>CAJQZJ010032551.1:494207-564842 GCA_907164525.1 Lophiomys imhausi
GAGAAACTGTAGGGGGAAATAAGATATACCTTAAACTTAAAAGAAAATAAAAGGGAAGAGGATGGGGGGTTGAAGGTGGGAGGGTGGGACTGGAGGAGGAATAGGGAGGGGACTGCGATTGAGATGTAACTTGAAGAAATAAAAAATAAAGGAAAAAAAATAAAAAAGTGTAACATTCAGAGTTACTATTAGCATAAAATATCTTGTTGCATTATCTCCTCTTTATCTGATTTGACCATAAATTTTGGCCATATTTTCACCCCTCATGGTCATGAAAACAGGAGAAATTTAGAGTAAATAAAATTAAAAGGGGTCACACAAAATTTAAATGCTATTTAAAAAAATTGAAAGAAAAATGTTTTCTGAATCAATGAGCAATGCAGGCAATGCACTATAACTTCTTTTTAAAAACCCTAACTTATGTGGTTTTCATGTTCAGGTCCAGAGAAAAGGAACTGTCATGAACAGGAAAAGAGTTTTTATTATACAATTAATGACAAGCATTGCTACCTTCCTGAAGGCTAAGCAAGCAGTTTTAGGAATTCTGATGTTCTTTTACCCTGTACTGGATTGTAGTAAAGGTAGGGATCATATTGAAACAATGGTTTATGACAGACAGAGAAACATTTAACCTAGTGAACTGCCTGGCTTCCTGGGCAGGCTTCAGATCAGGACTTTGTTGATATTCTCGAAAAATAAAGAAGATTGCCTCAGTTTAAATAAAGTTTGTGTGTTGCCAAAAAGGCTAAAAATATTTTAAAGTCAAAGGAAAGGATGATGGTCTTGTAGTAAATATAAAAGAAAATTAGAGGAGAAAAAGGGAAAATGCTTTGGAAGAAGCAATCTTATTTATGGGTAATCAAATTCAAAATAGTTTAATTATTTCCTGTCATTCACAATTTAAGTGTATTTGTGTTACTCCATCTCCATAAAATTCTTCTGAGGTGACCTGGGCACAGGTTAGATTCCACCTCCATGGCCTATGAAACAATTATTAGTTAGTCAAACACATGAAGTCTTTACATCAACAAATTAGACGTTAGTTTAGCTCAATTGGAATCCACCTTGGCTTGGCTTCCAAGTTTGTAAACAGACACTTATTATCTCTCACTTCTTTGTCTCAGGATAGGACTTGTGGTCTAATGTCATAAATATGGGAGTAAGTCTGGGAGTTGTGCCCATTTTGATCTTAACATTTCAGCCATCTTCTGAGGACTAAGAAATGACCTACATCCCAAGAACAAGATCTACAACCCCTTAAGTTTACAAGTAAAAGAGGGGGAGATGGCACCACCAACAACCTTTTCTAAGGCGAACAGTGAAAGTCACAAAGCCAGCACAGCTGTTTGACAAAGCTCTAGCAAAGCTTAGCATACTGATGTCATCACTGCACAGCAGTCTTCCACTTTTTGACGTTGGTCCCACCTGTTGCACGCTTGAGATGCTTTTATTATTTGTACAGTTTTGGGGATATAAGATTGACAGAAATTTCCTTATGAATTATTTATGTTTTCTCCCAGGACAAGAGTACTTCTTTTGAGCTTCCCCAGGAATGTCCTGACCATAATACCCCTCCTGCTTTTAGGAAGATATCCTTATCTGGTCCTACTTGAAGATCCTCCTTATACCCTGGAGGTTATGAACTCAAACAAAAATGCCAAAGAATTCCTTATGGGGCTCTGACTCAAAGATACGCTTGGAACTTCTGCCCCTGCATTACTCAAAAGAAAATTATCAGAGCAAAGTAAACTTGAAAGGTAAACAAATTCAGTAGGCTAGAGAAGATGACAGCAGATCAAATTAAAAGCTTTTTTTTCTACTACTGATGGAAAAAGGATGGTGTGGACAAATGCTTTAAGAAAGATATATTTATCCCTCTCAGGTCTCTGAGGTGGTTGAAGAATAGATAGCTAGAGTCTCATAGTTAAATTTTGAGTTGTTTAGGAATCAAGATGGCGTTCTGGATCTAAGAAGATATTTTTAAAATTATGAGGCAAGTTAGTATGAAAGCTGAGTTAGATATAGAACTTTAAACACATGGAGATGGTTAGATAGTAGAATATTAAAGTCAGGTGCCAAATACATATGGACTGGACATTGGGAATGTATGCTAAGCCATATAAATCTTATAATTGTGGCCTATTTATTTCTGTTGTTTTGTATTGTATTTATAGTTATAAGAAAAAGAACCATTTTTTTGGACTGAAAGGGAGAGCTGTTGGGGGGAAAAAAGAAATACCTTAAACTAAAAAAAAAAAAAGAAGGGAAGAGGATGGGGGGGGTTGAAGGGGAGGAGGGTGGAAGGGTGGGACTGGAGGGGGGAGTAGGGAGGGATTGTGATTGAGATGTAACTTGAAGAAATAAAAAATAAATTATTAAAAAAAGTATAGTGACACACACACACAAAAGAAAGGTTTTCTTAGAAAAAAGTTTGAAAAAATTAACTTATAATTGGCCACTATTGTGTCATATGAGCAAAAAAATATCACAATTAGGCATATAAATAAATTTAACAAGTATAAAAAATAAATAATGTATTATATTATGGCAGAAATTGCAAACTATCTGAACCCGTTTTGGCCTGAAGATGTTTCCTGCACCTAATGACAAAAGTTGATAGTACACTGCATGGGACATAAAAGTCTGTCCAGATTGGCTTGGGGATTCTTTTTTCTCTCTAATGCCCTTGAAACTGCAAGAAATACAAGCCTGGTAAAGACTGTCATGCTTTGTCAAAATCTGCCATTAGATTTTTAAAAGTTGAGTTACAGTGTTGATGAGGGACAATGATTGTAAAAGATGATTGTAAATGATTGTAAACTGTTCTGTCACAGTTTATCATGATGACTAAACTTATGAGCAAAAGAAAGTTAGTACACATGTCCAGGGACAAAAATGACATGATCTATGCTTTTAAACATCATGAATTTATCTGTGCCTACTAAATTCTGTATAGATAATGTCAGTAAGAGACAGAGGTTTTCAGAGTAGGTCAATCCATACTGAGATGTGCTTCCTCTCTAACCCGTTTTCTCATGGAATTAAACTAAAATATATTCTGGGTCCTATTCCTCCCTCGCAGCTCTTATCCACCTTTCTAGAGGCACTGGACACCACTCAGAGCTGGACTTCAGCAGTAAGGTTTTATAGATGTTTCCACTAGGAATTGCAAAGGAAGAACGAACATCAGTGAATAGCACAGCATGATAACCCTAAGTGTGAAATGTAGCACACACAGCTTGGTGGTAACCAACATTTCTCTAACTGTGTTTTGACCTGCTATTCAAGAGTGATATCTTGTCTATTACTGGATACTTAGTTAATAACTCACTGCCAGTGAAGAAATTGAAGGAAAATTCACAACCACAAAATTGTTAAATCAACATAATCTATCCTAGTATATGTTCTATAAACCAGGATGTCCTTGAACTCAAAGGTCAACCTGCAAATAACTCCTTGAGTACTAGTTTTAAGGGTGTGTTCCACCAACACCTGGCCAGCTTTCCAACTTTATAAAGAACCTGCCCTACCAAAGAGCTCAAGGAAAACACTAAATTTCCATGTCAGCCTCAAGATCTTTGCTAAGTCTATATCTTCCTTAAGTCTATGGTGAACACTGTAATGCCATTCTCAGTCAACTAGAAATCACGCATGGCTTTCAACATACTTAATTTTGTCAGTAATATTCATGTCAACAATACTGCGCTCCAGCCAATAATATCCCTGGGACATCCTAGGATGATGTATTGGTATCCCTAGTGGATATGAGACAGTTCATCAAGAATTTCTTCCCCTTCTATGGTGCCAGTTTTTGCAGACTATGTCCCAAGGGTGGTATGGATTTATATTGCTTAATTTCTCTGCTTACATAGTTCATAGACTGATTCTGTATGTACCAATATCCAATAAACACACAACCCAGGCTGTGTGAAATTCTTTCAAATTTAGTCATGATTAGGATAGTCCTATTTACTGTATTCTGCACATTTTTTAACATAAACTCTGTATCAATATTCACATTCCTTATTATAGTTCAATACACAATTATGTGCCAGTGACTCAAGGTTAGAACCAATAAAACCTGTATTTATAGTTCTCACTGAGAAGAAGTAACTTCAGCAAGGAGAGGTCCAATCCATCCACACCGTGGAGGCTGTTCACATTGGGAGGAAAGGCATCATAGTCCCTGTGTCATCAGGATAAAATGTTCTATAACAAGACAAATAGATATTTGTAATTACACTCTCTGACAGTAGGGCAGCAATACCCTCTCACCTGTAGAGAATCACAAGTGGAATGGACCTGGTCAAAGTTAGGCTAAAGAGATGGTGTCTCAGTTGGAAAAGTAGTGTCATGAACCAGAGTGAAGTACAACTAAACACTACACATTCCTGCTTACCATGGAAAACAAGTAGCTAGAAGGAGAATCATTGAAGATGCTCAGAACACAGCAGTGTGAATTCTGAACCCCAGTGCTTGATCACTTTTGCTTCCACTGACCCTGTAAGGATGGAGTGGTTGAACCAATACCTAGTGTTCCTAGGGGATCCTCTGAAAATATTTCCTTTACCCTATGTAGGCTACTTTATTCCCAATATCAGTCCTATATATAAAGCTTGGGTAATAAATATATATAAATATATGTCTCTCCAGTATGTGCATTTATATATATATATATATTTATATATATATATTGGGTAATATTTATATATGTATATATGTCTCTCCACTATGTACATAGCCATATATATATGGTAATTTACCACACGTACAATTAATCTAAGGAATATGGAATATTAAGTTTATTATTTAAATAAGTAATAACAAGATTGGAATTCCCAGCCAAAATGTAGGAATTAGGAATCAGTGATGCCATAACATTTCCAATTTCCCAAATAAGTGTACCCATCCTTATTTGCTTCTCCATGTTACTGGCAGCTGCTCACCTGGGCTGCTGAAAATTAGTATGGGATTCTAAATTTTATCCATCCTATAGCTAGAGCCATACGTTCTTTAAACATCTTTTTGACAAAAAAAAATCATTTTCCCTATGGACTGACTGTGATGCAAAGGTAACTGAATGCTTAAGTAGTGAGAAAAACTTTCTACAATTGAGTAACAATATCATGTGCTACATTTAATTTCTTGACATTTTCCTAGTTTGCCCTCAATCATCTTGGAGGCCTCTAGAGCCTGTGGTGTCTTGATATAGGCCAACAGTGAACATATTAGATACAATGTAGAATGAGGGGGCTTGACAAGTTAAAGCTTCACATGTGTGGAGAAAGCCCCTGCAAGGTCAGAGCTGCTGTCATCTGACAGAGAGCACAATACATTCATGTTATAGTCTGCTTATGATGCAACATTACCTGCTGTCAGTGTCTGTCTATCTCAACCCACATGGAACCCACCAGCAGGGGAAGGCTCATGTTTCTCATTTATTAGTTATAACTTTGGTGATAATAATTTGAGGAAACTTATTAATGATATTGATCTTCAAATTTCTAAGGAAAAATATGACAACAAAATTCCAGTAGTCATATATCTGGTTAGGTATTCAGGACTGCCATCACTCAAGGAAGATTTCCTAAACAGGGCCAACACTTTGCATGCTACCACAATCATATGGCTTCTACTCGATTTTCATGCCCTGCCTTCCCCTCTAACCCTTTGAATTTAAAGCAGCCTCAGGATCTCTTTATTTTACAACATCATAAAACTTTAGACTATTTCAGAGTTTGCTTTCCTGTCAGGAAAGCTCAAGCAATAGATAAATTTGAAAAGATTCCTTTCATAGACTGCCTATCCTCAGAAGTCTACACTTAGCTATTTATAGTGAATGGGCTCAAGAGCCATGTTTGGGGTAAGAATGAATTGAATAATGAAATGACTATTCATATGGAACTTTGTAGGTTTATAAAGACTGAAATGTGATTTTGTTTCCTAATCCTTGAGGGTGAGTTCCCAAGCATATTTATCTTCCCTGGATTCTGCATGGAAACACCTCTATGATGTTCACAGCTCCATGAGAGCACAATTCTCCTATATTTGTCATTAATAGTGGATGTTGAGACAAACTGGGGATTCCAACTATAATAGCCTTGATAAGAGGGTTCCCTTTCAGAAGGTGGCTTCTGAAGTGAATACTACATAACCAAGGCACATTTAAATACTACACGATGATTTTCAATCAGGTATATGAACTTGTGTAGAGGATTTCTAAAATCCTGGATGAGAGTTTTAGAATAAATATTCAACAAATTCTACCAAACCAGGCAACCTTTTTCTCAGAGAGCGTGCCTGCCCTATCTGTTCAAAAGAAACAGTTTTTTTTTTCTTGTGGTCAGACTGGTACTTTTTCTGTCTTCTCAATTTAAGCTGCCTCAAAAATTTACATCTTGTAATGAAATCCAGGAAGGACAATGGGAATCCACTGCTGGCCTGAACTCTCCACACAGAACTCCCTAGTTCCAACTCACTTGTTAGCCCTTTTAGCCTTACTGAGTCTGGCAGTGCTACGTATCTCTTAGGAAGCCATTCTTTCAATGGTATTTTCCCTTCTATCTCCCCTTTGTTTTACTGAGTCATAGTCTCACCTCCAAAATGGGGACCTTTTTTCCATTGATTTCACCCATTCATCCAACAACTCCAAAAGAGTTGGGACAAGAAAACTTGTGATATCTATTAGAAACAAACCATTTAGGTCTTCTGGTATCTCAAATCTCATCTTAAGCCTTGTTCAGATACTGGCTCTTCAAACTTACCATAAGCACTATGACCACTTGACTACTGGGAATTACAGAGTTTTGACATGTCCTTCTTATGTTCCTGGCATGTTTTGCCAATCTGATACTAGGGGTTTCTCTGGGTGACTATATTTTGGCCTCTGCCACTACGTTCATTCTGCACTTAACATGTATTCCAAATTTCACAACCTGAGCTTGTCTCAGGCTAATCTACCATCACTCAAAGAAACAAGACCCTTGTCACACTTACTCAAGCCTCTTGGTCCCGATCTTGCTTCAATACACATTGGTCAATGGTCACTGCTGGCCCAAATCCAAAACTTTATATTTTAACATCTAAAATTATACAGATGACTTCATAGGATGGAATAGAGAATGGTCTGAGGCCCCTGCCTCCAAATAATTCACATCTCATCTTAATCCTTCTCATCCCTGCCACTAAACTCCCACATGAAAACAGGATCAGAGTTTGATCTTAATGAACACTTGTTCCCCTTCTCCCAAATGGTTCCTATGACCCATGAGAAGTGAGGAATAGACAAGATCATGTCCCATCCTGGAGAACCTAACACAAAGGCCAAAAGTGGCTACAAGAACCATGGAACAGAAACTCTAGCAGCAAATGTGCCATCCACTCATACTTCTCTATACTTACAAAGATTCCAACATCATTATTTGTAATCAATGTCCCTCTGCTACATCCCCAAATACCTTAAAAGTTAATTTACTTTTCTTTTCTTTATGATCCCAAAACGAATATCCAAAGCACTTCTTTTCTCCACTCTTGAAAAACCTTTTATCTCTGATTTCTTTGCACTCTGCTCTCAAAGTAAAATATATATCTTAATAGAATATTATAAACTCTTACCTAAAGATGTATAATGTGCTCATTGGGTAAGGTTTAAAATTCATACATATAAATATATAATTCAAATCATGTTTATGTCATATGTATTTATACATGTGCATGTATGTAACTTGTATTGAACTCTATGTTTATATGTGCATGTAACTTGTATGCAATTTTCATTTAAAGACATATTTATACATATATACATATATATATGTTTTGTAAATAACAATCATGTCAACTACATGGCTCACAATCTATCATGTGGTTTCACCACCTAAGATGACCACATGATATAAAGCAACAATTATGAAACTTCTTAGTACTAATGAACTCTGTTTATTATTATTACCTCCCTTTAGACTAAGAAAACAACAAATCTCATGCTCCAGATTGTAATGGATTTTTTTACATGATGATAGAAATTCAAAGTTGTATTTTACAACATACTGATTGATGATACAACTTTGGTTTATATGTCCAACTACTCAAATCTTTGCTTGTTATTGGATAGAGTTAAAATTCATGACAAAGAAATACTAATTGAAGCTTTGTGTTTAGATAATCTTAAGCTATATGACATAATTCAAAAGATATTTTTATGTCAGGATATATTATTTCTAAATACATTGAATTACATTGTTTACATTGCTGAAAGAACATGGTTTTGCCTTTTAAAATTATGGTTATGCTCTGTAATTTCACTCCCAAAAAGGTTAAAAATCACTGCCTTAAAATATACTTAGCCATTGTGCAGTTTTGGGTTCTTTGTCAAAAATTAGTTGACCATAGGTGTGTGGGTTCATTTCTGGGTCTTCAGTTCGATTCCATTGATCCACTGGTCTGTTTCTACATGAGTACCATGCTGTTTTTTAATACTATTGCTCTGTAGTACAGCTTGAAATCTGGGATGGTGATACCTCCAGATGTTTTGTTTTTTGTTTTTTGTTTTTTGTTTTTTTATTGTACAGGATTGATTTAGCTATTCTGGGTTTTTGTTGTTCCATATGAAATTGAGAATAGATTTTTCCAGGTCTATAAAGAATTATGCATGCATTTTGATAGGAATTGCATTGAATCTGTATATTGCTTTTGGTAGGATGGCCATTTTTATTATGTTGATCCTACCTATCCATGAGTATGGGAGATCTTTCCAACTTATAAAGGCCTCTTCAATTTCTTTTTTCAAGGGCTTGAAGCTCTTGTTGCACAGGTCTTTACTTGCTTGGATAGAGATACACCCATGTATTTTATATTGTTTGTGACTATTGTGAAGGGTGTTGTTTCCCTAAGCATTTATTTTTTGTATAAAGAAGGGTTTCTGATTTTTTAAATTAATTTTGTATCCACCACCTTGCTGAAGGTGTTCATCAGTTGTAGGAGTTCTCTGGTGGAATTTTGGGGGTCATTAATGTATACTATTATATGGAAATAGGGAAAATATGATTTCTTCATTTCCAATTTGTATCCATTTGATCTGCTTTAGACAGCATCTTCAACAAATGGTGCTGGTTCAACTGGATGTCCACTTGTAAAAGAATGAAATTAGACCCATACTTATAACCTTGTACAAAACTTAAGTCCAAGTGGATCAAATACCTTAACATAAGCCCAGTCACACTAAATCTACTAGAAAAGAAAGTGGGAAAAACCCTCGAAATCATTGGCACAGGTGACAACTTCCTGAACAGAACACCAACAGCTCAGGACCTAAGACCAACAATCAATAAATGGGACCTCATGAAACTGAAAAGCTTCTGTAAGGCAAAAGACACTGTCATTAGAAAAAAATGGCAGCCTACAGATTGGGAAAAAATCTTCACCAACCCCATATCTGACAAAGGGCTAATATCCAAAATTTACAAAGATCTCAAGAAATTAAATGCCAAGAAGCCAAATAATCCAATTAAAAATGGGGAAAAGAGCTAAACAGAGAATTCATAAAGGAGGAATTCCTAAAGGCCAAGAGACACTTGAAGAAATGCTCAGCATCCTTAATCATCAGAGAAATGCAACTCAAGATGACTCTAAGATTCCATCTCACACCTGTCAGAATGGCTAATATCAAAAGCTCAAATGACAGCACATGCTGGTGAAGGTGTGGACAAAGGGGAAGCCTCCTCCATTGCTGGTGGGAGTGGAGGCTTGTGCATCCACTATGGAGGTCAGTCTGGAGATATCTTAGAAAACTTGGAAGAGCTCTGCCTCGGGACCCAGCCATACCACTTCTGGGTATACATCCAAATGACTCCTCACCGAATCACAAGGAAGTTGCTTATCTGTGTCCATAGAAGTCTTATTTTTATAGCTAGAAACTGGAAACAACCCAGATGTCCCTCAACTGAAGAATGGATTAAAAAATTATGGTACATCTAGCCTGACTTCAGAGGTCTTTCAGGGTTCTAATTGCTTACATCATCCTCTGCTGACAGATGTGCCAGGTGTGGTGGCTAAAAGCCTGCACCCACCACTCTCTGGTCCCTTTCCCCATTTCTCTCTCTTTCCCCATGTCATTCTAGGTTTCTCCATCTGTCCCTCTGTCCCCCACACCATTCTCTATCTCTAACTTTCTCTCTCTCTGCTCCACCTTTCACTTGCCCTTAATTACCTTAACCCCCTTCATATATTAATAAATTCTTTATAGCAGACCTATTGTGTGATATGTCGTGATTTCCTTAGGTAGTACACCATGGGCCTGCCATTGTGTATCACCTTCTGCCTTATTGTAACCTAGGATGCATAAAAGACAAAGTCAGATGGGATCCCTGCACTGAGAAAGGGAAGTCATGATATTCCATCCTTAACCAAGGAGCTACCTAAAATTGACAACCACTTATAAAAGAAAAAAATACCTTTATTTCTCCAGTGAATTCTCACTGGATATGCAAACAAAATTGGAGCCCCCTCCTGTGGAGGAATGTGAACACCAACTTTCCAACTATAATTTATCCTGCATACATTGTACAGGGATAATGATGGAGCAGTGAATAAGGGAATGACCAACCAATGACTGGCGCAACTTGAGATCTCACCCTATAGGAAAGAGCCAACTCCTGACACTATTAATATTACTCTATTATGCTTCCAGACAGGAACTTAGCATAACTATCTTCTAAGAGGCCACACCCAGCAACAGATCGAAATAGATGCTGAGACAAGCAGCCAAACATTACGTGGACCTTAAGGAATCTTGTAGAACAGTGAGAGGAAGAAGAGAGCAATCTAGATGGAAAAATAAGTCCATAAAAAGACCAAAGGAGTCAATTAACCTGGGCCCATGGGCTTATAGAGATTGAAGCAAAAATCAGTAAAGCATGTAAGGACTGGAACTAAGTTCCCTACACATATCCAGCTGATACACACCTTGGTCTTCATGTAGATTCCCTAACAAGTAGATCTGGGACTGTCTCTGATATGGATTCTGCTGCCTTTTATGGATCATCTTACCCTAGGTCAGTTGTCTTGGCTGCTCTCAGTGTAAGTGGATGCTCTTAGTCCTTATGCAATTTGAAAAGCTGGGGAGCAGTGATAGGGAAATGGTTTCCCTTTTCTGAGAATGAGAGGGGGGAAAAGGAGAAAGAGGGTGGGAGGATGCGACCAGGTGGAGAGGAGGGAGAGGCCTATGATCTGTGATTGGGATGTAAAATGATTAAATAAATAAATAAATAAATAAATAAATATTTTTTTTTTACAAAGGGAAGTCCTGTTCCCATTAGAAGACTGACATGTCAAAACAAATTCATTTTTATCATTGATTTTATTTTCTCATAATGTTTTGTGGGTATTTGTTATTTTGTTTTTACATTATTGGTATATTGTTTCTACATTAGTTTCTGAATCTGTGTTATAATGAATGTTCTATATGTGCATGTGGCTCTCTGTTAAAACATACTTCTCTTGTTTTTCTTTATGTTTTCTCTCACTGTTTTATCCCACTCAGGTTTGTATTTGCATGTTTGTTTTCTAAAGAGAGAAGAAAGCAAAGGATTAGATGCTTTAGGAGTTAGGGAGGGCTTGCAAGGGGTGAGTGGGAAGCCCTGATCACAAAATATTATGTGAAAAATATTTTCATTGAAAATATTTTATTCAATGTTAGTATACACTTTTAAAAAATCTTCCCATAGCCCTACTATAAGTATTCTATCCCAGCTTTTTGCATTCTCTCTCTATCTCTTTCTCTCTCTCTCTCACTATGTAGCTCTCTTCTGTATTCCAAATGAGTTAATTTTGTGTTGCCTGTATGTGAAAGGATGGGGAAGAATCTACTAGAGAACAAGTATCCTCTCAGAGAAAATATCTCTGAAGGGACCTTACTCAGCCATATCCTGCAGCCAATCAAAGAAAAATATACACTCAAATTGAAGTGAAACTTTAAAAAAAAAAAAAGAGTCCCTCTTGTCACCTTTCTGGCTTAATTTGATACAAGTTTTTTTTTTCATGAAATATTAACTGTTGAAATACACCTGTTCAACTGTTCTGCCATGTCCAGAAAATACTGTTAACTTGAAGATATCTACTACCTATGCTCATTTGAGACAATGCTTGTTAATGGACAAGAATTTGGCAAGTATTCTAGACTGGATGGGGAAAGAAATCTGTATGTCAATTCCATTCATGACTTGGATGGGAGTACTAGCTCACTATTATCTATGCTCATTTGAGACAATGCTTGTTAATGGACAAGAATTTGGCAAGTATTCTAGACTGGATGGGGAAAGAAATCTGTATGTCAATTCCATTCATGACTTGGATGGGAGTACTAGCTTACAACACACAACATCACTATCCCTTAATTTTATTGCTTATTCTATGAAGAAATGCTAGGTGCTCATATCTTCAAGGCAAGTATTTTCCTGACTAAGTCATCTCCCCAGCCTTCATATTTTAATCAACCCAGATGTCCCTCAACTGAGGAATGGATTAAAAAAAAACTGTAGTACATCTACACAATGGAATACTAGTCAGCCATCAGAAACAGCAAAATCATGCAATTTGCAGCCAAATGGATGGAGCTAGAGAAGCTCATCCTGAGTGAACTAACCCAGGCTCAGAAGGATGCACATGGCATATTTTCTCTTATAATTGGATTTTAGCCATACAGTACAGCATAACTATGCTACAGCCAATGCACCAAAAGGAACAGGAATATAGACTTTTTACCTGTCCATGAGACACTTTGCCCTAGTGGTGCTGCCTTATAGGCTCCCAGTGTATGGAGTCTCTTGGTCCTCATATGAGTGCTGAACTGTGGTGGGGACTAATACGTAGGGACACTCCACTCCAGAGGAGTGGGATGGAAGGGATGGGGGTAGAGGGTGGGAGGGCAGGACTGGGAGGGGTGGAAAGAGGGTATTATGATGGAGATGTAACCTAAAGTAATAAATAAATTTTAAAAACACAAACAAACAAAAAGTTTCACAATGAATATTACCCAAAGATCACAAGGCTACCCCCTCTATATAAACCACACCTTTGAAGGTTTCTTCAGAGATCTTATACACAAGTCAATTTTATTTTTTCTGAATACTGGCCTGGCATCTTAGGGAATAGAGAAATGTCTGTGTTCTTCCCTCTGTGAACCTCAAACGTGAAATGGAACAATGGAAGCACAGAAGACTCTGGTGTATGTTCCATGACACACATCAGGGAAAGGCCTAAACTACATTCAGTCTACTCTCCAATG
This sequence comes from Lophiomys imhausi, assembly GCA_907164525.1. Classification (NCBI taxonomy): domain Eukaryota; kingdom Metazoa; phylum Chordata; class Mammalia; order Rodentia; family Muridae; genus Lophiomys; species Lophiomys imhausi. The sequence goes on from CAJQZJ010032551.1 coordinate 507,487, forward strand.
ATACCAAGTTTAGCATTTATTCCAATATTAATGAGACTAGAGAGTCTTCTATAGCAGTGATACATTTGGACTATTCTTTGCAACTATGCTACGTTGATGTAAATATTGCAGATAAAACTGTTACAAAAATTCTATGCAGACTTCATGATTTTACCATCTTTCCATAAGTGTCATCATTTCCAAAATGTTAATGATTACCAGGATTAGAGGCTTGGTTGCTCAAAGTCACACATTATTTCTGGTGAGTACAGTAGATTTATTTCATGGCTATGGTGAAAAATGATGCTGGATTGCTGGATACTCTATACCTGTTCAGCAGTCCATGATTGATAAGGTTATGGATCCTACAGGAAACTTATCATAGACACTTTTTTAACCAGTATAATTTCCAATTATATTTCAAATATGTATACTATTACACAGAGATTAGTGTAACTCTCAACCTCAACAAAGAACTTTCACTTTGAAGCAGATAGAGACTATCAGAGAATTCCACCACTATTCAAAATGCAAATAATTAATAACGTGTGTTTCCCAAATGAATTGATAAATAAACAAAACAAAAGAAATCAAAAACAGGAGAAAGAAAGAGAAATCATACTACACTCAAAATTCAGAGAATTTGTGGAAGAGGTAGCAGAAAGGATGAGACATAGAGAGGAACAGTATGTCTGCTGTGAGAAAGTGTCTTCTATTTATGACAGGGAAGATACATCCACCATATCTCAAATGATAGAGATAAGAAGATTTCAAAAATGACACAAGTTCTTGTGCCAATGTGGATGGGGGAAATGTTACAACCAAGCTGATAACTGTAAACCTACAGTTAATTAAGTAAGACTAAGGGGGAGGAGTAAATTTCTCCTGGGACCAGTCACTTAATAACTTATTAACTCTCAAAAAATCATACCGGAACACACATACAAGCCATTCCTAATGGACTTGGGAGTTGGTAGTTAAATATATACACTTGTAATATATAAGAATAGGACATGAATTAGAAAGATAGTGGAGCATACGTGGAAGAAGCTGAAGGTGAAAGAAAAAAGGACAGAAGTAATCTAAATGCTGGATCTACTCCTAGATCTAGGCTCACAGCAAGAACACTATCAGTTGGCAGGCAGAAGAAAAGAGGAGAAAAGACATATGTTGCATAGGCTGGGAATCAAACCCAGGTCAACTGCATGGGAGGTGAGAATTCAACCATTGAACCGCCAATATGTACTTTGGAGCTCAGGTACAGTTTGGTCTTTGTGTGGAGCTGGGGCTAGTCCCTGACAACTACTCTAGTATGTGGACAGAGAGAGTGTGATATGTGGACAGAGAGAAAGGGGAGAAGTGAGGGAACAAAGACACTCAGAAGAACATGAATTTGGATAGGTAGTTAGATGGGGAGAATTCAAGAGGAATTTAAATGGGCAATATAATCAAAATATACTATAAGAAAAACAATTAAAGTAATCTTTAACAAATGTATAATTGTTAATAGCACCAAGAACTTCTCAGTCATATAAAATATAATATCATTAATGAAAATTATTAAAGTATGCAGATTTAGTTTAACATATATAAATGTTTCATGTAACATACAGTCTTACTACAAGAATAAAAAAAAACTGCATGATCACCTCAAAGGACAAAATGAAAAGTCTCTAAGAATCCCTAAACTTCATGGTTTGAAACAAAATTAGTCATATATTTGTTATAGAAATGAAATGCCACAAGCTTGAAATGCTGTAGCACTTGTCAAGATCAAGTATTTTTACAATTTAGAAAAATCAATTATATCCAATGTTGGTACCATACATTAGACATAATCCTAGAGGTTAATCCTAGGGAAAGTATTGGGTAAATGAAAATAGGACATTTTATTCTTAAATATCTGCTCCGTTATACAACAAAAATAATCTAAAACTTTTGTGAAGAACATTATCTTGTATATGAAAAAAATTCATATTGTTTCATCAAAAATAATTTCTGTAAAGTAGTAGTTTATACAAAATTCAAACTTTCAATTGTATTTAATACATAGCATACAGTACTCAAAACTAAACTTTGAGGATCAGTTGCTCTTACAAAATCATCAGTAAGTCAGTGTGTTGGCCTACATATGCAAAGTGAGTTAGTCAGGATATGCAGGAGCAAGCATGACTTCACTGATGAGATTCAAATCATACTGAAAAATACATTGAGCCTCTATATCATTAATCAGATATACTAAAGCAATTTCTGCCAAGCTTGGTACTGTATATGTGGTCAAAGTCCACTAAAGCCTGAGTCGGAAGGATCCTACGAATTTAGGTGTTGGAGACCTGCCTGTGTAACAGAGCACCACTGAGAACTGACTGCATATAAATATAAATACCATTAGATACTAATTATAATGCATTTACCATTGGTAAGGAAATAATCATAAGCTAGATCTGGATATTTTCCTGTTGTTTCTGTTTTCCTGAAGATACATAATGAAAGATCTGTTTGGCCCACATACTACATGAATGACAGGACAGACCATTCAAAAGGTCCCATCAAGTACAGGCTGGTGAATCACTGTGTTTAATGGGATTACATACATTGTCATGAGTAAGCATGCATTAAATATCTGAGCACAAAAGGAATAAGCATCAAATAATTCTATTAATGAGCTTAACCATTTTTCCATTCTTATTTGGGCCCCAAACAGGTTTACTACATCAAAAATCAGCAGGAAGTAATTTTAAGACAGTGACATCCCATCCCCAGAAGGCGAGTTGGGTGATCCCCCCCCCTTTGGTCATTTGATGGGTTATAGATACTTGTTGTTATTTAGGGGGAGATATTACAAGCTGTTAAATGGTCTTGTTAAATAGGTTTTGGAGGTTAGACCTAGGGATTTCTCTCTTTTTTCTTTTTTTTATCCTTCTTTCTCTACTGTGTAGGGGTAAAAAGACATGAGGAAAAAATGGGATATAGATATAATATAGGACTGATAAAGAAAAAGGGAGAGATTATTGAATATGCTCTTATATCTTTGTATTTTGATACAAAATCAAGATTATATTTGGCTACATCAGTACTGATCTTTGTATGTTGACACAAAATTAAGATTATATTTGGCTATTTTGGTATTGATCTTTGTGTATAGATACAAAATTAAGGTTAACACTTTTTAAGATATTGTACCTAGGTAATGCTTAAAAATGAAATGTTAAGTTTTGGCCTTTTGTTATTAACTGTCATAAACTCTTTAGGATAGTTAAGAAATGCAAACCAATAGTCATTCAAGCATATCATTTTTTAGGTACTAGGACAATCTATCACAGTTATTTTCTAACTTAATCAGAAATCAAGTTGCTAAGAGACAAGCAACATTTGCTTATCCAAATATACAGAGATAGATAGGTGGTCTTCAAAAGCCTCAAGAGATCTGTAAAATATGGCATTCAAAGGTGTTTTCTTAATATACAAAGACATATGTATGACCAAAAAATCAAAACGATGTGGGAGAAAGTTACTAAAAGGGCAGCCTTGCAGTTTCCTAACCAATGTAAGGGAAACTCCCCTAAAAGTGGAACACTCAGATTTACTATTTGTCAGCAGTCTGGCCAACCTCCTGACTGAGCTACAACAGACCTCAGATTTTCTATTTGTATAAAATGTCTTGTTGCATAGTCTCATTTTTATCTGAGTTGACCATCACTTCTGGCCATATTGTCGGCCCTCAGGGTCATAATTTGTCTGAGCTGGATTCTGGGTAATCACATCAAGGACCCCAAACTTTTCTGAGCGTTTATTAGCTCTATCAAATCAGAAGCAGTCCTCCTTCTATGAGCAACAGCTTTCAGTCAACCACTGGCTAGATACAGGAACCAGCTTAGAGGTGGACTCTGACCCGGAGCCTAAATGGGAAAAATACTATGTGCATGAATTTATATTAGTTCTGGTTGACTCTGGTTTGTTGAGTGTGTTCAATCAATGAAGAATGAATTAAAGTCCAATCAGGAGAGAGAGCTTCAAATACAGGAATTAAAATAAAAAGCATGCTGTAACTGGGAAAGTTGGGTCCTACTCCATCTCTTCGCTTCCTCCCTGGGTGTTGCAAGGTGCTGGCTTAAACTGACACTATACAAAAACAGTCATTTAGTAAGGAAGCCAGATTATTTATCTGGCTATCCAAGACCTTCATCCTGGCAACATACAAGAAAACCTCCATTTGTGATAAGGGCTTTCTGTCTATAATTGTGGGCTATCAAAAGCAGCATGCTGTTGACTCTTTCTAATCCCACAGTGTCAGTTTTATCAGATGTTTTGATTATATCAGGATTTATTACACCAGATGATATCTTTGTATCTATTACAGCACATTAAAGAAAATCCCTTTGGGTTATCTACAAATGGTGTGTTCTAGAAATAGTCAACCAATGCAAATAGTTGGAATGGAGTGTATTATAATTGAATAGTGGCAAAGCAATGATTTAAGAGGTATATATGTTAGAGCAAAAATAGTCAAAACATAGTCATACTTTCACGATTTGTTTATGGGAAATTAACCTTTTTTTTCTTTACATTGTAGAAGCACATAGCCTCCTTGCCTAGTGAAACTAGAGATGTACTCCCAAAATTTTTTCTAAGGCATCATTTGTCCATTAAAACTATTTTTCATGTTGATACATGCATATAATATGTAGCAAAATTTCCTACACATTGAATTCCCCTGAATATGCACTAGTGTTTCATCCTAACTTCATATGCTCTCTTCTTTAATACACATTCAGTCCATCCATTCAGGGCTGTTTAGGTGTGCATGGATGAGTGACCACCTATTATAGCATGAATAGCATCTCATGGCAAGTATATATGAAGAAAACTGACTCTCAGTCCAAATTAAGTTAATCAAATGTCACCAGTTTTTCATATATATTTGACTTGATGATTTGTGACCCTAGCTATGCTGGGATGTAGTGGCTTGCTCTGGTACAAGAATTGTGCATGTAGCCCTAGATGTTGGGAGTTTATGTGTTCAAATGTGCTGTTCTGTCCAGCAAATATTGTTTCACTGCAGAGGTCTACTATCTCTGTCTAAGTTTGTATAACACTTAACACTGGATAGGAATTAACCCTGAAGTCTAAGTTAACTGTCCATCAAGACCAAAAGGTCTTGTTCTCCCTATACCTGGAGTCCCAGAATGGTTTCACCCAGTTTTATATCTATTTTGAATATGCTTACTATAAATAAAGTGTGGATGATCATAACTATAAGACAAGCACATTGCAGACTAATCTATCTCCCCAGCCCTGCATTTTTAAATACTTAAATAACTAAATATAATTCAGAAAACTTCCCTGCTGCAAACTACATATAACTAGCAAATTATCCTTGAGCCTATCTCTAATGCTGTCCTATCTCATACTCCTCTGCTGTTGATTTTAGATTTTTGAACACAATATTGAGATCTCAGAAGAGGAAAGTAAGTCCCTAGTGATAAAGTCAACCTACACATGAGACCCAGGACCTAAAGGCCTCTGATGTGAATCTGACCTGAATGAATGCCTTCTCTCTGAAGGCTAGCGTTCATAATACAAGAAAATGCCATGTAAAAAATCAAAGGAAGGTCGCAAACAATAGTCCTGCTTATGTATGACACCTATCAACCACAACATATACAACCTTGACACAAAATACCTAAGGGTACAGTAATGGCATACATACTTTGGCAGTAAGGAAAAGCTCTAAGAATTTATGAACAGCTCAATTTGAAAAAAGCCATGTCTTCAACTGGAAACCTAGCTTATGTCTGATTACTAGTAATGTCATCATTCTTAGAGAAGAACCTACAAAAGTTTACAAATTTTCCACACTGGCATAATCCTTAACATCATTATAAAGTTTTGTTATATGCAGAGATATGTGTAGTTTCAGCCATCATGATGGAAATTTTTCTTGATATATAGGGAGACTAACAGAGAAAATAACAACTAATCAAAATGCAAATTTTTGAAATCTAATCCCAATGGAATACCTAGAAAACATTAACTCATCTAAGGCTAACAGAACATTACAATAGAAATCTCAGAAAGTTTGTAAAAGCCAAAGGAACACAAGGTTTGCTTTGAGATTATGAATCTGAGGAGGTTATATTGGAGGATATATATATATGCATGTAATAACATTGAATGAGCAGAGTCCTTGAATTTTGTATAGAGTAAGGAGAAATATGTGACACTGCTTGAATGGAGGAAAAGGAACTGAAAATGATGTAAGTATGTTATAATGACAAAAAGAAGAGTATTGTAGGAGACCATTATTAATGTTCTAACAGATTTATGGCATTAGTGTTAACATTTTGTACATATAAAGCAAATTCTGAACATCTAAGGAGATTTCAGGGTCTTCTGTTGAAGAAGACTACAATGCTAAACAATGTTCTGAAAGTGATCTAAAGGAGTACCTTGTCAGGATAATCCCATGTAATTTGTAATAGACACCAATGGAGAAAAAAAATATCAGGACATGTTCCATGAAATGAATCATATTCATGGGCAAAAATGTTCTGACATAAATTTAGCATTACACGAAAAAAGTACAAATATGATATATGTATGAATATGGACAGTCAACATAATACAATAATTTAACTTAGAACAAGTTTACTGGCTCTAGAAAACTATATAAACAACTCCCGTGTTTATGCTCCTGTTGAGTGCTATTCTCTTAGTATATATGACTGAATGTGACAAATGACAGAACAATTTCAAAATCAATTTCAACCAAGTCCAGATCAATAAATTGAGTTGAGTGTTTTTTGCTAATGTATCATGTGTGACTAAAGGCAGCTGTATTAAATACACCACAGAGTGGGTGATGTTTCTGGAAAGGGACAAAAGAGGGGATCACTGTCCTAACAAAAGGCAGCTTCACAACTGTCTCCTTTCCCCAAGGAATTATTCACTGTTAATAACTGCCAAAGTATGTCCATAAAACTTGCCAATGTCTGTGCTATCTGAATGTCATAAACTTTCCTCCTCCTTACAGGTATGAGTGTTTCATTTCAGAGGACGTGGCCTCTGAAATGAATGTTATTCACAGGTGACATGAGATAAGAAGCTATAAAAAAGAAGCTATAAAAAATTTAGGAGGATCAACTGTGTTATAATATTTTCCGATCTTTCTTTCATTCTTTCTTTTTTCCTTCAGGATTTTATCTGGGATTTAGTAAGGGACAATACAGTGCAGTCTGTTGACATTTTGTTAGGACTAAGTAAAATAACTGTACTAATTTGCTAAAAACTTTAGTTAGTTGTAAACAAAGCACAAACTCAGACATTATGGAGGTAAAACAAAATACTGCCAAAATGTGTCATTGACATAATTGTGAATCTTATTTTGTTAATATTCGTATGTATTTCTGTGTATGAGTTAGCATTTCATGGGTAGGGCCTGAAGCTCCAGATGTTACATTCTGCCCTATACTGATTAAACATGCCCCAGTGAAATAGGAATAATATAACATAATTCAACTAATACCTTCTGATTAGATACTTCCATTAATAGTGAAATAATACAATTATAAATTATGATATCACAAATGACCACAATTTTAAGCTGCTTCCATATGTATTTGTATTGACTTACCATTTTGGGGAAAGTGAACACATCATACTCACAAATTATTTCACTTCTCTGCCTCCTCAATCTTCTCAACGTGGTCCATCACATTATCCATTTGTTTCCATCTCTCTCTAGTGCACAGTTCCTTAAAGAAAGTCAAATACAACTCATCAGCTACAGAACTGAGTCTCTCTATCCACCTGTCTGTGCATAGGTGCCCGCCATGTAATTCTTAGTTACAGTATGATCACATGAAAACTTGGATGCCTCTGCTAGACCCACATTGAGAGAGAAGTGACTAAGATGGCTGTGGTCACAGTAAGGTTTTGGTATCCCAGACTGTGAATGAACTTCTCTGGGTACTCTCTGCAATACTAAATGTGCAATACAAGCTAAGGGAGATATTCTCTTTGCTCTTAGATTAAAAAGAAAATAGTCCATTATTCTGTATTCTTCAGTGTGTTTACATCTTTTTTTTTCAGTTGATCAAACATTCATGACCCCATGTTCTTTACTTCCCATGGAGCACTTTGAAAAGTAAAGAGAGGGAAAATGAAAATTATACAGGACACAAAAGGAATTCATGTAATATGATGATAAAAATAAACCTCCTGTTAGAGATTCACTCATTCAAAGGACAGACAGTCAGGAGTATATGTTCCACTAGTATAAACAGGTACAGTAAAAACAGATAAACATCCTCCATCACTTTTCATAATGAATCAAGAGTAGAGAGATTGGTGGGAGTTCAGGCTTGTGCAACCACTATGGAGGTCAGTCTGGCAATATCTTAGAAAACTTGGAATAGTTCTGCCTCGGGACCCACCCATACCACTTCTGGGTATACATCCAAATGACTCCTCGCCAAATCACAAGAAAGTTTCCTCATCTATGTTCATGACAGCCTTATTTGTAATAGCTAGACACTGGAAACAACCCAGATGTCCCTCAACTGAAGAATTGATTAAAAAACTATGGTTCATCTACACAATGGAATACTACTCAGCCATCAGAAACAAGGAAATTATTCAATTTGCAGCCAAATGGGTGGAACTAGAAAAACTCATCCTGAGGGAGCTAACACAGACTCAGAAGGATGCACATGGCATCGATTCACTTATAGTTGGATTTTAGCTATATAGTACAGGATATCTATACTACAACCAATGCACCAAAGGGAACATGGACATAGACTTTTGTTTTTGTTTGTTTGTTTGTTTTCTCTCCCTGTCATTGAGACACTTTTCCCTGGTGGTACTGCCTTGTAGGCCCCCAGTGTATGAGGAGGCTCTTGGCTCTCATATGACTGCTGAACTGGGGTGGGGGACTGTTATGTAGGGACACTCCACTCCAGAGGAGTGGGATGGAAGGGTTAGAGGGTAGAGGGTGGGAGGGCAGGACTGGGATGGGTGGAAAGAGGACACTATGATGGAGATGTAACCTGAAGCAATAAATAAATACATTTAAAAAAAAGCTCCAAAAAACATTTTAAAAAACACTATCAAGATTAAGTCAAAGAGTGAAAAGTAACTGCTTAATATTGATGAAAACATCTATCCTTTAGCCACATACAGAATATATTCTGGCAGCATGAAATCTACTTCATTGTGATAAAGCATCTCCTTGTTCAGAAGCTCCATGTTTGGTGATATAAGGAAGTCGTATATTTAGGAAGAGGGCCATTCCATCAGGGTTGTGGTGTAAATAATAGCTTCAGTGATATTAATTCGTCTTTAAGACTATATTGTATGGGAACTATTTAGTCAAGGATCCAGCAAGACTTAAACCATTCCTGCTACTGGAGGTTTACTTGGTGGCATGCCTACTTGAGCAATTGTCTCCTTTATGTAAGGTGAGTATATTTAAATAATTAGCATATATGTATATACTATAGGAAGCTTCTATAGCAATAGGTACAAACAAGACTTCCAAAATTTCAAGGCACTCACAATCCTGGCATTGATTAAGGGTGTGGACACAAAGTTCTTCTCCAAAATAGGAATCTATTTGTAGTTTATATGGGCTGGGAAAGGGTAAATCAGGTTTCTCAAATGGAGTTAAAGGGAAAGTAAATCACATTCCAGGGTTGGCTTCATTTCCAGGAGTGGTGGCTAAAACAAAAAGAAATCCTTGCTTTGTTTGTTCATTTGTTTGTTTTGTGTGTGTGTGTGTGTGTGTTTGTGTGTGTTTTATTGTGGCAATTTTTGTTTTGTAACTTTTTCTGTTTCTTTTCATTGTTTTCTTAATGACAGAGGGAATAAAGATAATATTAATTAGGTGGGTGGGTAGAAAATGAACTGGATGTAATTGGGGGAGTTAAAAATTTAATCAAAATATACTGTATGAAAAAGAATGAAGTATAAAATTGATAATACACACGAACAAGTGTAATTCAATGCATGAACTATTCACTGAGAAGAGAGAAAAATCAGTTATTATCTAAATACACAAGCTGGAATGGCAACCTTTAAAGAACCAGACAAAAATAAACAAATTCTACACTGGACTAGAATTATGACACAGAACTGCAAACTTAATCTTGCCTAAGGTTGTCTTTTTCAATCTGTTTTGTGCAGCCTCAGGAATGGTGATAACACCGATCACTTTCCTTTCTGTCGCTACAGAGCATAATGCATACTGATGTTCACTTGGAGTCTCGCCCTTGTCAATAAGGTTAGGTGTTTGTAGGAAACCCAAAGCAGAGAATGAAGTATGAACTTATACACATGTGGTGATGTATATTACTATCTGTCCCTTCAAGGAATTCCCTCTGCTTCCTGATTTTTTCAATGTAATCACCATGATAGATCATAAAAGCCAATAAAGTGATAACTCATAAAACAACAATACAACATAATAACATTAATAAATCAAGAGAAGCAAAAATAAAACACAATAGAAAATGACATAACTTAATAAGAAACAAAACACGATCAATTTTTGGATAACATTGGATAAAAGTATTACCAAAGTGGGTAAAATATCCTACTATTGTAAAATATAAAGATGACTATCACAACTATATATGTAATAGTCTTCAAAGGCATTCATTCAAAGCAATTCTATGTGGTTGAAGATGATTTTATGAAATAAATAAAACCACTAATGAAAGCCAAAAATGACAAGGGAATCATTATTTATATTTGTCCCAAAGTATCTGTATGTAAATCACCATCACATACACATATACACAGAGAGAGAGAAAAAACACATATGTCTCTCTCGGTGTGTGTGTGTGTGTGTGTGTGTGTGTGTGTATATATATATATATGTATATATAAATTATACACAATTGGGAAGATAATTTACCCAATAGGAGCTATAAATATCTAAGAAAAACTCCAGAGCCAAGCAGGAGAAAACTGATAAGTTTTGAGTTGTTGCTAAATGTATTGAGTTCTTATGAAGGAAGTCCAGGAGACTACTACAAAAGTACAGTCTATGACTCTTTAACTAGTTTGTTTCCAAAAGTGACAGTTAAGTATCTGTTGTTGAAATGACTACATTTTGGACATGTGTTTATAAGAAACTGAATTGGAACTACATAAACGCTTGGTACTTGAAGACCAGCTTTCACTTACATAGTCCAACAAGGGCTCATGATAGTTGTTATGGAGTCACGTCATCAATTGTCCAACGCAGTTATGATGCATTTAAATGACAATGGCCAGCATGGCAATATATATCCAAACATACAATAGTGCTCTTATACATTTTCAATTACTACTATCTAATTTAAATCAGGGCCTGCTTAACAAGAGGCAAATGATTCCCCATATTGTAATTTAGCAAACTACATAAGTCTGGTGAGTCCTTGAATCTTAGAGGACATTATCACCACTTTTATAAGTCTTTGTAATCTCTAACTTCTTGATGAAGTCTTATCCTTCTATCTTCATTATATAGTAGACCTAGAAGATTAAATTGATTCAGTTGAAATAAGAGGGAAATGTCCTTCATGTCACCTCTGATGGATTGGGGCTGGCTACCTTGGTGTGTTTACACAGGCTCATATACCGAATCATGATACAGGAGAAACTCAAATTTTCAAAGGATACAGGCAATGAAGGAAGGATAAGCAGAGGCCAAGTATCAAATAATTAACAGAAAAATATACTTGTGAAAACTGAGAGGTATGCTGGTGGCAGCCTGAGTCTCATGGTAGCTTTAGATAACTATGTATCTACAACAGTAATCAAAAGACTGAAATCTTTCTTTTATTTTATGTTGAACAATATATCCTTGAGAATGTACAGCTCATCCAACAAAATTAATTTTTTTTTGGTTTTTCGAGACAGGGTTTCTCTGTATAACAGCTCTGGCTGTCCTAGACTCACTTTGTAGACCAGGCTGGCCTCAAACTTACAGAGATCCGCCTACCTCTGCCTCCCAAGTGCTGGGATTAAAGGCGTGCACCACCAACGTCCGGCTAGTTAATTTTTAATTATTTTTGGCAAGGAAAGTGTACACAAAAAATGTTATATAATACCAAATGGTCACCTTTGAAAACATAAAAGTAACATTAGAAAGATCTAGCACAATGTATTTATTTCTTTAGAAGTGTATATGTATATACATGTAGTTAATTGCATATAACAGCAATTTATGTAAAAAGAGGGCATGGATTTAAAAAGAGAGCAAGCAGAGGTAAATAGGCGTTGTGGAAAGAAAGGGCAGAGAGAAATGATGTAATTATATTATAATCACAAAACAATAAAAATAATTTTTGAAAATATAAAAAACCCTTCACCTTGATGTACTTTCTGGCTGTTTCTAATGCCCTAAAGAGACATGAAGGAAGATCCAATCATTTTTGACAGGGCATTGATTAGATAGAAAGGTAGATAGATAGATAGATAGATAGATAGATAGATAGATAGATAGATGATAGATAGATAGATAGATAGACAGACAGATAGATAGATAGATATAGATAGATAAATTACAATATTTACTTTGTTTGTTTCCTCTTTGAAACCCTCCCATACACCAGAACATGATTTCATTGAAATCCATGCCATTACTTTTTTTACTAATTATTATTACATGTACATGCTATAGGCATGATAGTGTCTATTCTTTACTATACCCATCTATTTAATGCCACCTGAATATGTGAAGCTGGCTCTTTGTTCCTAGACAGCCATCAACCATATAGTATGCTCTTTCCTGAGAAAGATAACATTTCTCTTTCCCAGCTTTGCTAACTTGCCTATATTCTGATGCATATGGTTGGGTCCTATGGCCTTTTCTCTGCCCAGCTTGGCAGGTTAATCCTGATTCAGCAGCTCATTTTTGGGCAGTCATATTGCTGGGAATTTATGAGTGGAGCTACTGATATTACTAGGATACATAATATCATATAGACTTCTTGAACATCTGGCTTTTACAATTATTCTGTTGCTTTTCTGCAATAGTAACTGAACATCAGGTGTGGGAAGGTGGTAAAGCCAAGTATCCTGATGAAACTGCTTGACAAATTATCAGTGCTTGGAAGACCTGGACTGACTGTGCCCTGCACTTGGTGGAAATTCACTGCACAAAGTTTGCTTGTACTTATATTTCTTACCCTTAAAGGTCGCTTTCTGGAAGCTAGAGCTGGGATAATGTAATAAAAACAGGTGTTAATAGGAATAAAGCTAATGAAACCTCCATGGGAAAAACAGCTATGCAGAAAATCAAGTCTTTTGTAGAAACTATTTAGATGTACATTTAGATTGTTAATAAATGATATTGGTAAGTATGAAACAGAGAATTCGAGAAATTACTAAAGAAGGAAATCTTAGGGAAATTCTATATGCTGACAAGCTGTAACAGAATCATTAGGTTTTCCTGTTCAGCTTCAGAAACAAGGAACTGACATGTACAGGAAAATATTTTTCATTGTAAAATTAATGACAAGCCTTGCTACCTTCCTGAAGGCAAAGCAGACAGCTTTAAGAACATGATGTTCTTTTACACTGTACAGGATTGCAGTAAAGTTAGAAATCATATTGAAACAATGGTTTTATGACAGGCACAGAGAAACACTTAGGCTCAGTGAACTGCCTGGCTTCCTGAGTAGGCTTGTCAAATCAGGACTTTTTCTGATATTGTAGAAAAACAAAGAATATGTCTTTAAGTAATGTTTGTGTAATTAAGTAATACCACAAAGGTCACAACATATTTTAAAGTCAAAGGAAAGGATGATGGTCTTATATTAATTATAAAGGAAATTAGAGGAGAGAAAAAGGAAAAACGCTTTGGAAGTAGCAATCTTATTTATGGGTAATCCAACTCAAAATATTACTGCTAGGTTAATTATTTTCTATCATTCACAATTTAAGTGTATTTGTTTTACTCCACCTCCATAAAATTCTTCTAAGGTGACATATGTACAGGTTAAATCCCACCTCCACAGCATCTGAAACAATTATGAGTTAGCCAAACACATGCAGGCTTTACATCAACAAATTCTATGCATTAGTTTAACTCAATTGGAGTCTGCCTTGGCTTGGCTTCCAAGGTTGCAAATAGACACATATGCTCTCACTTCTTTTCTCTCAGGACAGGACTCTTGATCTATTATCACCAACTTAGGACTAAATCTGGGAGTCATACTTATTTTGATTCTTATCATTCCAGTTATAATTTGAGGAGTGAGAAGTGTACTACATGCCACACAACAAGATCTACAACCCTTTAAGTTTACAAATAAAAAGAGGGAGAGATGGGACAGCCATATCTAAGGCAAAAAGTGAAAGCCACAAAGCCAGCACAGCTGTTTGACAAAGCTCCAACAAAGCTTAGCATACGATGCAATCACTGCACAGCAGTCTTCCACTTTTTGGCCTCGATCTCCAAGTGTTGCATACTTTGGGTGCTTTTATTATTTGTAAAATTTCAGGATATTAACTTGACAGAATTCTCCTTATGAATTATTTATGGTTTCTTCCAGGACAGGAGTACTGGTTTTATGCTTCCCCAGGAATGTTCTGATCATAACACCCCTCCTGCATTTAGGGGACCCTAAAGGGAGAAATAACAACAGACATTGAGGAGATCCAGAAAATATTCGGGTCCTACTTTAAAAATCTATACTCCACCAAATTTGAAAACCGAAGCGAAATGGACAATTTCCTCGATAAATTCCATCTACCAAAACTAAATCAAAATCAGATTAACAGCTTAAACAGCCCAATAACCCCTAAGGAAATAGAAACAGTCATTAATAATCTCCCAACCAAAAAAAGCCCAGGGCCAGATGACATTAGCACAGAATTCTACCGGACCTTCAAAGAGGAACTAACACCATTACTCTTCAAACTCTTCCACCACATAGAAATAGAAAGAACACTGCCAAACTCATTCTATGAGGCCACTGTCATTCTGATTCCTAAACCACACAAAGACCCAACAAAGAAAGAGAACTTCAGACCAATCTCCCTCATGAACATAGATGCAAAGATACTTAATAAAATACTAGCAAATCGAATTCAAGAACACATCAAAAATATCATACATCATGATCAAGTAGGCTTCATCCCAGGAATGCAGGGATGGTTCAATATACGAAAGTCTATCAATGTAATTCACCATATAAACAAGATGAAAGAAAAAAACCACATGATAATTTCGCTAGATGCAGAAAAAGCATTTGACAAAATCCAACACCCTTTCATGCTAAAAGTTCTGGAGAGAACGGGCATACAAGGACCAAACCTAGAAATAATAAAGGCAATATACAGCAAGCCAGTGGCCAACATCAAATTAAATGGAGAGAAGCTTGAAGCATTTCCTCTAAACTCAAGGACAAGACAAGGATGTCCACTTTCACCATATCTCTTCAATATAGTACTTGAAGTTCTTGCTAGAGCAATAAGACAACTAAAGGAAATGAAAGGGATAAACATTGGAAATGAAGAAGTCAAATTATCCCTATTCACAGATGATATGTTAGTATATATAAGCGACCCCAAAAACTCCACCAAAGAACTCTTAGAGCTGATAAACAACTTCAGCAAGGTGGCTGGATACAAAATTAACTCAAAAAAATCAGAAGCCCTTCTTTATACAACAAACAAGCATACCAAGAAAGAAATAAGGGAAACAACCCCCTTCACAATAGCCACAAACAATACGAAATACCTGGGGGTAACTCTAACCAACCAAGTAAAGGACCTATACACAAGAACTTCAAGCCCCTGAAGAAAGAAATGGAAGAGGCATTTAGAAGATGGAAAGATCTCCCATGCTCATGGATAGGTAGGATCAACATAATAAAAATGGCTATTCCACCAAAAGCAATATATAGATTCAATGCAATTCCCATCAAAATACCAACACAATTCTTTATAGACCTGGAAAAAGCTACACTCAACTTCATATGGAACAACAAAAAGCCCAGAATAGGTAAATCAATCCTGTACAATAAAAAAGCATCTGGAGGTATCACCATCCCAGATTTCAAGTTGTACTACAGAGCAATAATAATAAAAACAGCATGATACTGGTATAGAAACAGACCAGTGGAACAATGGAATCGAATTGAAGACCCAAACATGGATCCACACACCTATGGCCAACTAATCTTTGACAAAGAAGCCAAAACCGCACAATGGAAGAAGGACAGCATCTTCAACAAATGGTGCTGATCCAACTGGATGTCCACTTGCAAAAGAATGAAATTAGACCCATACCTATCACCTTGTACAAAACTTAATTCCAAGTGGATCAAAGACCTTAACATAAGGACGGCCACACTAAAGATACTAGAAGAAAAAGTAGGAGAAACCCTCGAACTCATTGGCACAGGTGACAACTTCCTGAACAGAACACCAACAGCTCAGGACTTGAGATCAACAATCAATAAATGGGAACTCATGAAACTGAAAAGCTTCTGTACGGCAAAAGACACAGTCATTAGAACAAAACGGCAACCAACAGACTGGGAGAAAATCTTCACCAACCCCACATCTGATAGAGGGCTATTATCTAAAATCTACAAAGAACTCAAGAAACTAAATGCCAAGAAACCAAATAATCCAATCAAAAAATGGGAGATGGAGCTAAATAGAGAATTCACAAAGGAGGAATCCCTAATGGCCGGGAGTCACCTGAAGAAATGCTCAACATCCTTAATCATCAGAGAAATGCAACTCAAGACGACCCTGAGATTCCATCTCACACCTGTTAGAATGGCTAAGATAAAGAGCTCAAATGACAGCACATGCTGGCGAGGGTGTGGAGAAAGGGAAACCCTACTCCATTGCTGGTGGGAGTGCAGGCTTGTGCAACCACTATGGAGGTCTGTCTGGAGATATCTTAGAAACCTTCGAATATCATTGCCTCAGGACCCAGCCATACCACTTCTGGGTATACACCCAAAGGACACCTCACGGAGACATAGGGAAGTCTCCTCATCTATGTTCATAGCAGCCTTATTTGTAATAGCTAGAAACTGGAAACAATCCAGATGTCCCTCAACTGAAGAATGGATTAAAAAAACTGTGGTACATCTATACAATGGAATATTACTCAGCTATAAGAAACAATGAAATCATGCAATTTGCAACCAAATGGATGGATCTAGAGAAGCTCATCCTGAGTGAGATAACCCAGACTCAGAAGGATGCACACGGCATCTATTCACTTATAGTAGGATTTTAGCTATATCGTACAGGATATCTGCACTACAACCAACACACCAAAAGGAAAATGGACATAAACTTTTTTTTCATTTCTTTTTCTTTTTCCTTTTCCTTTTTATCTTTTTCTTTTTCCTCTCTTTTTTTGTTGTTGTTCTTTGTTTTTGTGGGTTTGTGTGTCTGTTGGTCTTTTTTTTAGTTTTCCCCCTATAGCAAGGAGACACCTTTCACTGGCAGTACTGCCTCGTAGGCCCCCGGTGTATGAACAGGCTCTTGGCCCTCATATGACTCCTGATCTGTGGTGAGAGACTGTTATGCAGGGACACTCCACCCCAGAGGATCAAGACGGAAGGGTCAGGGGGTAGAGCATGGGAGGGTGGGGCTGGGAAGCGAGAAAAGTGGACAATAAGTTAAGAATGTAACCTGTAGCAACAAACAAATAAATTTATTAATTAAAAAAAGCAGGTAACAACGTTAAAACACTGTAAATAAAATAAAGGATACAGCCATTCAACCTGGTTTTAGAAACCTCCAAGTGTCGAAAAAACATAGAGCTAAGGTAAAATACAAGAGAAATGTGGTTTTAACCCATGCCTTTAACTTCAGCAGAGACGGGAGGAGCACCATATAGTTAGTGGACTTATAAATTCTAGAGTTACACGGAACAGGGTGGTGAGGGTACACACCCTTAATCCCATCATTCAAGAAGAGTACACCCTTAACCCCAACACACTAGAGACAGAAACAGGCAGATCTCAGAGCTCAAGGTCAGCCTGATACAAAACAAACTCTAAATAGAGAAAAACTTCTATCCAGGAGTGGTGGAACACATCTTTAATCCCTTCAGATGGGAACCACAGGTCTCTGATCCCAGTAATTAGAATGCAGAGACACACACATAGGATTTGGAAGGACCTAAGTTTAAAAGCTACTTACAAAAGGCACACTCAATACAAACAAATTGTCCTTCGAGATCTCAAAATATATACACTAAAGCTGGTTTAGCTCCAAAATAACAAAATAATTTCTTCTTTAAACCAGATTGAAAGATAACACTTTATATATTGTCAAAAAACCAAATTTGCTTCAGAAGAAATATTACCTACCCCCCCCAAAAAAAGAGGGTGATTTTCCCTTAGTGAGGATTAGGGCAGGGCTCTGTTCTTATCTTTCCAGGAGAATCAAAGCATCCATTCAAGGAACCCAGGGACAACTGGACAACGGAAACCTCAGCAGAAAACAGAATCAGACACCAAAAGAAGACGAGTGACCCAGATGATTCAGCCTGACAGACTCCCTCAATAGCTGTCTCCATCAAAAGCCTACAACCACAACAACTCAATATCGCTAAGACCGTTCAGCTCTACACAATGCCCCAGCCAGAAACTCAGTAAAGCCTGGAAGTTCAGCTTCTGCCTACAAACTCCTTAGGACATCTAAACAGCTGAGAACAGAAGGACTGAACATAAAAGGATTGTACTAACATTTTTAACCATTTTTCCATTTTGGTTCAGGCCCCAAACAGGTTTACTATGACCCAAATCAGCAGGAAGTCTTTTTAAGAGAACGACGTCCCATACCCAGAGGGTGGGGAGGGTGTTTCTCCGCCCCCTCCCCTTTTTGGTTATTTGAAGGACAACTGAAAACTCTGTTATTTAGGGGAAGAGATTACAAGTTGTTAAATGGTCCTGTTTAATGGGTTTTGGAGGTTAGACCCAGGGTATTCCTTCTTTCCCTTTTCTGTATCCTTCTTTATTTCCTATGTAGGAATGCACGGACTTGAGAAAAATTGAGACATAGACATAGCACAGGAAGGACCAAGAAGAAGGGTCAGATTATTGAATATGCCCTTATACCTTTGTATATTGATACAAAATTAGTAGTATATTTGGCTAAAGTGGTATTGACCATTGTTTATTGTGCAAAAATAAGATTGTATTGGACTACGTCGGTATTGATATTTGTATATTGATACAAAATTAAGATTATAGTTGGCCACAATGATATTGACCCTTGTATATGGACGCAATATTAAGATTGTATTGGGCCACATAGGCATTGATCTTTGTATATTGATACAAAATTAAGAGTATATTTAGCCACATTTGAATGGATCTTTGTATATTGATACAAAATTAAAGGTAACGCTTCCTAATGGTATCGTAACTAGAGATACTTAAAAATGAAATGTGAAGCTCTGGCCTCTTGATACCAACTGTCTTAAACTGTTTAGGATAGTTAAGAAAAACAAACTCCTAGTCATGCATGCATGTCACCTTGTTAGCTACTATGACAGTCTATCACAGATATTCTCTAAGCTACTCAGTAATCAAGTTGTTAAGAGACAAGCAACATTTGCTTATCTAAATACCAGAGATAGATAGGGCATCTTCAAAAACCCCAAGAGATCTGCAGAATATGGCATTCAAAGATGTGGTCTTAAATTAAGATTTTTTTTGATATCGTGACATATCAGCTCCTGACAGCACCCCCTATTCTACTCCAAGTAGAAGATAAGCATCGAAGAATCTCCAGTGTGAGATGGTTGAATTAGTGGCAAGCCTTTCTCTTGGCATGTAAAAACTCCTTGCTTCAACTGCAGACAGACTGCTGTCCAAAAAGGACAAAACTTGGTAGCAAGGAAGTCGACAGCCTAGCTCTGCCAAGCAGGGTAGGTTAGTCCTTCATAATCCCTGCTCTACAATAAATGTCTGTCAGAGAAACAGGACCAAAAGGCTGAAGACTGATGCTGGAATGTATGGAGAGAAAATGGGAAATGTCCAGGTAGTCACTGGTTTGTCATTTCTTAGTACTGGAAGCTGCAGGCCCTGCACTTCCTATATAATCAGATATATTTATCCTTCTCAGCTCTCTGAGGTGGTTGAAGAATAGACAGCTTGAGTCTCATAGCTAAATTTTGAGTTGTTTAGGAATCAAGAGGGCATTCTAGATCTAAGAAGATAGTTATAATAATGATGCAAGTTAGTATGAAAGCTAAGTCAGTTATAGAACTTTAAACTCATGGAGATGGTTAGAAGGTAGAAGGTTAAAGTCAGGGGCCAAATATGTATGAACTGGACATTGGGAAGGTATACTGGGCCATTTAACTCTCATAAATGTGGCATATTTAATTCTGCTGTTTTGTATAGAATTTACTGTAATAAGAAAGAACCATTGTAACCGAACTTTAAAGTTATTATTTAACACTTATTTATTACTAAATTCACTTATAACAAACACCATCAATTTCTTAACTATTAATCCTATAAATTCCTACAACCCCTTTAACCTATCCACT
Source organism: Lophiomys imhausi (assembly GCA_907164525.1). Lineage (NCBI taxonomy): Eukaryota > Metazoa > Chordata > Mammalia > Rodentia > Muridae > Lophiomys > Lophiomys imhausi. Next base: position 527,999 of record CAJQZJ010032551.1, read on the forward strand.
AAACCTATTGATAATCATAACAACTACTTTCATAACCTTTTAGAATGATACAGTCTCTGGGGCAGGTCCTCAGTCGTCAGGAAACCAGTCTCGGGGGTAGACTCTTTAACGCACTTAGCAGTCCTTTTTCTGGAATAGCTCAGACGCAGGTTCGTCAGGGTAAATTGGCTATCGAAGTCTCACTTTAAATAAGGCTTGAGGCTTTCTTCTCTCTGGGAGACCTCAGCGTCTGTAGGCCACCTTACTTCCTTCGTATCAGCAACTCTGCCGTTCTGCCTCAGTCTTTAAAGCTGGCCACAGTTCCGTTCAGGCCACTGTTCGGAGAGGTCAAACCCCTCTAGGCAAAAGCTGAGCCACAGGGTTTAGTCCTTGGCCTTTTGCTGTCTTGCCGAGGCTTTCTCTGCTCACCAGCTTCCTTCTGCCTCAGGGAGATCTGGCCATTGGTCTACCAGAACTTTCTCCAGCAGGACTCTCGGAGCTCTCTCATATCGGGGGCCCTTAGCACGCACGCACCTCTCTGGACTCATCCACTTGTCCTTAAATAGGATCACTCCTTGTTCCACCTGCTTCAGCTTAATTTGGGCTCTGCCCACTTATCAGTTGAAAGCAATGCCAGGTCATAAAGTCTTTCCTTGTTTCACCTGGCTTCAACCTTGTTTTTCAGTCCAAAGAGACTCCCCTCATTTCACCTGACTGCATCCATAAGCTGATAAGCTAATTGCTCACAGCAGTTGATCTTCATGCCCCGAATTAAGAGACTGTATCAGAAACTTAGGTATTCACTAAATATAACTTATATTAACCTATCAGCCCCTACAAACCATTTGTTGGATTGAAAAGGGAAGCTGTTGGGGGGGAAGAGGGTGGAAGGGTGGGACAGGAAGGGGGAATAGGGAAGGGTTTGTGACTGAGATGTAACTTGAAGAAAAAAAATAAAGTACTTATATAAAATAAAAAAAAGAATACCAGAACAAAGTAAACTTGAAAAAGAAAACAAATCCAGTGGGCTGGGGAAGTTGACATCAGATCAAATTAACAGCTTCTTCTGACTGCTGATGGACAAAGAATGGTGTGGATAAATGATAAAAATAATAAAGTATAAAAGTAAAAAAAGTGTAAGAAAAAGAATAAACTTTAAGAAAGGTTTTCTTAGATAAAGTTAACTCATACATGGCCACCATACTGTCATTTGACCAAGGAACAAAAGAATACCAAGATTATGGCTATAAGTAAATTCTAAAAATAAAAATAATATATTATGGCAGAAATTGAATAATAACTGCAACAGCTTTGGCTTTGAAACTTTTCCTGGGCCTAATGTCAAAAGTTGATAATGCCTTGCTTTGGACTTAACAATCTGCCCAGGCTGGCTTGGGGACTTTTTTTTCTGTGTATTTGCCTTGAAACTGCAAGAACTACCAGCCAGAGAAAATACTGTCATGCTTTGGGAAAATCTGCTTCTAGTTTGTTATAAGTTCATTTATGGGGTTGATGAGGGGAAATTATTTTAAAAGACAATTCTGTTCTGTCATGGTTTATCAATAATGACTAAACTTATCAGCAAGATAAAGTTAGGAAACATGTCCAGGGACAAAAATAACATGATCTATATTTTGGAACATCATGAATCTATCCCTGCCTACTAAATTATGTATAGATAAAGCCAGTAAGAGACACAGGTTGTCAGAATATGTCAAAGCATACTGAGATGTGCTTCCTCTGATCAATTTCTAATGGAATGAAACACAAATATGTCCTGTGTCCTGTTCCTCCCTCACAGTTCTTGCATCTACCTTTCAAGAGATTTGCACACCACCCAGAGCTGGACTTTGGCAGTAAGGTATTATAGATATATCAATTAGGACTTGAAAACTGCCAGAGGAGGAAGAGAGCACATCAGTGAACAGCACAGCAAATAACCCAAAGTGTGAAATATAGCACACATAGCTTAGTGGTAGCCAACAGCTCTCGAACTGTGTTTATGACATGCTAATCAAGAGTGATACATTGTCTGTTACAGGATACCTAGTTAAAGACTCACTGCCGGTGAAGAAATTGGAGGAAAATTCACAATCACAAAATTGTTAAATCAACATAATCTCTATCCAAGTACATGATCTATAAACCAGGCTGTCCTTGAACTCAGAGATCAACCTACAAATAAGGGTGTGTTCCACCAACACCTAGCCATCTTTACAAATTTGTAATGAACCTGTCCTACCAAAGAGAAAAGAAAATCTCTAAATTTCCATGTGATGCTCAAGATCTTTGCTGGGTCTGCAGCTTCCTTAAGTCTATGATGAACACTGTGATGTCATTCAAATTCAACTTTAAATCACTCATTGCTTTCAACATACCTAATTTTGTAATTAAGATTCATGTCAACAATACTTCCCATGGTCTAATTGCAATACAAAAGAAACTCTATGCTTAAGTAGTCAGAAAAGCTGTCTAAAATTGAGTAACAGCATCATATGCTACACCTAACTTCCTGACATGTTCCTGCCTTATCCTCAATCATCTTGGAGACATTAAGAGCTTGTGGTGTCTTGTAATAAGCCAACAATGAACATTGTGGAAACAATGTAGAATGAGGGAACATGGATTGGTAAAGCTGCACATGTGTGGAGAAAGCCCCTGCAAGGTCAGAGCTGTTGTCATCTGACACGGAGCACAACCTGCTCACATTATACTATGGTTATTCTGCAACAATAGCCACCATCAGAGTCCATATATCTCAACCCACATGGGAAACCCAGCAGGGGGAGGCACAGGTTTCTATCTATGTGCAATGACACTGCTGATAATAATTTGAAGAAACACATTCATGACATGTATCTACATATTTCTAGGGAAGAACAATGACAAAATTTCAATAGTTGGTTATTTCTGGACAATACTCAGGGCTGCCATCCCTCAAGGAAAATTTCCTAAACAGAGATAACACTTTGTGCCGGGCGGTGGTGGCGCACGCCTTTAATCCCAGCACTTGGGAGGCAGAGGCAGGCGGATCTTTGCAAGTTCAAGGCCAGCCTGGTCTACAAAGTGAGTCCAGGACGGCCAGGGCTACACAGAGAAACCTTGTCTCGAAAAACCAAAAAAAAAAAAAAAAAAAAAAAAAAAGAAAAGAGATAACACTTTGTATGCTAAAACATTCAAGAAGCTTCAACTCAAATTTCAGGCCCTGCCCCTCCTCTCAAATTTAAAGGAGCTCCCATATTACCTTATTTTCAGTATATCAGAAAAACTCAGACTACTTCAGAATTTGCCTTCATGCCAGGAAAGCTAAACCAATAGATAAATTTGAAAAACTTCTCCTTCTCATAAATAGCCTTCTCTCAGATATCCTCACTTACTATTCACAGTGAATGGGCACAAGATCCATGTTTGGGCAAAGAAGGGATTCAGTAGTGGAATTAATATCCACATGGAACATTTCTAAATTCATTTAGAATTAAATCTGATATTGCCTCCTAATCCCTGAGATTCAGTTCCAAGCATACTTCTCCTCCCTGGATTCTGCCAGGAAAATATCCATAACGTTCACAGCTCCATGAGAGTGTAATCCTCCTACATTTCTCATTCATAGTGGTGGTGGGGACTCCAACTGTAATAGCCTTGATGGAAGGGTTCCGTTTCAGAAGGTGGCTTCTGGAGTGAGACCTAGATAACCAAGGCCACATGTAAGTACTTCATAAAGATTTTCAATGAGTCATATGAACTTGAGTAGAGGATTTCTAAAATCCTGGATGAGAGTTCTTAGAATAAATCTTGAACAAAATCTACTAAACCCTGACCAAGGCAGGCAATATTTTTCTGAGAGAGAGTGTCCATTCTGTCTGTTTGACAGAAACTGTCTCTTTCTTTGAGGCCAGGCTGATAGCTTTCCTATCTTCTCACTTTAAGCTGCCTCAAAAATTTTACATCCAGTATTGAAACCCTGGAAGGTCGATGGGAATCCACTGCTGGCCTGAACTCTCCACGCAGAACTGTGTAGTACCAACTCACTTGTTGCCCTTTGACCCTTATTGGTCCTGCAGTGTCATGTAACTCTCAGGAAGTCATTATTTCCCTCTCCATCTCCCTTCTAACTCCCCTTTGATTTACTGAGGTACAGTCTGACCTCCAAATGGGGGCACTTTTTCCATTTATCCCCAACGATTCATCCACAACTCCAGAAGAGTTGAGATGAGATAACTTATGATATCTAACTTGGAAACACACCATTTATGTCTTCTGATATCACAAATCTCATCTTAAGGCATGTTCAGTTAGTGACTCCTCAACTTCCCACAATATCTGTGATCTTTTGACAACTGGAAATTATCAAGTTTTAAGATGTCTGTTCTTGTTTCTAGCAATTACAAGTAAGGCTGCTATGAACATAGATGAGGATATGTCCTTGTGGTTTGGTGAGGACTAGAAACTGGAAACAACCCTCAACTTATGAATTGATTAAAAAAAAGTATGGTACATTTACACAATGGACTACTACTCAGCTATCAGAAACAAGAAAGCATGCAATTTGCAGCCAAATGGATGGAACTAGAAAAGCTCATCCTGAGTGAGCTAACCCAGACTCAGAAGGACGCACATGGCATCTATTCACTTATAATTGGATTTTAGCCATATAGTACAGGATAACTATACTACAACCAATGCACCAAAAAGATCAGGAACATAGACTTTATTACCTATCAATGGGACAATTTGCCCTACGGGTGCTACCATGTAGGCCCTTAGTGCAAGTAAAGCTCTTCACTCTCATATGACCGTTGAACTGAAAGGGACTGATGTGTGGGGACATTCCACATCGGAGGAGTGGGATGGGTGGGAGAGAGAGGAGAGGGAGGGAAGGTGGAACTGGGAGGGGTGGAAAGAGGACACTGTGATGGAGATGTAACTTGACACTTGATGTAATAAATAAACATTATAATAATAAAAGAAGATGTCCTTTCTGCTTTCCAAGAACATTTTGGCAATCTGATACTAGAGGTTCCTATGAATGACTAGATTTTGTTGTTGTTGTTTTTGCTACTTTTTTCGAGACAGGGTTTCTCTTTGTAACAGCTCTGGCTGTCCTGGACTTGCTTCATAGACCAGGCTGGCCTCAAACTCACAGAGATCAGCCTGCCTCTGCCTCCCAAGTGCTAGGATTAAAGGCGTGTGCCACTCCACCCTATTTTGGATAGCTAGATTTTGACCTCTGCCTTTACTTTCTTTCTGAACCTACCATGTATTCCAAATTTCACAACCCAAGTCTGTCTGCAGTCTAATCTACCAATATCCAAACAAAGACCCTTGTCACACTTTTTCAAGCCTTTTGGTCCCAAAATGTCCTCACTACATATTGGACAACTATCATTGCTGTTCCAAACTTAAATGTTTGTGCTTTAACATCTAACCTGATAGACATAACTTCATAGGATGGAACAGAAAATGAGCTGAGGCTCCTGCCTCCGTATAATGCACAGCTCATCTTAATTCTTCTCATCCATGCCACTAAACCAACTCATAAAATCAGGACCAGTGATGGACTTCAATGAACTCCTGTTTCCTTACTCCCAAACGGCTACCATGGCCTAGGAGAAGTAAGGCATAGTCAAGACCATGTCCCAATCTGGATAACCTACCACAAAGGACAAATTGTGGCTACAAGAGCCAAGGAACAGAAACTGCAGAATGTAAATGTGGCAGTCACTCATACTTCTCTATACTTACAAAGATTCCAACATCATAGTTTGTAATCAGGCTCCCTCAGCTACATTATTCGATGGTGTAAACATGAATTTAATTATGATTATGATGAACATCACAATTAACCAAACAAGACTCTCTACATCAGTAGTTCTCCACTTTCCTATGTTGTGACCTTTTAATACAATTCCTCACTTGGTGGTGACTCCCAACCATAAAATGATATTCATTGCTACTTTATAACTGTAATTTTGTTGCTGTTGTGAATGATAATATAAATATTTGATATACAGGATAGCTGATGTGTAACTCCTGTGAAAGGGTCATTCAATCCTCAATGGATCATGATCCACAAGTTGAAAACGTCTCCTCTACATGTTATATATGTCCTTAAAGCTATATTATGCTTTCTAAAAGATTAACATAGAAACTTCCATGTCCTAAGGTTTAACAGTATGTACACAAAAATTTTTGGCAATACTCCATCAATGCAATTTAGATTTAAATTTATTTTATTAACAACACATTCCACAATAACTTCTTAATAAAATAATTCTTACTTTCAGAATTCCCACTGTGCCTGCTTAAAATAAATATAGATGAAATTGTTACATGTTCATATACCTTCAAAAGAAGAAGACTGGCATGGTAGCAGACCTTTATTTGAGAGTCCACTCACTCCTCCATTGATGCATTATATGCAACTAGATCCTAATTGTAGAAGACTTCAAGGTTTTCTACAAAGACTCTGATGTATAAGTTAAAAACTAAAAATGTGGAATCAATCCATGCAATAATATAAATGATGTTACATATACTGAATCAAGTTCTTGATATAGCTGAATACATCACCTTAGAAATAATTTCTTTTAAAAAATGCTAAAATTATTTAGTACTCTTATGTATCATGGTATTAAAACGTTTTAGTAAAGAAAAATTTATATATAGAAAAAAGGCTAAATATAATTACAGGGATTCAGCTCTCTGATTTTTTTTCCGATTTCATGGTTTTGTTGAAAATGTGTACTCCCATTCAAAGACAAGGATATCTAATACATAAACTTTTATCTACTAGGATCTGTAAGACCATAAGGGACATAGTTCAAAAATATTCAAAATTCCACGAAGAGAGCAATTTAGTATAAAACTTGTAACAAAAAGGGGCTAATAGTCAAAAGTCTCTGTACAGGTAAACTTAATTGAATACACCATACTAAATATATAAGTTAGTTAATATTCTTTATTAGGGAAAGAAAAAGAAACAATGAATAGATATGAGAAAGAGTAGACACATGTAAATAAAATGTATGATTGTAGTTTTTAAAGGAGCTGTAATATTTTGGAAAATGGAATTATATGATTATTTGTCATAAAATTTAAAAAATAGCAAAGAACAAAGCTATGAAACATTAAATACAACTTTCAGAAAATCTTATTTACAAAAGGATTAGGTAAAATAGCATTTAAGGATGAGTTGGGTAAAATAGCATTTAAATATTATATGTTTTATGATTTAGATTTGTGAATTATTAAGGTTATAATGTTCTATCCATGGTTACCAAAACTGACTTAAATGGCCTATGTGTAATCACAGGACTCTTTGCTATGTTTATTAAGCCTAAAGTACTTGGATAAGTTTAGTCATATAAAGAACTATTGTTTGATTAAAAATTTGCTTTAAAAGGATCAGGAAAATTAGGTTACCAGTCCCTCTACAGACTATAATTATGATTTAACACTTATATTGATACTAAAAATTTCAGTTCAAAAGCTGTAATTTGTGAGGTTCAAAATTGTATCAAGAATAAAATTATAAACTACCAAACTCAGGCGAGCATCCAATTTATTGAAAGTTGGTACAACTAAAATATAAATTAAATGGTTAGTAACTATGTAAATGATCAAATTGTTTAATGTGTTTTGAAATATATGTATAGGCCTGCTAGGAAGAAATATAATTCATTTTTATTTTTTAACTTAGATGTATGGACCAATTTATAACACTCATTATATATTCTTCTGTATATGATGTAGAAGTTATACTAACTAATGCAAACAACTCATTAAAAGTTTAAAGTAAACTTAAAGTTTATTTAATGTAAAATAATATTCAAAATATGTATGAAATATTGATTATGAAAAAATGAATGCTTGAATAAAATTGGTTAAATTTACAGATATACTTGCACAACAGGATATTCTAAGGTTCAAGTGTACAATTTCTCTTCTATAGGATCCATTCTGACCAGAGTAAATTACATCCTAGCCACACTACAGTACAAGGATGCATTGGAAAATAAAACTTGTCAGAAGTCTGTTGGTCCAGTCTCCAGCTGTGGAGGCCTGACCAATAACAACTATGTAAGTCAGACCAGGAAAATCTCCACCACATATATAGGGAAGATGAATTATTCCTCATGTCTCACATGAGATGGGGGCAAGTTTTCTTGGCCAATGGAGGATATCAGCCTCTGCACTTACATCCTAAATGTCTAAACAACAGTGAAGCAAATATCAATTACTCTTGTCTTTCTCAGTGTCTCCAAAATGACATATAAGGATGCTATGAACAGGGAAATCTTTTACCTAGCCACACAAATGGTGTCCTTACCCTGGATTTTAATACTTACCCTTAGCAAAAGTTAATCCCATGGTTCAAACCACAACCATTAATGTTTCCATATTAAGGGAGGCTGCCAGATACCCTACCATCAACCTAAGGCTTTGGGTAATTATTTAAAATACCCAACATACTACATACTACAACATCCTATAAAGATGACTCTATAGGATTCTGTCTTTTCTAAATTTTCCTTTTTTTCTGTTTATTTATTACTTCAAGTTACATTTCCATCATAGTGTCCTCTTTCCACACTTCCCAGTTCCACCCAACCACCCTCTCCTCCATCTCCCACCCATCCCACTCCTCCAGTGTGGAGAGTCCCTACATATCAGCCCCTATCAGTTCAATGACTATATGAGGGCTACAAGCTTCCCCTTGTACTGGGGACTTACAGGGTAGCACCACCAGTGTAAATTGTCCCATCAATAGGTAACAAAGTCTACGTTCCTGATGCTTTTGGTGTATTGATTGTAGGACAGATATCCTGTGCTATAGGCTTTCTATCCTGTACTATAACAGGCTAAAATACAATTGTAAGTAAGTATATAGCTTGTGCATCTTTCTGAGTCTGGGTTAGCTCACACAGGATGAGCTTTTCTAGTTCCATCCACTTGGTCGTGAATTGCATGATTTCCTTATTTCTGAGAGCTGAGTAGTATTCCATTGTGTAAATGTACCACAATTATTTTTATCCATTCATTTTATCCATTCAGTTGAGGGACACCTGGGTTGTTTCCAATTTCTAGCTATTCCAAATAAGGCTGCTATGAACATAGATGAGGATATATCCTTGTAGTTTGGTGAAAAATCATTAGGGTAGATACCCAGAAGTGGTATGGCTGGGTTTTGAGGTAGGGGTATTCCATGTTTTCTAAGATATCACCAGAATTATTTCCATAGAGGTTGTACAAGGTTGCACTCCCACCAGCAATGGAGGAGGGTTCCTCTTTCTCCACACCCTCCCAGCATGTGCTGTCATTTGAACTTTTGATCTTAGCCATTCTGACAGGTGTGAGAGGGAATCTCATAGTCACCTTGAGTTGCATTTCTCTGATGATTAAGGATGCTGAACATCTTCAACAAATGGTACTGGTCTAACTGGATGTCCACATGTAAAAGAATGAAATTAGACCCATACTTATCACCTTGCACAAAACTTAAGTCCAAGTGGATCAAAACCTTAACATAAAGCCCAACACACTAAATCTAGTAGAAGAGAAAGTGGGGAAAACCCTTGAACTCATTGGCATAGGTGACAACTTCCTGAACTGAACACCGATAGCTCAGGACCTGAGATCAACAATCAATAAATGGGACCTCATGAAACTAAAAAGCTTCTGTAAGGCAAAGGACACTGTCATTAAAACAAAACGGTAACCTACAGATTGGAAAAAGATCTTTACCAACCCCACTTCCGACATAGGGCTAATATCCATCATTTTAAAAAACTCAAGAGATTTAACTCCACAAAACCAAATAATCCAATCAAAAAATGTGAAATGGAGCTAACCCGAGAATTCACAAAGGAGAATCTCTAATGGCCGAAAAACACTTGAAGAAATGCTCAACATTCTTTTCTAAATTTTCAATCAGATGCTGAATTTAACAGACTTCCTTTACAAAACTTAAAGGTGCTTGTTCTATATGCAAGAGTCTAATGTTATCTTAAAGCGAATTATAGTTACATTATCTGTCAACATAACTCAGGCATATGGTCCAGCCAGTTGGACAACTGCTTTTCTCCTTCCTAAACAAAACTTACATTAATTATGATGTCAAAATGTCAATAATTTCATCCAAGGTGATAATAGTGGAGATATAATAAATGCTTCTGAACCTGTGATGGTCACTGAAAACTGTCACCAAACCAATGGCCTAACATCTTGTGATCAACAACAATAATATAAATTAACAGTCTTGCCCTATAACAAAACCTTTAAAGATACTTTAGATAGTTTTTTTTAACTGCTGTCTTCCTACAATAAAGACAAAACTGCAACAATTATTGTCTTAATTATCATCCCAGTAAAATTTAAAATAGTACTAAGCACATAATTTTATGTGATACAGATACTACCTCCTACATAAAACAGCCTTGAAGAGTACATACTGTCACCTAATGGCTATCTTGTGTCATGGACATTTGCCATCTGCTACATTTTACTGTGGTCCCTTGGATGGACCCTCCTCTGAGACACTCTAATTGTTGGCCTTTTTACATTGTCCCATATTGCAAGCAAGAAGGATGTAGCACTCTCTTCCTCCCCTGTATTCCTTCTCTGTCTGCCCATATTAACTATTATCTCTATGTGTATCTAATCTCATTATTCCCTATCATTTTTCAGATGTTATTGTCAGTTCATGACACCATCATTTTTGTGGCATGAAAACTTCTTCCTCTATGATCTCGAAGTGATGAAATCCATCCAATATCACATGTATTTTCTTCACTTGTGACTACTGTTTCTCTCTTGACCATTTCTCCTGATTCTGAATTCTTCCCCTCCTCAAAATTTTACACTAAGAGGGAAACTTGAAAGGAATAAAGTTGGCATAGGACACATGATAACTTCAATATTATATATAATAAATACTATTGAAAAAACATTTTGATTCCAAAGAACTATTCAAATAAAGCAAAATAACTGAATAAACACATAAGGCTTAGCACCCTGACATAATTGGCCAGAACAAAATGATGATGAAGACACACCAATCAATAAGTAGATTACAAATCACAAAGGGAAAAGAAATTTCTGATATGAGGAGAAGTTCTTTCTATAATAAGTGAATACAGGCCTCTTGCCTTGCCTGTCATCAAAGAATTCAGTAAGTAGAGAATAAAGAAATGAATCCTTATTTCACATAGCACTAACCTATAAGTAGAACTAGGGTAAAAACTAGAATCTCTAGATTCGTAATGGTAGAATGATGGCAACAAGTTGATGTCAATGATATAATTCTTTGATTGCAGAAGGCCATGGGATGTGAGGTAAAATAGTATCAGCAAATGTTACAGCTCTAAGCCCTCAGAGATTCTCATGGGGGCACATGAGATTTGCTCCTGACATAGCAATTCTTCACAGAGTAGGTCCACCAAGGGGGTGTAAGAAACAATAGTTCTGTTTCTATTTCTGAAATATGAAGTAAACCATCTTTTTCTTAGACAAAGCTAGAGTCAAACACTGAGTTATTAATGACATGCCTGAAATCAGAACCAGCAGAGAGAGAGGGAGAGGGACAGCTCCAAACCAAGAAAGAGAATTAACAGAGATCTCCAATATAGGTACTGTTTCAAGTAGCAGTCACTCTTCCCTCTGTATTTCAAAAGAAACAGAGAAAGTGCAACAAAAAAGACAGGAAAAAAGTAATTTACTTGGGGCTCCAGTTTAAATTGTTAAAAAAAAAACAATAGTGCTTTGATGCTGAGCATGTATCTGCTACTTGAGACTTCATCAGAGGCCTCTAAAAAATGTTTCCTTCCATTTCTGTCTGGGCCCTTCTGATTGTAGCTCTGGGCTGCCAAATGCACATTGCTGTTGACTCTTCGAAATTTTTCTGTGTCAGTTATCCCACTCATAGTTATGAGTTACTACACTGATCCAACCATTCTGTCCGTAGTGTGTATACAAATACATTATTATATTTGTGGGGTATATACATATGTGTGTGCAGATTATAGTCAGAGGTCAAAATACTATTTCTTATTAATTAAAAATGTACTTTAAAATATTTGCTGAAGAGGAGGGAAAAGGATTCTAAAACCAATTAAGGTTCAAAGCCAAAAATGAACCAGCACCTCCCAGACACAACAGAATAGACACACATATGAATTCAGCATCAGTGGCAGCATGCATATGTGTAAGTCCACAGGTGCTTCCAGCAGCCTGACTTCAGAGGTTCTTCAAGGTCCTAATTGCTTACATCATCACCTGCTAACAGATGCACCAGGTGAGTGGGATAAAAGCCCCCTCCCACTTAATTCCCTGTTTCTCTCTATTTCCCTATGTCTCTCTTGGCTTCTCCCTCTGTCTCTCTGTCCACCAAGCCCTTCTTTCTCTGTTTCCAGCACTCTCTCCTACAGTTATTTTTCTGCCCTTACCTCCTTTAGCCCCCTTCCTATCTCAATGAACACTTTTTATTTGTTTTTTGCCCAAATAGAGCCCGAGAGCATCACCACATCAATCATAGGTCATTGAGCCATCCAGAAGGGGGACAACAAGCAGGGTCTTGCACAAGAGCAAGCTGGGGTACAACAGAGGAGGAGCAAGAGAGAATACGGAGACACACAAAGAAGGAAAGAAAAAAAAACTAGCCTTGAACAGGAGTAAGACTGGTGCTGCCCTAGCAGATCAGAAAAAGCCAGAGGAGAGGCCAGAGGCTTCTCAAGAGCCTTACAAAAAAAAACGAAAAAAAGAAAGAAAGAAAGAAAGAAGGAGGGAAGGAAGGAAGGAAGGAAGGAAGGAAGGAAGGAAGGAAGGAAGAGAGAGAGAGAGAGAGAGAAAGAGAGAGAGAGAAAGAAAGAAACTCAAAAAGAAAAACAAAACTGCTGTCTACTTCCTAAGTCAGCACTGCAGGCACAGTGCAACTCGGGAGGCACGCAGCAAAAGACCTGGACAAACCAGCACTGCCTAGGTATTCTAGGGAGTGGAGAAACACCAGGTCAACCAACACCTTTATGGCTACAGCCAGCCCATCCCACCATCCCCTCACAGCAGATATTTTTCCTTGAGGGACCCTTCATATATCTATAAGCACAGTCCCTTTTTCTCCTAACTGTGTTTGCTTGGCCACCTTCCCCTTCCCTGTCTAATCTTGTGATGAACTGGTTAGACGCCTTATGTCTTTTTATTCTCATCCTAACTTTGGCCTTAGCCGTGCTGTTCAGGTACCTTGCCCTGGTCCCTGTCTAATCTAATCACGGATTAGAAAGCTAGTTACAACTCGTTTTAGTCCTACATTTACCCCTGGGAAGCCTGGGCTTACGCCTTCTGACTTTGCCACTCCCGCATGGGAACTGTGTCTCTTTCATGTGTTCCTCCAGACTCATCACTGGGAAGTTCTTGAAGAATCTTAGACCACTGCACCTAGCACCTGTCTTAAAGGTTTCTAACCTTATATGCCTTCGCAGTCAGAGATGTCCCCAATAGTTCTCATATAATGAATCCAAATAGCTGCTAACAGCACTTTTGATCCCATTATGATACAGGATCTTTATTTGCCAGCAATCTGGTAAATGGAAGGAGGTTTTCCATTTATGGTGCTCAAGCTTTTTCTTATCTCCACTGCAAGCCATCTCTTTGCTCTTCCTGTTCTCTGACTCAGCTCCTTCTAATCATGAAACCTCAACCCCCCTTACTTCACTCTGTGATGTTTCATTTTCTCTGGATCAGCCTCCCCAAACTGCCTAAATGCCTTTTCTGTAAGATACAACCTGCAACCAATCATAGCTGGCAGGACCAGAGGCTGCAAGCAGCTGTTCTCAGAACAGCTGACATATGTGTGGATCATTTGTCTGTGAATTTGATTTCAAGTTCTACTTAGAGTAACAATGCTCCACGTGGCTCTCATTTCAGCCTATCCATGTGGACCATCTAGATGCTCCCCTATCCTGCAGCAGTATTACAGTAGGCAGTACTCTCCCTGTATCCCTTCAATGGACTCAGATTAACCTGCAGAAATTGGCATATCTCATTTCAATTTCTCACTGCCACACACATCATCCCCAACTACCTTAAATGTAAACTTGCTTTGCTTTGCTTCACACTCCCAAAACGAATCTCCAAGGTACTTCTTTTCTCCACTCTTGAAAAATACTATGAAGTTTTATGTAAGGATTTATAATGTGCTCATTGGGTAAAGTTTAAAATTTAAATTTAAAAATATATAATCTAACTCATGTTTAGGCCATATGTATGCAAACATGTGTGTATGTAACTTGGATATAACTCTATGTTTAGATGTGTATGTAACTTAGATGCAACTTTCATTTAACAATAGATATCTATAGAAAATTAAGTGTTTTTAAAATAACAACCATGTCAGCCACATGGCTCAAAATATGCCAAGTGATTTCACCATCTTAATATGACCACTTTATATAAAGCAACAATTATGAAACTTCTTAGTCCTAATGAATTCTGTTTATTATGTTACCACGTTTTAGACTAAGAAACCAACAAACCTCATGTTTCAGATTGTTGCAGATTTTTTACATGATGATAGAAATTCAAACATATCTTTACAACAGACTATATGATGATTCAACTCTGGTGTATATTTCCAACTGCTTATATATTTGCTAGTTATTGGATAAGGCTAAAACTCATGACAAAGGAACAGTAATTGAAAGTTTGTGCTTACATAATCTTAAGCCATATGGCATAATTCAAAAAAATTTATGTTAGGATATATTAATTCTAGAGACATTGAATTAAATTATTTAGATTTTGAAAGAATTTGGTTTTACCTTTTAAAATTATGGTTATGATCTGTAACTTCACTCTCAAAAAAGGTAAAACTCACTCTCTTAAAATATACTTACCCTTGCTTCTGCTAATGTTCTTAAGATATAACATAGCTTTAGAATTTTATAAGCTATAGACTTTTTATAAATTTAATCATACAGGAAATTTCTATGCTATATAATGATATGCCATAGAAAGATCAGAAAGTTCCCAGTCTCTTAAACATAAACAAAGTATGTCTATATATTAAAACATTTTATTTTGATACTGGTAGAGCTTCAGTTCAGAATTGTGATTTTTAAGACTATAAATCTAACAGGCATAAAATCTAAAGTCTCAGGTTTTAATGGTAATTAAGAAATGCAAGGTAATAATAGTCACCTTATTTGTAGTTATGCCAAGAATTGAGACAGTTAGTTACAATATTAATATTTATCTAGCCTCCTATATGTGCTCTCACAGTTAAACAAAAAGGTAACTAAATTAAACAAGCAAAGTTTGTCTATTCAGATCTACTTTAGATAGATATCCTGATCCTAAGACATTTCAGAGATCAAAGAAATATGGCATTTAAATATTTAATACAAAGAAACTCGTTGTGATAGACATACTAGCCCCTGACAGCATCCCAATGGTACAGAGGAACAATGAGTAAGTGTCTAGAAAGCCAGTAAGGCTCTGTCATTTTTGATAGACTAGGTAGCTGGTTGATCTGCAATTTCTGTCTGTTCAGGTAACATTTATCCTTCTCATATACCTGATGAGTTTGAAGACTATTAGTCTGACAACCGAAACCAAGACTCCTCATGCTTTCTCTGTCCTTGTCATGTGTAAAATTCATGCCTTAAACCTCATGCTCCTGGAGCTGCTACCATTAGGTCTCCAGACACAGTCTACCTTGTTATCAGACTCATAAAAGAGACACTAGCTCCTTATATGAAGGTAATCGACCCCCATGTTAGGTCATGGTGTCAATTCATTAGCTAGTTAAATGAAAACTCGCTTTGATTTGCCTTACACTCCCAAAATGAATCTCCAAGGTACTTCTTTTCTCCATTTTTGAAAAACCTTTTATCTCTGATTCCTTTGTACTCTGCTCTCAAAATAAAAATATATATCTAAACAATATACTGGATTTGTAATGTGCTTACAGGGTATGTTTTCAAACTTATATTAAAAAATATAATTCAACTCATGTTTCGGCCATATGCATATGTATGAAACTTGGATTTAACTCTTTTTATATATCCATGTGACTTGGATGAAATTTTCATTTAAAGATATATATATATATATATATACATGTTTTTAAAAAACAATCATGTATATCACATGGCTCACAACATGCCATGTCATTTCATCATCTTAAGATGATCACGTGGTACAAAGAAACAATTATGAAATTTCTTAGGCCTAATGAACTCTGTTTATTATTGTTGCCTATTTTTAAGTTAAGAAACCAACAAATCTCATGTTTCAGGTTGTTATTGATTTTTTACATGATTATAGAAATTCAAACATATCTTTACAACATGCTGTATGATGATTCAATACTGGTTTATATCTCCAACTGCTTGTGTCTTTGGTAGTTACTGCACAGAAAGCTAATTACAATGGGATAATAATTGAAAATTTGTGCTTATATTATCTAAATCATATTGCAAAATTCCAAAGATATTTTTATGTTGGAACATATTAATTATAGAGGCATTGAATTAAATTGTTTGCAGTACTGATAGAATTTCGTTTGACTTTTAAAATTATGGTTATCTTCCATATCTTCACTCTCAAAAAGGTTAAAAATCACCACCTTAAAATGTAATTAGCCTTGTTTTGCTAACATTCTTAAGATCTTTATGAACAATGATTATAGATTAAAAAGGTTCATTTTGATAAAGGAAGAGCTTTAGTTCAGAACTGTGACTTTTAGGACTCTAAACCTAACAGATGTAAAACCTGAAGTCCCAGTCTTCAATTATAATTAAGAAATGCAAGGTAATAGTCAGTCACCTTATATGTAGTTATGCCAAAATTTAGGCAGCTAGTTACAATTTTAAGACTTATCTAGCCTCCTATATGTACTTTCATAGTTAAACAAAAAGATAACTAACAAAAAACAAACAAGTTCCCCCACTCAGATCTACTTTAGGTAGAAATGATGGTCGTCAGACATTTTAGATATCTATAGAACATTGCATTTACATATTTAATACAAAGAGATTTTTGAGATACACATAACAGCTCCTGACAAAATCCCTAGTCTGCTCCACAGGAGATAACGAACACAGAAGAATCTCCACCTGAAACTTGCTTTAACTGTGGCAAAGCTGGCCACTGGGGTATAGACTGTCCTTTGCTTTAACTGCAGACAACATGCTGTCCAAGCTGGATGGGCTAGACAAGGGTTGCTCAATGGCTGAGCTTTTCCAAGACAAAGGTAAGCAGTCCTTCACAATTCCTGCCTAACAAAAAGTCTGTCAGATCTTGGTAATAGTGGCCAAAGATGAATGTCCCAATGATGCAGAGGAACAATAAGTGAGTGTGCAGGTAGTCAGGAAGGGTCTGCCATTTTTTATAGACTAGGAAGCTGTTTGATCTGCACTTCTTGTCTACTCAGCATTTTCCTTATCAAATCTCTGAGAAGTTTGAAGACTATCAGTTTAACAATAGAAAGAAAACCTTCACATGCCTTCTCAATTCTCTTCATGTGTAAAAATCGGGCCTTAAACATCATTCTCCTGTAGCTGCTACCTGTAAGCCCAGACACAGACTACCTTGTTACCAGACTCAGAAAAGAGACATTAGCTCCTTACACCAAGGTAATCTACCACCATGATAGTTCATTAGATAATTCATTAGCTAGTTAAAACTACTAGCTACTAGGTCTCTTATTAAAAAGACAAACAGGTTTACCATGTTCACAGGCTTCATGTGAAAGATAATGTAACTTTTCACTACAGTGATGCTCCTAGCAATCTCACCTGTCTCATGATAAGTAATTCGGTAGAAAAAGATGTAAAGTTTGTGTAAGACCAATGACACAAAAAGTTGAAGTTGTGAGGAATTTAAAAAATATTTTGGGGTCTAAGAAAATGTATTATGGTGGGTAAATGTGAACAGAAATGCTTCAGAATTCTACCCTTTGCTATGCTACTCTTTGAATTATAATAAGGTTTTAGTCTTACTCTGTAAAATATTCCACTATACAATCCAGTATTATACTCACAAGTTCAAGATCTAAAATTTCTTCTGGATTGTCTTTTAAATATGGACTTCAAAATGTTTCTCATTGTGCTAAGTTTGCATATATCCAATCTTCTGGATAGAGTTAAAAGCTTCTCTTTCATGAGGTGTAGTCATATTAAAAATCAGTATCTACTGATATTTTGCCCCTTCTGCTACAAGAAAGGTCCCTGTCTTCTGTGAGCTTATCTTAAGAGACTGGTCATGCTAGTAAGGCATGATTGTTTCCCAAGACTCTTCTTTGTTATGACACAAAGATGTGTGTCTTCTATCCTTTTCTACAGTGTAGATTTCACTACAGATCACAAACAATGGTGATGATAACATATTTACATTTCTCTGCTGCTGTAAACTTTAATAGATTCTCTAGAATCCTCATAACACACAACATAACTATCCCTTGATTTTTGCATACTTATTCTATGAAGAAACATTAGGTGCTCATATTCTTTTTTTCACTTTTAAAAACCATTTATTAAGATGGTGATAGCACCTGGTTTTTTTATAATTTATTTTTTATTTCTTCAAGTTACATCTCAATCACAATCCCCTCCCTACTCACCCCTCCTGTCCCACCTTTCCACCCTCTTCCCCCTCAACCCACCCATCCTCTACCCCCTTTTTTTTAGTTTAAGGTATATCTTTTTTCCCCAACAGCTCCCCCTTTCAGTCCAACAAATGGTTCTTTCTCTTATAACAATAAATAAAATACAAAACAACACTCATGGAGATGGTTAGGTAGTAGAATGTTAAAGTCAAGTGCTCATATTCTTAAGTCAAGTATTTTGCTGACAATGCTGCCTCCCTAGGCTTTATATTTTGATTTAAAGCAACATAAAAAAGCAACACACTGGATGTTACTAAAGGATCACAAGGCTACTCCTTCTATATAAACCTCACCTCTGAAGATTTCTTCTGAGATCTTCAAGTGTCAATTTTATTTTTTTCTGAATACTGGCCTGGCATCTTAGGAAATAGAGAAGTGTCTGTGCTCTTCCCTCTGTGAACCCCAAATGTGAAATGGAACAATGGAAGCACAGAAGACTCTGGTGTATGTTCCATGACACACATGATGGCCAACACATTGATCAAGACCTAAACTGCATTCAATCGACTCTCCAATAAGTCCAATTTTAGAACTTATTGCAATATTAAAGGATAAGAGAATCCCCTATGGCAGCTTTGTATTTGTTCTATTCTTTACATCCATGCTATATTGATGTAAACATTGCAGATAACACTGCTACAAATTTTCCAGGTAAGCTTCATGATTATACCATCTTTCCATAAGTGTCATCATTTCCAAAATCTTAATGATTACCAGGGTATTAGAGGATTGTGGCTCAAGGTCACACCTGAATTGTTCACATTATTTCTGGTGAGTAAAGTAGACTTATATCACAGCCAAGGTGAAATATAATCCTGGATACTCTATACCTGGTCAACAGTCCATGGCTGGGGGTGTTGTGGATCCAACAGGGAACTTAGTATAGCCACTTTTTTGAACCAGCATAATTTCTACGACATTTCAAATATGTATCCTCTTACGCAGAGATTACGGTAACTCTCAATCTCAACAAAAAACCTTCACTTTAAAGAAGATGGAGACTAGCAGATAATCCCACTACTAATCAAAATGCAAAGAATTAATAACTTCTGTTCCCAATATGAAATGGTAAATAAACACAAGAAAAGAAAGAAAGAAAGAAAGAAAGAAAGAAAGAAAGAAAGAAAGAAAGAAAGAAAGAAAGAAAGAGAAAAATCATATTACACTCAAAACTCAGAGAATTTGTGGAAGAGGTAGCAAAAATGGTGTGAGATCTAGAGGAACAGAATGTCTGGCATGGCAAGGTTCCTTCAATTTATGATAGGGAAGATGCACCCACAATATCTCAAGTGATAGAGATAATAAAAGATTTCAAAAATAACACAAGTTCTTGTTACAGTGTGGATGGGAAAATGCTACAGACCAAATTGCTAACTGTAAACCTACAGATAATTAATAGAGACTAAGGCAGCGAGAATTACATTTCTCCAGGACCAGTCACTTAATTTATTAACTCTCAAGTAATCAGCCCAAAACACACATACATACAAAGCCACACCTAATTGACTTTGGACTTGGTAGTTAAATATATAGACTTGTGCTATATGAGAATAGGCCATGAATTTGGGAGAAAATGGAGCATACATGGAAGAAGCTGAAGTTGAAAGAAGACAGGATTGAAGTAATTTTAATGCTGGACTAAGTCCTAGATTCCAGTCTCACATCAAGAACATTTGCAGATGGCAGGCAGAAGAGAAGAGGAGAAAAGACATATGTTGCATTGGCTAGGAATCAAACCCAGGTCAATTGTGTGGGAGGTGAGTATTCTACCATTGAGTCACTAATATGTCCTTTGGAGCTAAGGTCTTTATAGGTGCTCCCTACCAAACAGAGCTGGGGCTATCCATGACAGCTACTCTGTCAGCTACATTCGGATAACTTTCCCCTAGCTGGACTACACATACTGGCTTCAGTGAAAGAGGTTAGAGTTAACTCTGATGCAACATAAGGTAATGGAGCAGGTTGGTGGTGGGAACCCTCCTCTGAGTACAAGGTGAAATGGGGGCAGAAGGTGGGAGGATAGGACTGGTAGGAGAGGAGGGAGGGGATTGTAAATGGGAGGTTAAAATGAATAAATAAATAATTTTTTTAAAAGATAAATAATCTAAATTGAATACCTCTGTATGAACATTTCAAAATAACTTAGAAGTTTGCTGATATATATATATACCGATCACAGGATATATTTATATATGAATATATTATTCATATGCATGCATATATGAAAAATATGATAGATAGATAGATAGATAGATAGATAGATAGATAGATAGATAGATGAAAGTCACTAAAATAAAATTCCCAGCTAGATTAGTATTGAAGAATCACCATTTGGAGATAGCTACATTAGTGGCAAGCTTGTTACTGGACAATAGAAAGCCCTTCCTTCAACTGTAGACAGAATGCTGTCCCAAAAGGACAAAACTTAGAAGCAGGTAAGTTGACAGCCTAGCTCTGCTAACACAGGGCAGGCAAGTCCTTCATAATTCCTGCTTTACAATCAATGTCTGTCAGAGATACTAGACCAAAAGGCTGAAGATAGATGCTTCAATGTATTGAGAAAAAATGGGGACTGTCCAGGCAGTCATTTTTTGTCATTTCTTAGATTTAGAAGCTGCTGGCTCTGCACTTTCTGTTTATTCGGATGTATTTATCCTTCCCAGGTCTCTGGTGTGGTTGAAGACTAGATAGTTATAGCATCATAGTTAAACATTAAGTTGTTTATGAATTAAAAGGATGTACTTGGTCTAAGAAGATGATTTTAATTTGGTAATGCAAGTTAGGTTGAACACTGTGTTAGGTATAGAGTTTTAAACTCATCGAGATTGATAGATAATAGAATAGTAATGTCCACAGACAAATATATATGGACTGGACATTGGGAATGTATGTTATAACTTAAAATTTTCATGATTCTGGCCAAATTGTTATTATTGCTTAGTATTGTATTTATTGTCATAAGAAAATGAGCATTTTATTAGACGAAAAGGGGTAGCTTTTGGGGGGAAATACATCATAATTTTTTTTAAAAAAGCAGATAGGAGGGTGAGGGAGAAGAAGGTAGGATCTCTAAGTGATGAAATGCATCCAGTGCCACATGTATTTTCTTGACTTGTGTCTACTGTTTCTCTCTTGACCATTTTTCCTGATTCTGAATTCTTGCCCTCCTCAAAATTTTCCACTGTGAGGGAAACTTGAGGGGAATAAAGTTAGCATAGGACACACGATAACTGCAATATTATATATAATAAATACTATTGGAAAACATTATTGATTCCATAGAACAATTCAGATAAAGCAATATAACTGCATAAAAATGTGTGACTTAGCACACTGAAGTGATTGGCAGGAACAGAATGATGACGATTACACACTAATCAATAAGTAGATTACAAATCACAAAGAGAAAAGAAATTTATGATGTGTGAAGTTCTTTCTATACAAGTGAGTATAGACCTATTGCCTTGTCTGTCATCAAATAATTGAGTGAGAAGATAAGAAAAATATCTATATTTCACATAGCAGTACCTTGTTAATTAGATTTGGATTAGAAAGTAGAAGTTCTACGATTCTTATTGGTAGAATGATTGCAACAAAGTTGATGCCAATGATATAATACTTTGCTCTCAGAAGGTCATGAGAATGTAAGGTAAAATAGTGTCAGCAAATGTTTCAGCCGTAAGCCCTCAGAGATTCTCATGAGGGCAACTAAGAGCTACTCCTGACATAACAATTCTTCAAGGAGTAGGTCCACCAAGGGGGCGTAAGAAACATAAGTTCTGTTTCTGTCTGTTTCTCAAAGATGAAATGAACCATCCTTTTCTTAGACAAAGCTGGAACTAAACACTGAGTTATGACTGACATGCCTGAAAGCAGAATCAAAAGAGAGAGAGAGAGAGAGAGAGAGAGAGGGAGATAGCTTCTAACCAATAAAGGGAAATCAATATATTATCCTGGGAGAACTCCATTAGAGGTACTGTTTCAAGCAGCTTTCACTCCTCCCTGTGTATTGCAAAGGAAACAGAGAAAGTGCAACAAAAAAGACACGGGGGAAAGTGATTTACTTGGGGCTCCAGCTTCAATTGTAAACAAAACAGCTAATGATGCTTCAGAGCTGAGCATGCATCTGCTACTTGGGACTTCATCATAGCTCTCTACAAAAAAGCCTCCTTCTATTTCTGTCTGGGCCCTTCTACTTGTGACTCTGGCCTGCCAAATTCACATTTCTGTTGACTCCTTGCAATCTTTCTGTGTCAGTTTCCCCAATTCATGGTAATGAGTTATTACACTGAGTCAGACCATTCTGTCCATAAGTGTGTATAGAAATGCTTTTTTAACTATGAGACTCTAGCTATCTATTCTTCAACCACCTCAGAGACCTGAGAGGGATAAATATATCTGATTATATAGGAAGTGCAGGGCCTGCAGCTTCCAAAACTAAAAAATGACATACCAGTGGCTGCCTGGACAGTTCCCATTTTCTCTCCATACATTACAGCATCAATCTTCAGCCATTTGGCCCCATTTCTCTGACAGACATTGGTTGTAGAGCAGGAATTATGAAGGACTTACCTACCCTGTCTTGGCAGAGCTAGGCTGTCGACTTATCTGCTTCCAAGTTTTGTCCTTTTTGGACAGAAGTCTGTCTACAGTTGAAGCAAGGGATTTTTCTTGCCAAGAGAACGGCTTACCACCAATTCAATCATCTCCCACTGGAGATTCTTCGATGCTCATCTTCTACTTGGAGTAGAATAGGGGGTGCTGTCAGGAGCTGACATGTCTCGATATCAAAAAATCTTAAGTTAAGAAAACATCTTTGAATTAAATTTTGAGTTGTTTAGGAATCAAGAGGGTATACTGGATCTAAGAAGATATTTTTAAAATTATGAGGCAAGTTAGTATGAAAGCTGAGTTAGATATAGAACTTTAAACTCATGGAGATGGTTAGATAGTAGAATGTTAAAGTCAGGTGCCAAATACATATGGACTGGACATTGGGAATGTATGCTAAGCCATATAACTCTTATAATTGTGGCCTATTTATTTCTGTTGTTTTGTATTGTATTTATAGTTATAAGAAAAAGAACCATTTTTTGACTGAAAGGGAGAGCTGTTGGGGGGAAAAAAGAAATACCTTAATCTAAAAAAAAAAAAAGAGAAGAGGATGGGGGGTTGAGGGGGAGGAGGGTGGAAGGGTGGGACTGGAGCGGGGAGTAGGGAGGGGATTGTGATTGAGATGTAACTTGAAGAAATAAAAAATAAATTATTAAAAAAAATAAATGCTTTTTTATATGTGTGGGGTAAATACATATGTGTGTGCATCTTATACTCAGAGGTCAAACTACTAGTTACTTTAATAATTATTTCTGAAGAGGAGGGTAAAAGATTGTAAGACCAAGTGAGGTTTGAAGACAAAAATGAAGCATTGCCTCCCAGACACAATAGAACTGACACACATATGAATTCACAGAATCAGTGGAAGCATGCGTATGTGTAATTCTACAGGCGTTTCCACTAGCCTGACTTCAGAGTTTCTTGCAGTGGGATAAAAGCCCCCCCCCCTCACCCGACTTCTCTCTGGTTTCTTTCTCTGTTTCTATTTCCCCATGTCTCTTTTGGTTTCTCCCTCTGTTCCTCTGTCCCCCACACCCTTATTTCTCTTTCTCTTGCTGCTCCAGCTCTTTCCTGTCCCTACCTCCCTTAACCCCCTTCCTATCTTAATAAACCGTTTATAGCAGACCTGTTGTGTGGCATGGAGAGAGTTCCTCAGGAAGTACACTTTGGCGTGGACCTGCCATGGTGTACCACCCTGACGTACTATTATAACATTTGGTCCTGTAACTTAGATTGGCTCTCGGGGCACTTGTGGGATGAAGCCACAGGACTGGATCCTGCTCCAAGTCAGCTTGTTTCAGGTTCACATTCCTGCCATCTACTCATGGGATTTCTCCACCTACCACTGCCAATTGCTGAGTTAGCCTTTCCTGGTTGGACTAAATATTTGCCTGAACACATGGAACTGACTGTCGATCATCTGGCAGCCCTCAGGATTTCTTGGGAGTGGAGGCACCCCAGGGCACCACCTTTATGGCTACAACCAGGTCTTCTCGCCCTTCCCCAACAGCAGACATTTTCCCTTGGAGAAGCCTGCACACTTCTACCAGCACAGTCCCTTTTTCTCATAACTGTCCATGCTCAGTCCCTTTGCCTGGTCCCTGTCTAAACTCATTATGAACTCCTTAGACAGCTTATACCAACTCAGTCTAGTGCTACCTTTGCTCCTGGCTCTGTCTGCTCAGGCACCTTGCCCTGGCCCCTGTCTAATCTCTTCACAACCTGATTAGACAGCCAGTACCTACTTAGTTTAGTCCTACCTTTACCCCAGGGAGGCCTTGGACTTAAGCTTTCAGCCTTCTGTGCTCCGCAATGGGAACTGTGTATCCTTCTGTTCCTCCAGACTCACCACTGGGATGTTCTTGGAGAACGTCAGACCCCTACACCTAGCACCTGATTTAAAGGCTTCTAAGCTTACATGCCATTGCAGTCAAACATGGCTCAAATATTCCTCAAATAATGAATCCAAATTGTTGCCTAACAGCATTTTTGATCCCATTATTATACAGGATCTTTGCAATTTTGTCAGCAATCTGGTAAATGGAAGGAGGTTCCCTATGCTCAAGCCTTTTCTTATCTTCACTGCAAACCATCTTTTTGCTCTTCCTGTTTTCCAACTCAGCTCCTTCTAGCCATGAGAGCTCAAATCCTTTACCTCACTTTAAGGTGATGGTATGGATTTCATGTATGGATTTTTTAGAATCACTTTTGTTGTTGATTTTAGGTCCAAACAATGAATTTTCACATATTAGTTGGATTTTAATCCTATTTACTATTGTGTAGCAAAACGTTTTACACCGAGGGTACTTAGTTTGGGTTAATCATATGAACATGGTGGCTGGCACAAAGTTTCCCAACCCTTAGAGGAATAGTCAAGCAGAACTTTCATTCATTGCTTAATATTTATCACTGCTGGGTCCCATAGGGGTGTGGCTAGGCAAGGTGTCTTAAGATATGTTTTGAATTTGCGTGATACCCTCTCCTCAAATTTCTAACTATGAGGGATTTGACACTGGATAGAGGATTCTTACATGTGTAACCTCCAACTAATTAGAAGGCCAGGATCAAATGTTTGTGTTAACGGGATAAAATATCCATCTAAGCACTTTCGTGATTTAATTTAATTAACCTACATGAGTTTGAAAATTAATAGGGAAAGCCTACTTGAAAGTTTTTGGAAAATTAAGTTAAAATTTGGCCAAATGGCTGAAGATTGATGCTGTAATGTATGGAGAGAAAATGGGAACTGTCCAGGCAGCCACTGGTATGTCATTTTTTAGTTTTGGAAGCTGCAGGCCCTGCACTTCCTATATAATCAGATATATTTATCCCTCTCAGGTCTCTGAGGTGGTTGAAGAATAGATAGCTAGAGTCTCATAGTTAAATTTTGAGTTGTTTAGGAATCAAGAGGGTATACTGGATCTAAGAAGATATTTTTAAAATTGTGAGGTAAGTTAGTATGAAAGCTGAGTTAGATATAGAACTTTAAACTCATGGAGATGGTTAGATAGTAGAATGTTAAAGTCAGGTGCCAAATACATATGGACTGGACATTGGGAATGTATGCTAAGCCATATAACTCTTATAATTGTGGCCTATTTATTTCTGTTGTTTTGTATTGTATTTATAGTTATAAGAAAAAGAACCATTTTTTTGACTGAAAGGGAGAGCTGTTGGGGGGAAAAAAGAAATACCTTAATCTAAAAAAAAAAAGAAGAGAAGAGGATGGGGGGGTCGAGGGGGAGGAGGGTGGAAGGGTGGGACTGGAGGGGCTAGTAGGGAGGGGATTGTGATTGAGATGTAACTTGAAGAAATAAAAAATAAATTATTAAAAAAAATTAGGTCTAAATTTTTTGAATACTGAAATTTAGGTAAGTTTGTAGGGAACCTCCCAAATAGAGCAGGGTAAAAAAAAGGCTTCTTTGTTTTAGGGGTATTGTGAAGAATGGGGGACTTAAGGGTTTTGGACTGTAAAAACAGGTGTTTATTAAATAATCTGTCTAAAAAACATTAAAAGTATGTTGGGGTGAGTGGCGTTTGGGGATTAATGACTCTTAATAGAAAGTCCACCTAGACTATAAGTTGACCTGCATTCCTTGATGGCAATGGAAAGTCACAGCATCCTAAAGAGAAAAAAATGCATGACACCATAGCTATGTTGGGCATGGGCTGATTAGACCCATAACCACTGAGATGTCTTATTTAAGGGGAACATATGTGTTATTAGGAATTGTATGACCCTGAAGTAAGAACCAGATGTCTGGTAAAGTTTCACATTAGCTATCCCCAAGTGTTATGGGCCCAGAGCAAGAAGAGTGGCAGAGGTGGGCAGGTTAATGGTTTCTCAGAGGATGGTAGAAATTGAGACCAAGTGGGGAAGGGGATAGTCATTTGGATGAGCAGGGTTATGTCTTTTGGTGTATGTAAATATCATGAAATTGTGTTGGACAGATCATTAATGGATTAGGGGTTGATAATATCCATGGTTGGTGGACAAGATAGGTAAATATAAGTTTAATATCTGGAAACATTAAGAATAAGAATATTCTTATTGAGATGTCTTATTTAAGGGGAACATATAAGACTAAGTGCTTATATGCTAGGGGAAGATAAATTAATGTAGGGTATACATTAATGTATTAATTTACTAAATAAATTTATGTACAGGAAGTAGTTTAACTAGAATATCAGTTTTGGGGTTGATGATGAAGAGTAGTCTTCCAAGTTTTTTTTCTCTCTTCTGCCTCCCCAAGCTACCTAAATACTTTTTTGTAAAATGAAACCTGAAGCAGATCATAGCCAGCAGGATCGCAGACTGCAAGCAGCTGTTCTCAAAACCATTTCTTTGGTGTGTGTGGACCATTTGTCTGTGAATTTGGCTCCAAATTCTACTTACAGTTAGATTCCTACACGTGGCTCTGACTCTTGGCCTGACTATGGAAACCTGCTCACCACTCCCCCATCCTGTAGTAGTACTGCAGGAGGTGGCACTCTCCCTCTATCCCTTCAAAGGTCCCAGAATATCCTGGCAGAAACTTGCAAGAAATTGGCATGCCTGATTTCAGTTTCTTACTGCCAAATACAAGTCATCCTCAGATACCTTAAGTGTGAACTTGCTTTGCTTTGCTTTACACTCCCAAAACAAATCTCCAAGGAATTTCTTTTCTCCACTCTTTAAAAATCTTTTATCTCTGATTTCTGTGTACTCTTCACTCTAAATAAAAATATATATTTGAAGAATATACTATTTATCTTAGGATTTATAATGTTCTCATTTCTCATTGGGTATAATTTAAAATGTATAATAAAGATATATAATTCAACTCATGTTTAGGCCATATGTATGTACGTAACTCAGATTTAACTCTATGTTTATATGTGCATGTAACTTGGATGCAACTTTCATTTTAAGATATATATCTATAGAAAAATTATTTTTTAAAATAACAACAAAGTCTACCACATGGCTCACAAGCTGACACATGATTTCACCATCTTAAGATGACCATGTGGTATAAAGCAACAATTATAAAACTTCTTAGTACTAATGAACTGTTTACTATTGTTACCTCCTTTCAGACTAATAAGTCAACAAATCTCAAGTTTCAGATTGTTATGTATTTTTTACATGATGATAGCAATTTAAAGTTATATCTTTACAACATCCTGTATGATGATTCATCGCTGGTTTATATGTTCAACTGCTTACATATTTGCTAGTTATTGGGTATGGATAAAACTCATGACAGGGCTAGTAATTGAAAGTTTGTGCTTAGAAAATCTTAAGTTATATGACATAATTCTAAAGATATTTTTATGTAAGAATATATTAATTCTAAGGCATTGAATTAAATTGTTTACATGCCTGACAGAACTTGGTTGTGCCTTTTAAAATTACGATTATCCTCTGTAACTTCCCTCTCAAAAAGGTTAAAACTCACTGCCTTAAATTATTCTTACTGTTCTTTTTGCTAATGTTCTTAATATCTAACATAGCTTTAGATTTTTATAAGCTATAGACTTTTTATAAACTAAATCATACATGAAACTGCAATGTTCTATAGTGACATGCCATAAAAAGATCAGAAAGTTTCCAGTCTTTTCATGAACTGTTTATCTATTAAAACATTTTATTTTGATTCTAGAAGAGCTTCAGTTCAGAATTATGCTTTTTAAGACTCTAAACCTAACATGTATGAAACATAAAATCTCAGTGTTTAATGGTAATTAAGAAATGCATGCTAATAGTCAGTCATCTTATTTGTAGTTATGCCAAGAATTGAAGAAATTTGTTACAATATTAAGATTTATCTAGCCTCCTATATGTGCTTTCAGAGTTAAATAAAAAGGTAACTAACAAGAAACAACCAAAGTTTGTCCACTCAGGTCTACTTTAGATAGCTATGCTTGCCCTAACACATTTCAATATTCTGTAGAACATGGCATTTGAATATGTAATACAAAAAGCTTTTGGCAATAGGCATACCAGCTCCTGACAACATCTGTTGTCTCCTCCAGAGAAGATAATGGCCACAGAAGAATATCCATTTGAAACTCAATTTAAATGTGGCAAAGCTGGCAATTGTGCAGACATGCTGCCCAAGCTGAATGGACTAGACAAAGAGAAGTCCACTGCCTAGCTTTGCCAAGACAAAGGGAAGCAGTCCTTCATAATTCCTGCCTCACAAAAAGTCTGTCAGGTCTTGATACTGGCGGCCAAAGATGAATGCCTCAATGATGCAGAGGAACAATGAGTGAGTGTTCAGGAAGCCAATAAGTTTCTGTCATTTTTTTATAGGATAGGAATCTGCTTGATCTGGATTTCTGCTCTACTCAGGTAACATTTATCATTCTCAGATCCCTGATGAGTTTGAAAACTAGGCTAGTGAAAGAGAGTTCAGATTAACAACAGAAACCTAGGCTTCACATGCCTTCTCAGTAGTCCTCATGTGTACAAATCAGGCCTTAAATCTCATTCTCCTGGAATTGCTACCAGTAGGCCCAGACACAGTTTACCTTGTTATCAGACTCAGAAAAGAGACATTAGCTCCTTCCCCCACAGTAAGCTACCACCATGATAGTTCATTAGAAAATTCATTAGCTAGTTAAAACTACTAGGTACTAGGTCTCTTATTAAAAAGGCAAACAGGTTGGCCTTGCTCACAGGCTTCATGTTAAAAGATAATGTAACTTTTAACACAATGACAGCTCCCAGCAATCTTACTTGATGTAAATAATTCAATAGAAAATGATATAAAGTTCTTATAAGTTCCAAGGATAAAAAAGTTTAAGTTGAGATGACCTAAAAAAGTATTTTTCAGTCTAAGAAAATATATTATGGTAGGTAAATGCAAAGAGAAATGCTTCGGATTTCTCCCCCTTGCTATGCTACTGTTCAAATAAATTAATCAACTTAACTTCTAATATGTTTTTCATCTAACACTGGTAAAACATTCAATTATATAATCCACTATTATACTCACAAGTTCAAGACTTTAAATATCCTTTGGTTTCTCTTTTAAATATGGATTTCAAAATGTTTCTCATTGTGCTAAATTTATATACATCCAGTCTTCTGGACAAAGATAGAAGCCTCTCTTTCATGATGTGCAGTCAAATTAAAAATTAAGATATAAGGAGCATTTGCCCCTTCTGCTCCACAAAAGGTTCCTGTCTCCTTGGAGCTCTTAATATACTGTACATGCTGGTAAAACAAGATGGTTCCCCAAGCCTCTCTTTTGTTATGACACAAAGATGCATGTCTCCTTCTCTACAATATGGATTTCACTACAGATCTCAAACAATGGTGATGCTGACATGTTTAAAACGTGTACCCTGTTATAAACTTAGATTTTCTTTAAGCTTCTAGAAATCAACTCCAATCCAACCCAAATGAAGTCAAGATAAGTACTATCAACCAACAACAAACAGTCCAAATTTCCCAAACCTATTGCCTTTTCAGTGAGTGATATTCTCCCTACTTTTTCTTTACTAGTTCCATGTTTCTGGGTCTCCCCTCCCTAACTACCATGATCAGGGGCTTAAGAAAATGTTTTCTCCCTAACTCATTTAACTTTATCTTCTGCACCCTAATATATGGATCTGTTCCAGTGTCCTGGCAAGACCAGTTAGTTCCTGCATCCAGGACAGCTCCAAAGCAGTCAGCCATAGGTGTGACAGCTCAGCTCACAGACTGTTTCAGCAAAGCTGTATGTTCCTAGCCACAGAACCTGGAGATCAGTGAAACAGCCAGCTGCCCTATGACTTCACAGGTATAAAAATTTTCTCTTAATGTCCCCAAAGATGTCTTCACCCCCAAGTCAGCAGGAAGAAGCCTAAAATAATGCAATAATCTAACCCCTGCCCTACCACCCTCCTATCTCCTCATTTCTTCTTTTCAATTAATTAAACAAGGCAGGAAAGTAAGTCTGCAGGCCTTTCCACTTGCCGGACTTCAGGGGTCTTTCAGGGCTCTAAGTGCTTATATAATCACCTGCTGACATGTGCCAGGCATGGTGGGATAAAAGCCCCCACCCACCCCTGTCTGGTCTCTTTCTCCATGTCTCTCTCTTCCTTCAGGCCACTTTCGGTTTCTTCATCTGTCCCACTTCCCCCACACACTTCTTTCTTTATATCCTTCTCTCTCTGTTCTCCAGCCTTTCCCTCCCCTTAACTCCCATTCATATCTTAATAAATCCTATACCAGATCTATTGTGTGGCATGGCATGATTCCTTCA
Organism: Lophiomys imhausi; assembly: GCA_907164525.1. Classification (NCBI taxonomy): domain Eukaryota; kingdom Metazoa; phylum Chordata; class Mammalia; order Rodentia; family Muridae; genus Lophiomys; species Lophiomys imhausi. The sequence goes on from CAJQZJ010032551.1 coordinate 559,487, forward strand.
GGGAGTATACCATGGCATCAGTGCACCATGGTGCACCACTTGGCTGCCCTGTTATAGCAATGGGACCTATACACAACAAAGCCAGATTGGATCCCAGCACCGAGAAAGGGAAGTCATGATCTTCCATTCCTAACCAAGGAGCTATCTCCAGTTGACAACCACTTATAAAAGAAAAATAGATTTATTTCCCTAGTGAATTCTCACTAGATATACAAACAACATTGAAAAAGCAATTCCCTTCAAGTGCAGGAACAGGAACACCAATTTGCACACAAAAATTTCCACTCATAATTTACCCTGCATACAAGACACACAGGGATGAAGATGGAGCCATGAATAAGGAAATGAACAACCAATGACTGGCACAACTGGAGACCTCACCCTATGGGAGAGATCCAACTCCTGACACTATTAATGATACTCTGTTATGATTCCAGACAGGCAGCTAGCACAACTATCTTCAGAGAGGCCACACCCAACATCAGATACAAATAGATTATAAGACAAACAGCCAAACATTAGGTGGACCTCAAGGAATCTTGTAGAAGAGTGAGAGGAAGAAGAGAGGGTCCAGAGGGGAAAAGAAGTCCACAAGAAGACCAACAGAGTCAACTAACCTGGGAAACAGGAAGCTTATAGAGACTGAAGCAAAAACCAAAAAAGCATGTATGGACTGGAACTAAATCCACTACACATATTCAGCTAATACGAAGTTTGGTCTTCATGTAGATCCCGTAGCAAGTGGATCTGGGACTATCTCTGACATTGAATCTGTTTCCTGTTTGTGGATCACCTAAACCTAGCTGCTCTCAGTGTAAGTGGATGTTCTTACTCCTAATGCAACTTGAAGAGCTGTGGTGCAAAGACATGGATAAGGTTTACTTTTTCTAAAAAGTAGAAGGAGAAAGGAGGAAGAGGGTGGGAAGATATGACTAGGTGGAGAGGAGGTAGGGGCCAGCAATTGCAATGAAAAATGAATACATGCATATATATTTTTTAAAGGAAGGCCCTGTTCCCATCAGAAGACAGACAAGTCAAAACTAATTCATTCATATCATTGATTTTATTTTCTCATAATGCTTTGTTGGAGTTTGTTTCTTTGTATTTAATTATTGGTATATTGCTTATGTATTACACTTTCTGAATTTGTGTTTTTAATGAATGTTTTCTGTGTGCGTGTATCTCTCTGTTAATATGTACTACTCCTGTTTTTCGCTTGTATTTTCTCTGGCACTGTTTTATCCCATTCTAGCTTCATTTGCCTGTTTGTTTTCTAAAGTGAGAAGGAAGGCAAGGGATTAGATACATTAGGAGGTAGGGAGGGATTGGAGGGTGTGACTAGGAAACTGTGATCACAAAATATGGTGTAAAAATACCCATAATTCCCAAAGAACATCATCTTGACAGCTTTGAATTCCTTAAAGCCATTTTGAACTGAGTGTTACCTTCCAAGTCTGACAGCTGTGTCAATCTTCGTGGTTATTACTCAGCCCATAAGAATACAGACCAGACTGAAATAAAAAGTTGCTGAAAGTATATATATTTTTTTCCATGAAAATATTTCATTCAATGTTAGTATATGCTTTAAAAAATCCCTCCCCAAATCCTACTGTAAGTATTCTATCCCAACTTTTTCATTATCTCTATCTTCTGTATTTCAAATGATTTAATTTCCTGATTCCTGTATGTGCATGGATGTGGAAGAATCTACTAGAGACCAGATATCCTCTCAGGGAAAACATCCCTGAAGAAACCATACTCACTCAGATCCTGGAGCCCATAAAATATCAACATATACTCAAATTATAGTGGAACTTCATGAGTCCCTCCTCTAGCTGACACAAGTTTTTTAATAAAGTATTAGCTGTTGAAGTCCACTAGTTAAACTGATCAGAAATGTCCAGAAAATACTGCTAAGATGGAGATGTCTACTACCACTATTCATTTGAGACAATGTTTTTTTTTAAATATTTGCCAATTTATTCTAAAGGGTACAACTTAATGACAATGTATTCACAATGCAATGCCACCACCATCACTACCTAATTCCTGAACATTTTTAGCCCCTTCAGAGGAAAACCCTGCAACCAAGCAGTCACCCTTATTTCCACCTTCTTTCTGCTCCTGGCATCTCTCAATCTGTTAGTATATTTATCGCACGTTAGTTAAATTTGTTTTTTTAATGTGTATTTATTACTTCAAGTTACATCTCCATCACAGTGCCCTCTTTAAACCCCTCCCAGTCCCACCCTCCCACTCTCTACCCATTTTCCCTTCTGTCCTACTCCTCTGGAGTGGAGTGAAACCACAAGGACATTTCCTCCTCTATATCTATATTCATAGCAGCCTTATTTGTAATAGCTAGAAACTGGAAACAACCCAGATGTCCCTCAACCGAAGAATGGATTTAAAAACTGTGGAACATCTACACAATGGAATACTACTCAGCCATCAGAAACAACGAAATCATGCAATTTTCAAAATGCAGTTTCTAGAATGGAACTAGAAAAGCTCATCCTGAGTGAGCTAACCCAGACTCAGAAAGATGAACATGGCATCTATTCACTTATAATCGGATTTGAACCATATAGTACAGGATAACTATATTATAATCAATCCACCAAAAGGAACAGGAACCTTGTTACCTCTTAATGAGACACTTTGCCCTAGTTGTGCTGCCATGTAGCCCTTCAGTACATGAGGAAGCTCTTAGCCCTCATATGACTACTGAACTGGGACGGGGGACAGATATGTATGGGCACTCCATTCTGGAGACAATGTTTCTTAATGGACAAGAATTTACTGAGTAATGTAGATTGGATGGGCAAAAAAAATCTGTCTGTCAATTCCATTCATGGTCTTTGTGGGATTACTAGCTCACAACACCCAACACCACTATCCCTTAATTTTTATACCTATTCGATGAAGAAATGGTTGGTATTCATGTCTTCAAGGCAAGTATTTTCCTTACTAAGCCACCTACCCAGACTTCATCTTTTGATCTAAAACAAACAAGAAAAAGTAATACATTGAATGTTACCAAGGACCACAAGGCTACTCCTTCTATATAAGCCTCACCTCTGAAGATTTCTTTTGAGATATTCTTCAAGGGTCAATTTTATGTTTTCTGAATAGTGGCCTGGCATCTTAGGGGATAGAGGAGTGTCTGTACTTTTCCCTCTGTGAGTCTCAAATATGTAGTGGAACAACAGAAGCACAGAAGAGTCTGATGTGTGTTCCATGACACACATGACACACACATCAGTAAAACAACTAAACTACATTAAATATACTCTCCAATAAGTCCAATATTAGAACTCATTCCAATATTAAAAGGTTGAGAGAATCTCCTGTATCAGCTTAACATTCGGTCTATTCTTTACAACCATGCTATATTGATGTAAGCATTGCAGATAACAGTGATACAAAATTTCTAGGTAAATTTCATGATTTTACCATCTTTCTGTAAGTGTCATCATTTCCAAACTCTTAATGATTACCATGGTTTTAAAGGCTTGGTGGCTCAAAGTCACACCTAAGTTGTTCACACTATTTCTGGTGAATAACGTAGACTTATATTATGGCCAAGGTGAAAAATAATCCTGGATACTCTATACCTGGTCAACAGCCCATGGCTGATGAGGGTAAGGATCCCACTGGGAACTTAGTATAGACACTTTTCAAACATAGAGATTAGGGTAACTCTCAACCTCAACAGGGAACCTTCACTGTGAAGCAGATGGAGATTAGCAGAGAATTCTAGAACTAGTCAAAATACAAAGAAATAATAAGTTGTGTTTCCAAAATAAATTGATTTAAAAAAACACAAGAAAAGAAATTAAAAATGAAAGAAAGAAAGAGAAATTGAAAAGAGAGGAGCTGGAGAGATGGTTCAGTGGTTGTTCTTACGAAGGACCCGGGTTCAAATCCCAGCACCCACATGGCAGTTCACAGTTGTCTGCAATTCCTGGGCATGGTGGCACACGCCTTTAATCCCAGCACTAGGGAGGTAGAGGCAGGTGGATCTCTATGATTTCAAGGCTAGTCTGGTCTACAAAGTGAGTCCAGGACAGCCAGGTATACACAGAGAAACTTTGTCTCCAAAAAAAAGAAAGAAAGAAATAGAAAAGAGAAAACATAAATACACTCAAAACTCAGAATTTGTGAAAGAAGTAGCAGAAAGGATATGGGTTCTAGAGGAACAGAATGCCTGCCTGCTGTAAGAAAATGTGTTCTATTTATGACACAGAAGATGCACCCAAAATGTCTCAAGTAATAGAGATAAGAAGATTTCAAAAATGACACAACATGTTGCTGTGCTAATGTGTATGGGGGAAATGTTACAGACTAATCTGCTAACTTAAGACTTACAGTTAATTAATAGACTTCCTCTTGGCCAAATCCCTTAATAACTTATTAACTCTCAAGAAATCAGTCTGAAACACTTAATAACTTATTAACTCTCAAGAAATCAGCCTGAAACACACATACATACAAGCCACACCTAATGAACTTGGGAGTTAGTAGTTAAATATATAGACTTGTACTATATGAATAGGCCAGGAATTAGGGAGACATTAGAACATACATGGAAGAAGTTGAAGGTGAAAGAAGAAAGGATAGAAGTAATTTAAATGCTGGACCTACTCTTAGATTCTAGGCTCACACCAAGAACACTTGCAGGTGGCAGGCAGAAGAGAAGAAAAGACATATGTTGCATTGGCCGGGAATCAAATGCAGTTCAACTGTGTGTTAGGTGAGAATTTAACCATTGAACCAACAATATGTCCTTTGGAGTTGAGGGACAGTATGATCTTTATGTGTGCCCTCTACCAAATGGAGCTGAAGCTATCTCTGATAACTATTCTGTTACCTATAGTCAGATAGCTTTCTCCTAGCTGGGCTGCATGGACTAGCATAAATGGAAGTGGTTGCAGTTAGTTCTGATGCAACAGAAATTACTGGAACAGGATGGTGGGGGGGATCCTTCCCTGACAAGTGAAGGGGTAATGGAGGCAGAGTGTGGGAGGGTAGGACTTGGAGGAGGGGAGGGAGGGGACTGTGAATGGGATGTTAAAATCAATAAATAAATACATTTTGAAAAAAAGAAATAATTTAAATTGAATACCTGTGTATGAAAATTTCAAAATTATTTAGAAGTTTGCTGATATATATTAGCAAATATTTGTATATGTATATATATGTGTGTGTGTATATATATGCATATATACATATGTGTATACACACACATACATATATATATCACATGTTCTTGGGACAATGTAGATGGGGAAAATATTACAGACCACAGGATATATATATATATATATATATATATATATATATATATATATAT
>CAJQZJ010032551.1:564942-645187 GCA_907164525.1 Lophiomys imhausi
ATATATATATATATATATATATATATATATATATATATATATATTTGGATATTTAATTTATACTCATATATGCAAAAATATGTATATATATGAAAGTCATTTAAATACAATTCTCAGCCAGGTGTGGTGGCGCACACCTTTAATCCCAGCACTCGGGAGGCAGAGGCAAGCGGATCTCTGTGAGTTTGAGGCCAGCCTGATCTACAAAGCAAGTCCAGGACAGCCAGGGCTGTTACACAGAGAAACCATTTCTCAAAAAAAAAATGCCAAATAGAATTTCCAGCTAGATTTGTTATGACACCAAATAAAAACTTCAGAGTCAGGAGTGAATTATTTTTTTGTGCAACAATAGCCAACAGTGTTGCTCAAAACCCACCCAATATCACATGCTAATGCCAAGATTATCAGTTAATCTCCATAAACTGGAAAAAACCATAATGCCATGAATTTATGATGTAGATCAAGGAGAATGAGAGCTAGTTCCCAACTAGAAGCTTCATTAACATCAGAAGATATTTTTAAAATTGTGAGGCAAGTTAGTATGAAAGCTGAGTTAGATATAGAACTTTAAACACATGGAGATGGTTAGATAGTAGAATGTTAAAGTCAGGTGCCAAATACATATGGACTGGACATTGGGAATGTATGCTAAGCCATATAACTCTCATAATTGTGGCCTATTTTTTTCTGTTGTTTTGTATTGTATTTATAGTTATAAGAAAAAGAACCATTTGTTGGACTGAAAGGGAGAGCTGTAAAGAAATACCTTAAACTGAAAAATAAAAGGGTAGAGGATGGGGGTTTGATGGGGAGGAGGGTGGAAGGGTGGGACTGGAGGGGGGAGTAGGGAGGGGATTGTGATTGAGATGTAACTTGAAGAAATAACAAATACATTATTAAAAAAAGAAACATCCATAGTGTTGGAAAGTACTCTGCACAGTATTGGAAGAAAAAAATTATCAGTGTTACCATGATACAAATCCTGAAACCTACAGTAGTGATCTCCATGTGAGATATACCACTGCAATGATTGCACCAATATTATGGGAGTAATGAACAATTTCATAAGTGGATTTAAGGTCAATTTCATAAGGTAAAAACTATATATGATACTGCTAAAATATCAAAGAATTCCAGACTAGATAGGTCCTATGCTTAGCGTTAAATTTAATAATGTTATTGTGCTAACGGGAAATATCAATTAAATGATATCTGTTGAAATATATCAGTGTATCACTTAATCCTCATCAAAGAATCTTGTCTGCAACACATGGAAAACAACCTATAGACCTACAAGTGGACAATTTAAAGAGACTTTGGATCACTTAGCCCTAAATGAAAATTCTTCATCAGACCTCTCTTCTCATTCTCATGGATCTGTGCAGAATAGGAAGTGGAAAGATTGTAAGTGCCCGAGGTAATAGATGACTCCAAGGAAAAATCCTCTTCTATACACAACAGACAAATAAACATATGAATGCAAAGAGACTGTGGCAACACATAAACAGGACCTTCACAGGTTCAAGACAGGCAAAAATCCATGCAGTGAACAGAGGATGTTCAATCAAAGACCCACCAATATTTTGAAACTATTCACAATTAGTACCTATTGTTGAAGGGGACATAAGTTATATCCAATGGATTGATACTGAGTCCAGGACAGATCCCATGCCCACAAACAGTTAGTTAACACAAAAGGAACTCCAGGTTTTGTTTTGGAATTTCTGTGTAATTTGCTGGTTTGTGTTTTGGTAGTTTTTGCCTAATAAGATTTTTGTTGCTGTTATTTTATATTTCTTATTTTAACATTGATAAAGTATGTGATATATGGACAGAGAGACAGAAAGAGAAGGGATAAGTGGGAGAGCAGAGAGATTTAGAAGAACATGACATTTGGTAGGTAGTTAGATGAGGAGAATTTGAGAGGAATTGAAATGGATAATTTGATCAAAATATACTGTATGAAAAACAATTTAATTAAACTTGAAAATGTGTGTACTTGGTAATATCACCAAGAACTTCCCATTCATATAAAACATATTAAAATATGAATAATGAAAATGACCAAAGTATGTAGATTTAGTTTAGCATATATAAAGGTTTCATGTAATATACTGCCTTACTACAAGAATAAACAAAAACTATATGATTGCCTCAAAGGACACAATGAAAAATCTCCAAGAATCCCTACATGTGCATGGTTTGAAAAACTCAGTCAAATATTTGTTGTAGAAATGAAATTCCATAAACTTAAGATGCTGTAGCACTTGTCAGGTTCCATTATATTTACAATTAAAAATAATGATATCCACTATTGGCATTGTGCATCAGACATAGTTCTAGATGTTATCCGTGGGGCAGTTATTGGAGGAAATGACATAGGACATTTTATTGTTATATATCTGATCCTTAATACAACAAAAATAATCTAAAACTTTGTGAAGAACATTATCTTGTATATGGAAAAATATTGATGTTGTTTGGTCAAAAAATAATTTCTGTAAAGTAGTAGTCTCTACAAATGCAAAATTTGAATTGTAATTTATACATAGCAATCAACACTCAAAAATGAATGTTGAGAATAAGCTGCTCTTACAAAATCATCAGTAAGTCAGTGTGTTGGCCTACATCTGTAATGTGAGTTACTCAGGATCTGAAGGAACAAGCATGACATCACTGTTGAGATTCAAATCATATTGAGAAACACATTGAGACTGTATATCATAAATCAGATATATTAGAGCAATGTCTGCCAAGCTTGATGGTATACATGTAGTCACAGTCCACTAGAGCCTGAGTCAGAAGGATCTGAAGAATATATGTGTTGGAGACCTGCCTATGTAACAGGGAACCAGTGAGAACCAATAACATATAAATATAAATACTACTCGATACTATTTAAAATTGATTTACCATTGGTAAGGAAATATTCTTAAGCTAGGTCTGGATATTTTCCTGCTCTTTCCCTTTTTCTGAAGATACATAATGAAAGATCTGTTTGGCCCACATACTACATGAATGACAGGACAGACCATTCATTTAAAAGGTCCCAGCAAGTCCAGGCTGGTGAATCACTGTGTTTAATGGGGTTTCATAAACAGCCATGAGTAAGCATGTGTGATACAAAGGCAGATGTATTACCAAAAATCCAAAGCAAGGAGGGAAAAAGCTACTAAAATTGCAGCTCTGTAGTTTCCTAATCAATATGAGTTAAACACTCCTAAAAGAGTAGCACTCAGACTCACTATTTACATAAAATGTCTTGTTGCATTGTCCCCTCTTCGTCTGATTTGACCATCACTTCTGACATATTTTCACCCCTCAGTGTCATAACAAGAAGACAAATTTAAAGTAAATAAAATGAAAATGGGCCACACAAAAGTCACAAGATGATAAAAAATTTTGAAATACAAATTTTTCCTGATTCCAAAGAGCAATATAGACAATGCAATATAACTACTTAAAAAACATGATTGGTGTGGTTTTCAAAAACCTCCAGACATCTGTAGAATGTGGATTTAAAGATGTTTTCTTAACTGAAGATTTTTTGACATTGAGACATGTCAGCTCCTGACAGCACTCCATATTCTATTCCAAGTAGATGATGAGCATTGAAGAATCTCCATTTGGGGATGTCTGCATTAGTGGCAAGCTTGTCACTGGGCAAGAGAAAGATCTTGCTTCAACTATAGACAGAATGTTGTCCAAAAAGGACAAAACTTGGAAGCAGATAAGTTGACAGCCTGGTAAGCCAAGACTGGTTGGGCAATTCCTTCATAATTCTTGCTTTACAATTAATATCTGTCAGAGATTCTGGACCAAAAGGATGAACATAGATGCTCCAATATTATAGAGAGAAATTGGGGACTGTCCAGGCAGCCAGTAGTCTGTCATTCCTTAGTTTTGGAAACTGTTCACTCTGCACTTCCTGTATAATCAGATATATTTGTCCTTTTCAGGTCTCTGATGTGCTTGAAGACTAGATAGTTATAGTCTCAGAGTTAAGTTTTAAGTTGTTTAGAAATTAAAATGTTGTTCTAAGTCTAAGAAGATGTTTTTAAATTGGTAGTGCATTTTGGGATAGAAACTGAGTTAGGTATAGAACTTTAAACTCATTGAGATAGAAGATAATAGAATATTACTATCAGTTGCCAAATATGTATGAACTATACATTGAGAATGTATGTTATACCTTATAATTTTCATAACTGTTGCCTAATTGTTCTAATTGTTTTGTATTGTATTTATTATTACAAGAAAAGGAGCCTTTTATTGGACTAAAAGGGGGAGCTTTTTGGGGGGAAAATATACACCTTAAATTTTTAAAAAGTGGATAGAGGGGAGAAGGGGAAGAAAGGAAGAGGGTGGTGGGCCTGGGAGTGGGAGGAGGGGGTGACTGTGATTTAAATGTAACTTAAATAAATAAATAAATAAATGTTGAAAAAAAAAACATGATTTAGCACACTAAGGTGAGTGGTAGGAATATTTTGGTAATGAGACCTTAGTCAATGAGAGGTGATTAAAAACTAAAAAGAGGAAGAAAATTTTTCTGAGTGAAGTTCTTTCCATGGTAGTGGGGCCTACCTTCTTTCCTTATACGTCCCACACACACACACACACACACACACACACACACAAATGTTTTAAGGAGTTGGCAGAGAGAGAAGAGAAAAAATGTGGAAGTATTATTTCTCACACAACAATGACAACTTAACTATGAACATAGACCTTGTATTGGAAAAGATTGTCGCTGAAACATTTCATAGCAGCTGCATGATAATCAGTGAATACTACCATTATATAGTTTTGTTCTCAGCTGTCTGTTGCATGGCAGGTAAAAAGCCATAAGTTACATGGCTCTTAGTACTCATATAATCTCAGTGTGTCAGATGTGAGTTACCTTTGATGTACCCACCTCAGAATGATTACCCTAAAGGTGTGTAAGAAGCAGCAGGTCTCGTGTCTCTGTCACCCTCCTTTCAGATGAAGCAAGACTCCAACTCTGAGGCATGAAGAAAAGATCTTACTGCAGAAGCAGTGGTGGCAGGTAGAGGAACAAATTCCAAGCAAAGGACACAGAAACAAAATTTCTCTGCACCGGAATCTGGATAATCCCACAAAGAACCCCAAAATATACTGGGTGTCTTTTGACTCTGTCAAATCAGAAGCAGTCCTCCTTCTATGAGCAACACCTTTCAGTCAACCACTGGCTAGATAAAGGAAACAGCTAAGAGATGGGCTCCGACCAGGAGCCTAATTGGCAAAAATCCTATGTGCATGAATTTATGTTAGTCCTGGTTGTCTCTGGTTGGCTCATTGTGCACATTCAATGAAGAATGAACTAAGGACCAATCAGGAGAGAAAGCTTCTAAACATAGGAACTGAAATAAAAAGCATGCTGTAACCTGGGAGAGCTGGGGCCTGCTCCATCTCTTATGACTCTTCCCTGGGTGACACAGGGAGCTGGTTTTAACTGACACTATAGAAAAACAGCCATTGAAATAAGGAAGCTTGTGCATTTATCTGGCCATTCAAAACCTTCATCCTGGCAACATATAAGAAAACCTCCTTTTGTGATGAAGGATTTCTGTTTGTGATTGTGGGCTGTCCCAAGCAGCAATGCTGTTGACTCTTTCCAATGCTCCAGTATCAGTCTTATCATATATGTTTGTTATATCATGATCTATTACACTGGATTATGTCTTTGTATCTACTAAGGCTCACTAAAGAAAATTCCTTTGGGTTATCTAAACAAATGGTGTGTTCTAGCCATGGGCAACCAATGGAAGTAAGTAGCATGGAGTGTGTTATAGTTGAATGGTGGCAAAACAAAAACAATTTAAGACATATATATATTAGAACAAAAATAGTGAAAATCTATTCATTCTTTCACTATTTGTTTCTGGGTAATAACTTTTTTTTCTTTACGTTGTGGAAGCACATAACCTGAATGCTTATGGAAACTAGATAAGGACCCTAAATTTTTTTCAGGTAATACTCAACCATAAAACTATTTTTCATATTGATACATGCATGTAAAATATAGCAAAATTCCTAGACTGTGAATTTCACTGAACACCCGCTCATGCTTCATCCCAACTTCATATGCTCTCTTTAATACATATTCAGTACATTCAGTGCTGTTTGTGTGTGCACAGATGAGTGACCATCTTCTAGAGCATGATTAGCATCTCATGATAAGTATATCTGAAGAAAACTGACTCTCACTCCAAATGCAGTTAATCAAATACCACCAGGTTTTCAGACATGTATTTGGCTTGATGATTTGTACCCCTGGCTTTGCTGGGATTTAGTTGGCTCGCTCTGGTCCAAAAATTGTACATGTAACCCCAGCTGTTGGCAGTTTGTGTGTTCAAATAAGATGTTCTGTCCAACAAATATTGTTTCACTGCAGAGATCTACAATCTCTGTCTAAGTTGGTATAGCAATTAACACTGGGCAGGAATTAATCCTGTAGTCTAGGGTAGCTGGCAATCAAGACCTAATGCACTATCTATCTATCTATCTATCTATCATCTATCTATCTATCTATCTATCTATCTATCTATCTATCTAATCTATCTATCTATCCTGGGAGTCCCAGAATGGTTTTCACACACCTTTATACCTATTTTGAATATGCACAATATAAATAAACTTTGATCATAACAGCAAGGCAAGCACATTGCTCACTGATATAACTTCCCAGTCCTACATTTTTAAAATTTAAATAACTAAATAAACATAATTCAGAAAACCTCCCTGCTACTCACTACATGTAACTATCAAATTTTCCTTGAGTCTATCTCTGATGTTGTCCTCTCTAATACTCCTCTACTCTTGATTTTAGATTTTTGAATACAAGACTAAAATCTCAAAAGAGGAAATTAAGTCCCTAGTGATAAAGTCAACTTACACATGAGACCCAGGATCTAAAGGCCTCTGATGTGAATCTGACCTGAATGAATACCTTCTATCTGAAGACTAACTTTCATCATGCAAAAAAATGTCAAGCAAAATGTCAAAGGAAGGTAGTAAACAATAGTCCTGCTTATCTATGACACCTATCAACCACAAAATATGCAACCATGACACAAAATACCTAAGGGTACAGTAATGGTATATGGATTTTGGCAGTAAGTGAGAGCTCTCAGAATTCAAGAACTGGTCACTTTCAACAAATCCATGTGTGGTACAGGAAACTTACCTTACTACTGATTACTAGTAATGCCACCATTCTTAAAGAAGAACTTACAAAAGTTTACAAGTTTACTACACTGGCATAATCCTTAATATCAATATAAATTTTTGTTATATCCAGAGATATTTGTAGTTTCAGCCATCATGATGGAAACTTTCCTTTGAAATAAAGGGAGGCGTATAGAGTAAACCACAATCAATCAAAATGCAAAATTGTGGAAACTAATCCCATTGGATATACCTACAAAACATTACCTCACCTAAGGCCAAAAGAACATTACAGGAGAAATCTCAGAAAAAAAAGTAAGAGTCACAGGAACACAGGTTTGCTTAGAGAATAGGAATCTGAGGTTATATTAGAGGATATACACGTATCTAAATATATGAATATGCATGTAATAACAATGACTGAGAAAATAATCCATGAATTTTAAACAGAGTAAGGAGATGTATATGAAGGTGTTAAATGCAGTAAAAGGAAATAAAAATGATGTAACTATAGTTTAATCACAAAAATGAAAGAAAAATATTGTAAGAGACCATTATTAATGTTCTAATAGCTTTATGGAATTAGTGTTAACATTTTGTACATATGAAGCAAATTCTGAACGTCTAAGGAAATTCTAGAGCCTTATGTTGAAAGTGTCATGACTACGATGCCAAACAATGCCCTGAAAGTAACCTAAAGGAGTACCTTGTCAGAATAATCCTATGTAATTTGTAATAGATACCAATGGAGAAAAGAAAAATATCAGGACATGTCCCAGGAAATGAAAAACATTCATAGATCAAAATGTTCTGACATAAATTTACCATTACACAAAACTTATAATATATGTATGAATATCGACAGACAACATAATATAGTACTTAAGTTAGGACAAGTTTACTGTCCTAACTTAAGTACTATATTATGTTGTTTACAAAAAGGTATAAAATTAAAATATAAAAAAATTTACAAAAGGGTATAAATTACTCCCGTGTTTATGCTACTGTTGAGTGCCCTTCCCTTAGCATGTATGAGTGAATGTGATAAATGACAGAGCAGCTTCAAAACCAAGTCCAGATCAATAAATTGAGTTTAGTGGTTTGCTAATGGATCATGTGTGACTAAAGGCAGCTGGATTAAATACACCACAGAGTGGGTGATGTTACAGGGACAAAAGAGGGGATCACTGTCCTAACAACAGGCAGCTCCACAATGGTCGCCTTTCCCCAAGGAATTATTCACTGTTAATAACTGCCAAGGTGTGTTCATAAAACTTGCCAATGTCTGTCCCATCTGAATGTCATGAACTTTCCTCCTCCTTACGAGTATGAGTGTTTCATTTCAGAGGAAGTGGCCATTAAAGTGAATATTATTCTTATTGCATTTCATGCAATAAGAAGCTACAGTAAAATTTAAGGTAATCAACTGGGTTCTAATAGTCTTTCTTTCCTTCCTTCCTTCCTTCCTTTCTTCAGGGTTTTATCTGGAATTAATAAGAGATAATATACTGAAAGTCTGATGAAATATTGTTAGAACTAAGTAAAAAAATTGTACATACCCATTACAAACTTAATTTAGTTGTATACAAAGCACAAATTCAGTCATTGTGTTGATAAAAAACAATACTGCCAACATGCTCATTGACATCATTGAGAATCCTCTTATTTTGTGAATATGTGTATGCATTTATGTCTATGAGTTAGCATTTCATGAATAGGGCATGGAGACACAGATATTACATTCTACCCTAAATTCATTAAACATGCCCCAGTGAAATATCAATAATGTAATGTAATTCAACTGATACCTTCTGATTAGATGCTTTGATTAATAGTGGAATATTACATTTATAAATTATGTTATCACAAATGATCACAATTTTAAGCTGTTTCCACATATATTTATATTGACTTACCATTTATTGCAAAATGAATGCATCATACTCACAATTGATGTGATTTCTCTGTCTCCTAAATCTTCTCAACGGGGTCCATCCCTTTATCTATTTGTTCTAACTTCTCTCTAGTGCATAGTTCCTTAAAAAAAGACAAATACAACCTATGAGTTGCAGAATTGGATCTCTCTTTCCACACTGCCTATGCATAGATACCCACCATAAAATTCTTAGTTAAGTATGATCACATGAAAACTTCTATGCCTCTGGTAGATCCACATTTAAAGGGACACTGCTATATTATTATTAAGAATGATATAAGTTTTAGAAAATCTAAAATTCATAAACAAGAGAGTTTAACATAATTATGAAAGCAGTATTCACAGGCAATATAGAAATTGGTTGCGATGGTCAACTGTGTACACAAATATGTTATTATTTTGTCCTAATGATCAAAATAATCCTACAATTTGTACAGATGCACAAGAAATCCAGTATTAATGAAATTATTCTCAAAATAAGAATAAAATCAGAATACTCTACTCATACTTCTCCTTATTTTATTGTAAATAGATTCTTCTCTAACAAAGTATATTCTTATCACCAGTTCCTCTATTTCCACTACTCTCAGCTCCCTTTCACTCCTCTCTACACCAAATCTCCTCCCCTACCATTGCCATTCAGAACAGAGCAGGGCTCCAGGAGACATCAACCAAACACAACAAACCAAGATACAATATGGCAAGGTAAAAGCCTTCATATCAGGGCTGGACAAGGCAACTCAATTTCAGGAAAAGAAACCCACAAGCAGGCAAGAGTCAGAGACACATCATTACCACTGTTATACACCCACCTCCCCCAAATCAACCACCGAGCTAACTGTTGGGCCTAAAGGCCTAAATCAGCCACATTGAGACCTATAGTGCTTGCCGAAGCCAGACTCGATTTTGGAGACCTGTCTCAAAAATGCATAAGTCCAGACACTTCTGCACTATATCATTCTGGCGTTAACTCTGCCTAGCTGCAGCCACGCTCATTTAGTTTATTGGCCATCTCTATACTTTATCTCTTACTTCACTGCCTACATAACCTCACACTACACTTTCACCCTGCCCTCTTTTCCTACCCTATAAAAGAAACTGCCTGTAATAATAAAAAGGAGATCCTGCATTGATGCATCTCCAGACTCAGTGTGTTCTCCCCCAGGGGTGGAAGGGGGTCTGGGTCATCTACACTCATCATCCTGCTCAGTCTCAGAGTGAGAGCCTGCTGGTCTAGCCCTTCATTCCTTCGCCCAACCTGATGGGATGAGACCCAACAGACTGCTGCCCTGTGTGAGGAAGCTTCTCAAAGGTAGAATGCTGACTGGGTCAATTGATCTGTGGGTGAGTGTATCCCCATAAAAATTAGGGGGCAATCTATTTCCTCCCTACCTAATCCCACCTTGGAGTCCTTAAGAGTTTTGCTTAAGAGCAGGGGGCTTAGCTTGTCTGATAGTCAGGTCCTCCAGGCATTGAAATATTTAACTAAAGTTGCCCTATGGTTGCCTGAGGAGGACACTCTCTTTGACTGGGCCATCTGGGACTGAGTGGAGACACTTGTTAACAGAGCCCAGATATGAGATGGGGTCATACCCCTACTAGGTATTCCTTTGTTAGTCACAGCCCTGAAGAGCTGTTTTCGGCCCTTCCCTCCTAAGAAACAAGATCCCAAAATTCAGGGAGAGAGCCCTCCTAGTGACAAGGCTGTGCCCTTGCCAAAAGAGGTGGAGGGAGCCTGAGCCACTTCCCAGAGGGAAATGCTGTAGCAGGCTCTCCCTTGGCCAGCTATGGGCTCAGTGGCAGGGCCACCTCCATCTGAGTAAGTTGCAAGCCCTGCAGCTGCCTCCACCTCAATGGGCCCCGCTGCTGTAAAATATCTAAACATGCCATTAGCCATATGCTACAATGTTTCACTGTCCTGGGCCTGGCTGATAGTATTAAAATAGATAATGGCCCATGTTTTATAAGTAACTCTTTCCAAACATTCTTAAAGACATGGAAAGTATCCCATTCCACTGGCATTCCATATAACCCACTGGGTCAAGCTGTTGTGGAAAGTTATAACCAAATATTGAAGTCCCAACTACAAACACAAAAGGGGGAATCATTACCACCCCACCCCAATAAGAAGGCCTTATTGACTTTAAATATTTTAAATTTTTCAAAAGAAGATAAACATCATTCATCATTCCGAAGACACTGGTCCTCATCAGTTACTCATACCTCCATCAGAGTAAAATGGAGAGACCCCCTAATGGGGACTTGGAGGGGACCTGATGCCCTCCTTGCTGCAGGGAGAGTATTTGGTTGTATGTTCCCCAGGGATGAAAAGAGACCTATATGGGTCTCAGCCAGAGACATAAAATATTTGCCCCAACAAGAGGATGGAGACAATATCCCTTCCTGGGGGTGTCCTGCCAGTGACAAATGCACTCTTGTTTCTCTTTCAGGAACCAAGGATGTGGAAGAATACCCTCCTCATGATGATGCTCCTGAGGATACCCTCACCCAGTAATGAGGGGTTTGGGGAACCCAATGATGTCAGGCAGACCTTGGCTAAACAAATGGACAACTCCTATGACTGCAAAGGGGGAATACTGTCTACTTTCCTCTCTGGAAGGGTCACTCAACAAACAGATTGTGGCGACAAGGTGGCCTGTACCATAATTGGCAGCTCTGGGGTTATGTTCTCTATGTCAAACAAGTGGTTCTGTAAAAAGAAAACCGAAACTTACACCTAAGGTCAATGGATGGCTGGGACCCTGCCCTTGCACTTTCTTCTACCAGTCCATGCATTCAGCCTGTTATGAGGGGGTTTCTGAATGTAGTAGAAGTTCCAATAATAGGACCCACTGGACAGCTACCTATAACCATGTGGGGTCTATGGCTGCTGGAGATCTTATAGTTAGAAATAAGATCCAAAAGTTCCAAGAGGACCTGGAAAGGTGATGACAAGAGCTCCAGGATAGCCCTCTCTGGACAGACCTTAATGGCCTCCTGCCCTACCTCCTCCCCTTGGTTGTCCCACTTATTGTCCTTCTTCTTATTCTTACTGTTGGGTGCTGCATCTTTAACAAATTGATGCAATTTATTACTCAGTGGCTAGAGGCAATAAAACTACACCAGATTAAAATTCATTACCAAAGGCTGGCTACCAGAGATCTTGAGCCTGATTATAATGGGTCAGCCCCCTCCCTCTAATGGACCAAGGATGGGTAAGAGCCTGGGTGGCCCAGGATGATCTAAGACAGACCTTGGAGTGGCTCTGGTGTGCCAGTACATGATACTCAATGATGGGTAAGACCTCCGCATTGGAGGCAACCTAAGACAGAGGCCATGGTTCCTTTGCTGCCATACAAAAGAAAAAGGGGGAAATGTTGGGCCTAAGTGCCTAAATCAGCCACAAAGGGGCATATAGTGCCTGCCAAAGCCAGACTCTATTTTGGAGACCTGTATCAAAAATGCAGAAGTCCAGATACTTCTGCACTATATCATTCTGCCGTTAACTCTGACTAGCTGCAGGTACGCTCATTTAGTTTATTGGCCTTCTCTATACCTTATCTCTTACTTCACTGACTATGTAACCTCACACTACACTTTCACCCTGCTCCCCTTTCCTACCCAATAAAAGAAACTGTCTGTAACAATAAAAATGAGATCCTGCCTTGATGCATCTCCCAACTCAGTGTGTCCTCCCCCGGGGGTGGTAGGGGGTCTGTCGTCAACACTCATCATCCTGCTCATCCTCTGAGTGAAGGCCCGCTGGTCCAGCCTTTGACTCCTTTGCCCAACCTTCTGGAGGAGAGACCCAGTAGTTAACAGCCATAATATATATGCACAGGACCTGGCAAAGAGTCTTGAAGACCCCATGGTTGCCACTTTAATCCCTGTGAGCCCATATGAGTCCAGATTACTTGATTCATTCAGCTATGTTCTCCTGGTGTTCTCCATCCTCTCTAACTCCTACAATCATTACTCACCCCTTTTCTCTAGGGTTTGCAGAGCTCCAAGGTAAGGACTCAATAGAAACTTTCAATTTAGATTCTCTCTCCACAGTATGTCTGACTGTGTGTGTCTGCACCATCTACCATCTGATGCTGGAGGAATGCTCTCTGATGATGACTTGATAAGGACCTTTTCCTCTTTCAAAACTTATGACAGTGTGACAACCAACAAACACACACGCATATGCACACACACACATGCATACACACAAATAGATACCACACATTCATATAAATACAATATTACTTTAGACAATTTAAGGGCTCAAAAATACCACTTACTAGGTATCATTTAACTCATGCTAAAAACTGCTAAATGTGGCAGGAAAGATGACTCAGGGTCTGCTCTTCCAGAGGACCCAGGTTCAATTCCCTGCACTCACATGGAGGTTCACAGCTGTCTGTAACTCCACTCCCAGGAGATCTGACACCTTCCTGCAGACATATATGCATACCAATGTACATAAAAATAAATAAATTATTTAAAAAACAGAAAAACAAAAGAACCTGATAAATCCATACTAGGTAAAAGGTTTCTCAAAAGTTTTAGGACAAGTAGATATGACAAAAAAATTGTTTTTTAACTCCCATGACAAACATAATTGATGGTGTGTTTAGGAATGTGTGTATGTGTGTATAAGAACAAGTAATGAAAAAAAGCTGGGAATTTGAAAGTCAATAATTAAGGTTATATGGGAGAATTTGGAAAGAAAAATAAAAGGAAGAAATGATGTGATTATATTATAATCCAAAATTTAAAAATATCACTAAATAAAAGATATATCATATAAGAAAATGTACCCACAATTTAAGGAGCAATAAACCATCATAGATCTTACAAATTAATCGCTGAGACATTTGTAAAAACTATAGTTTCTAAGTTGTGTGACTATAGAAGTTATTGAAATAAGAGACAAATGTCCTTCTTCTCACCTCTGATGGAAGTAACAAGCAACCTTGGTGTGTTTACACAGGCTCATATACCGATTCATTATACTGGAGAAATTCAATTTTTCAAAGGATACAGGCAATGAAGGAAGGATAAGCAGAGGCCCAGTATCAAATAATTAACTAAAAAAAAATATACTTGTGAACACTAAGAGGTATGTTGGTGGCAGCATGAGTTCATGGTAACTTTAGACAACTAGGTATCTATAGCAGTACTCAAAAGACTGAAATCTTGATTATATTTGATGTAAAACAATATATCCTGGAGAAGATACACCTCATCCATTTTCTGTCGAGTTTGGCAAGTTAATCTTTATTCAGCTCATTTTTGGGCAGTCATGTTGCTAAGAATTTATGAGTGAATCCTCTGATATTACTGAGGTACATAATATCATATAGACTTCTTAATCTTCTGGCTTTTACAATTATTCTGTCTGATTTTTGACAGCATTCACTGAACTTCAGGTGTGTGAAGGTTGCAAAGTCAAGTGTCCTGATGACACTGCTTGACAATTATCATTGCCTGGAAGACTTAGAGTCACCCTTCCCTGCCTTGGTGGTAATTCACTACAGTCTTTTGCTTGTACTTATATTTCTTACAGTTAAAGGTCTCTTTCTGAAAACTAGAGCTGGGATAATGTAATAAAAACAGGAGTTAAAAGTAATAAACCTAATGGAAGTTCCCTGTAAAAAAAACAGCTATGCATAAAATCAAGTCTTTTATAGAAGGTACTAACACATACATTTATATTGTTAATAAATGATATTGATAAGTATGAAACAGAGAAATTGAGAAATTATTGAAGAAGAAAATCTTAGGAAAATTCCAGAAGCTGACAAGCTGTAACAGATTCATTAGGTTTTCCTGTTCAGCTTCAGAAATAAGGAACTGGCAAGAACAGGAAATGATTTTTGATTATACAATTAATGACAAGCCTTGCTACCTTCCTGAAGGCAAAGCAAGCAATTTTAGGAATCCTGATGTTCTTTTACCCTGTACAGGATTTTAGTAAAAATAGGGATCATATTGAAACAATGCTTTATGACAGACACAGAGAAACTTGAAGCTCAGTGAATTGCCTGGCTTCCTGAGCAGGCTTGTCAGATCAGGACTTTTTCTGATATTGCAGAAAAATAAAGAAGATTGTCTTTGTTTAAGTAATGCTTGTGTTTTGCCAAAAAGGCTACACATATTTTAAAGTCAAAGAAAAGGATGATGGTCTCATATTAAATATAAAAGATAATGAAACAAGAAAAAAGGAAAAAATGTTTTGGAAGAAGCAATCTTATTTATGGGTAATCAAATTCAAAATATTAGTGTTAGGTTAATTATTTTTGTCATTCACAATTTAAATGCATTTGTGTTACTTTTAAGGTGACCTAGCCACAGGGTAGGTCCTGCCTGCATGGCCTATGGAACAATTATGAGTTAGCCAAACACATGCAGTCTTTAAGCCAACAAATTACAGCCATTACTTTAGCTGATTTGGAGTCGACCTTGGCTTGGCTTCCAAGGTTGTAAATAGACTCTTAAGATCTCTCACTTTGTTTGTCTCAGGACAGGAATTTTTGTCTGTTGTCATAAATATAAGAGTAAATCTGGGTGTTGGGCTTATTTTGATTTTTGTCATTCCAGTCATCATCTGAGGACTGAGAAATACCCTACATGACACACAATGATATCTACACCCCCTTAAGTTTACAAATAAAAAAGGGGGAGATGGCACAACCATATCTAAGGTGAACAGGGAAAGTTACAAAGACAGCACAGTTGGTTGACAAAGCTCCAGCAAAACTAAGCATAGTGATGCAATCACTGCACTGAGGGCTTCCACTTTTTGGCCTTGATCTCCACATGTTGAACACTTGGAGTAATTTTATGTTTGTACAATTTTGGGATATTGGACTGACAGAAAATTCCTTATGAATTATTTATGCTTTCTCCCAGGACAAGAGTACTACTGTACTTCTTAAGCTTAAGCTTCCCAGGGAATGTCCTAACCATAATATGCCTCCCACTTTTAGGGAGATATCCTTATCTGGCTCTACTTGAAACTCTTCCTAAAACAACATAACCTCAGATGTCTTGGAGCTAAGGTAAAATACATGAAATGCATGGTGTTAGCCCATGCCTTTACCTCCGTTAGTTGTCTTATAAATTCTAGAGTTACAAGGAACAGGGTGGTGATGGTGCACACCCTTAATCCCATCATTCAAGAAGAATACACCCTTAATCCCAACACACTAGAGACAGAAACAGGCAGATCTCAGAGCTCAAGGAGGTCAGCCTGATACAAAACAAGCTCTAAATAGAGAAAAACTTCGACCCAGGGGTGGTGGAGCACATCTTTAATCCCATCAATTGGGAACCACATGTCTTTGATCCCAATACTTAGAATGCAGACACAGGCCCATAGAATTTGGAAGGATTTAAGTTTAAAAGCTACTTACAAAAGGCATGCTGCAATTCAAACAAATTGTCCTTTGAGATCTCAAAATATATACATAAAAGGTTTGTTTAGCTCGAAAATATCAAAATAATTTCTTCTTTAATCCGGATTGAAAGGTAATACTTTATATATGTCAAAAAACCAAATTTGCTCCAGGAAAAATATTACCTGACCCCCTCCCCCCCCAAAAAGGTAATTGTCCCAGAGTTAGGATTAGGGCAGGGCTCTGTTCTTATCTTTCAGGAGATTTAAAGCATCCATTCAAGGAATCCAGGGACAACTGGACAATGGAAACCTCAGCAGAAAACAGACACCAAAGAAGACGGGTGGCCCAGATGATCCAGCCTTGCAGGTATGAATGTTTCATTTCAGAGGAAATGGACATTAAAAGAGTTATTATTCTTTGTAAATTTTGGATATTAGCCCTCTCTCAGATGTGGGGTTGGTGAAGATTTTTTTTCCCTATCTGTAGACTGCTGTTTTGTTCAAATGGCAATCTTTTGCCTTACAGAAGCTTTTCAGTTTCATGAGGTCCCATTTATTGATTGTTGGTCTTAGATCATGAGCTGTTAGTGTTCTGTTCAGGAAGTTGTCACTTGTGCAGATGAGTTTGAGGGTTTTCCCCACTTTCTCTTATAATAGATTTAGTGTGTCAGGCCTTATGTTAAGGTCTTTGATATACTTTGACTTAAGTTTTGTGCAAGGTGATAACTATGGGTCCAATTTCATTCTTTTACATGTCGAAAACCAGTGAGACCAGCACCATTTGTTGAAGATGCTGTCCTTTTTCCATTTTATCCAAAATTTGCAAGGAATTAAAGAAATTAAATGCCAAGAAACCAAATAACCCAATCAAAAAATGGGGAACAGAGCTAAACAGAGAATTCACAAAGGAGGAATCCCTAATGGCTGAGAGACACATGAAGAAATGCGCAGCATCCTTAATCATCAGAGAAATGCAACTCAAGACAACTCTGAGATTCCATCTCACACCTGTCAGAATGGCTAAGATCAAAAACTCAAATGACAGTGCATACTGGTAAGGATGTGGAGAAAGGGGAACTCTCCTCCATTGCTGGTAGGAGTGCAAGCTTGTACAATCACTATGGAAATCAGTCTGGTGATATCTTAGAAAACTTGAAATAGCTCTACCTCAAGACCCACCATACCACTTTTGGGTATACATCCAAATGATTCCTTACCAAACCACAAGGACGTTTCCTCATCTATATTCATAGCGCCTTATTTGTAATATCTAGAAATTGGAAACAACCCAGATGTCCCTCAACAAAGGAATGGATTTAAAAAAACTGTGGTACATCTACATAATGGAATACTACTCATCCATCAGAAACAATGAAATCATGCAATTTGCAGCCAAATGCATGGAACTAGAGAACCTCATCCTGAGTAAGCTAATCCAGACTCAGAATGATGCACATGGCATTTATTCACTTATAGTCGAATTTTAGACATATAGTACAGCATAACTATACTACAACCAATGCACCAAAGGGAACAGGAGCATAGACTTTGTTACCTGTCAATGAAACAGTTTGGGGCTGCCTTGTAGGCCCCCAGTATATGAGGAGGGTCTTTGCCTTCATATGACTGCTGAACTGGGGTGGGAGACTGATATGTAGGGAGACTCCACTCCAGAGGAGTGGGATGGAAGGGATAGGGGGTAGAGGATGGGAGGGTGGAACTGTGAGGAGTTGAAAGAGCATGGAGATGCAACCTGAAGTAATAAATAAACATAAAAAAGAAATATTATTCATAGGTGACATGAAAAAGAAGCTACAAAATGATTTAAGAGAATCAATTTAGTTCTCATACTCTTTTATTTATTTCTTTCTTCATTTCTTTCTTTCCTTCTTTCAGGATTATATCTGGGATTGCAAGTCTATTGACATGTTAGGACTAAGTTAAACTGCACCTACATCCTACAAACTTAATTTACTTGTATGCAAAACACAAAGTCAGTTATTTTGGGGGAAAAAGACAACATTAACAAAATGTGTCATTGGCATAATTGTGAATAATTTTATTTTGTGAATATCTGAATACATTTCTGTGTCTGATTTACCATTTCAAGGGTAGGGCACGAAGACAGAGATATTGCATTCTACCCTATTAATTAAACATGCCCCAAAGAATATCAATAATATAACATAATTCAACTAATACTCCCTGATTAGATATTTTGAGTAATAGTGGAATATTTTAACTATAAATTATGTTACCACAAATGATCACAATTTAAGCTGTTTCCACATAAATTTGAATAATGACTTACCCTTTTTTGCAAATTGATTACATCATACTCACAACTGATGTCATTTCTCGGCCTCGTCAGTCTTCGTCAACGTGGTCCATCATATTATCCATTTGTACCAACTTCTCTCTAGTGCACAGTTCCTTAAAGAAAGTAAAATACAACCTGTGAGTTGCATAATTGAGTAACTGTATCCACACTGTCTCTGACTAGATACCTACCATCACCATGTAATACTTAGTTAAAAATACAACCACATGAAAACTTGGATGCCTCTGCTAGACACACATTGCAAGGGAAATGACTAAAATATCTGTGGTCACAGTAAGGCTTTGGTGTTGCAGAATGTGAATGAACTTCTCTAGGTATGATCTGCAATACTAACTGTACAATACTAGCTAAGGGAGATACTCCCCTTGCTCTAAGATTTTAAGAGAAAAAATGTCCATTATTGTGTATTTTTTCAGTGTGTTTTCGTCTTTTCTTTTCAGTTGAGCAGTCATGACCCCATGTTCTTTGTTTTCCATGTATCAGCTAGAAAAAGAAAAGAGAGGGAGAATGAATAAAATACAGACCATAGGAGAAGCACATGATAATATGATGATAAGCCTCCTGTAAGAGACTCACTCTTTCAAAGGACAGTCAGGAGTAAAATGATCCACCAGACTAAACAACTACACTATAAAATAGGTAAATATAATCTATCACCTTTCATAATGAATCAGGAGGACAGGAATTGAAATGATTAAAAAGCACAATCAAGTCTAAGTCAAATAGTGGAAAGTAGCTGCTTGATATTGATGAATACCGCTATCCTTTAGCCGCATACAGAATAACTTCAGGCAGCATGAAATCTACTTAATAGTGATGAAGTATCTCCTTGGTCACAAGCTCCATGTTTGTGATATAAAGAAGTGGTATATTTAAGAAGAGGGCCTTTCCATCAGGGTTGTGGTGTAAATAATAACTTTAGCAATATTGATTCATCTTTAAGGTTGGGCTGTATGGAAATTATTTGACCAATGACCCAGCACAATTTAAACCATTCCTGCTACTGGAGGTTTACTTGGTGGCATTCCTACCTAAGGGATTGTCTCATTCATGTATGGTGAGTACATTTAAATTACTGTCATGTATGTGCATATTATAGGAAGCTTCTACAGTAATAAGTACCAACACGACTTTGGTACCAAACACATAAAAACCCTGAACTTACAGAAAAGTATTCAAACTACTTACAATCCTGGCATTGATGAAGAGTGTGGGCACAAAGTCCTATTCCAAAGTAGGAATTTATTTGTAGTTGATATCTGTTGAGAAAGGGACAATCAGGTTTCTCAAATGGAGTTACTGGGAATGTCAACCACAACCCAAGGCTGGCTTCATTCATGGGAGTGGTAGGCCAAAACAAAGTGAAATGATTGTTCTGTTTGTTTATTTGTTTGTTGTTTGTTTACTAGTGAATTTGTGTTTTATTCTGGTGGTTTTTATTTTGATAGTTTTTCTGTTTGTGTAGCCCAGGCTGGCCTCGAACTCGTGATCCTCCTGCCTCTGCCTCCTTCAGCAAATCCTACCGGCGTGCGCCACCACAACCGGCAAGTTTTTCTGTTTGTTTTCATTTTCATTTTTTCTTAAAGATAGAAAGAATAGAGATAATATTAAATTAGGTGGGTGGGGAGATAATGATCTTGATGGAGTTAGGAGAGGAAAAATTTAATCAAAATAAACTGCATGAAAAATGTGTAATACACATGAACAAGTATGATTCTATGAGTGAAATATTCACTGAGCAAAAAGAGAAATTCGGTTATTTCTGACCTATTTACAGAAGCTGGAATGGCAACCTTATAATGAAACAGACAAAAGTAAACAAATTCTGCACTAAACTGGAAAGATGAAACAGCACTGCAATTTAATTGTACTAATGCTGCCTTGTTTGACTGTTTTGCGCAGTCTCAGGAATGGTTATCACACAGGTCCTTTGTTTTCTGTCACAACAGAAGGTAATGCATAATGATCTTCAAAACATCTGGAGTTTGGTCCTGACTCTGAGGTCAGCTCTCCTCTATAGGTAATTCATGGAAAAATAAATGAACTTTGGTCTTTCCAAATTAAGACAGTGGGTGAGAAATTTTCACTCATTATTTAGAATGCTGAATAAAACTGTATGTATAGATTTTCCTCCAAAAGCTGATTAAAATACAAATCTAGTTTTTACAGTTTTGATGTATGATTTTCTGGACCCTTGGATCTGTTCAATCTAGTGAACATATCCTGCACAAAACATTTGCTCATAAATCACTCTCAAGCTGGATAACTTTAATAACATATTTATAACAATTTGGTATGTGAAAACCCTCTGCAAATGTATCTTCTGGCTGGGCTTTTTCTGGGTTGTGGATGCTCAAACATTTCAACCTATCAGTAGGTCCTGTTGTCTAACTGAGAACTTATCACTGTATCCTCTATACCCATGATTTCACAGTATACCAGAATTGTTTGTACCATATGAAGTCTGTAAACCTTATTGGCCGTGTTTATGTTATCTCACTCTGTGATGCAGGTAACAACACGTATGCTTCTATGTAGCATCTGCAGAGACAAAAAACAATCCATACTATAGCCATCATTATATATAAGGTACCTACAGAAATAATGAAATATGATGAACAAAATCATATGGCCATTATAGGATTTTAGTAGCAATGACAACAAAATAAAAACATTCATTTCTGTTATTCTTGAAGGATGTCTGGATGGTCTTGGAGGCAAGACAGGACTTCTGCATTCCAAGCACAGAAAATAGAAGTATCTAATATTTATTATACATTGCACAGAAGTGACAAAGTTGGTCTGGCTCTCATATCTGTATCTCCACATTTGAGAACATATTACCTAGGTTTCTTATCCAAAATGAAAGTATGATGTGGAGCTATCACAGCTTATACCAAATTTGGTAGATTCCTGGCTAACTTTGGAGGGCAGGATATACTTCAAAGGCCTTACAGTTTGAAATGCTGACCTGCAGAGTAAAGAATGTGAAGAGCAAGATTTGTGGGACGATCTGGCAGTTTTTTTCTACTGAGTGATATTGTGTTTTTCTAACTCAAGTGCAGAATCTTTATTCTCCTTTGTCGATCCTAAATCACTACATGGTGTGTGGCTTGTATCTTTTCCCAAGCACTAGGATTTTCCCATTTGTCTGAAATAAACACTAAATAGTTAATTACTTAAATCACTGTGATGGAGATATAACTTGATGTAATAAATAAACATGAAAAAATGCTGTTAAAATACTTTTGTCTTCATGTGCATGTGCTTTATCTGTAACCAATAGTAAACTGAATATGTTATGTGAAAGAAGAAAAGGGAAAAATAGTTCTGAGGGGATGAGCGACTTCCTGAGCAGAGGTATCTGGGTGTGACATGGTAGAAAATCATGGATGTTACCCTCACTTTCACTTCCAACGCATCTACTTAGGATCTTGGGCATAAGGTTACTCTATGTCCTTCTGAAAGTAGATTCCACTAAATAAAATCAACTTACAACAAAATATTTTGATGTTATTTTAGAGTTTCTTACAATATCAAGGTGGGAAAGAATGTATGATTCATAGATAATGTAGTTCTGCATTTGTGAACTCCACACAAACACGCCATTAGTCAACAACACTGGTAACAGTCCTGCAAATTTACATAGTAAACTTCATGTTGTCTACTCCTTTTATCCATTTTTCTCAAGTTACAACATTTTATCAGTTTTACACATTACCAGGATATAAAATTGTACTTACTGCTTGGTAGGAATTTTTCATTATAAAAATCTGTCTTCAGTGCTAAAAACAACACTTTCATTATACATCATCACACTGGTCACAAATGAAGAGTTTTTTTCATAATCAAGACTGAGGACAATAATGTAGGCTCAGCTAGTCTGGATCTCCTTCTAAGCTCATATGACTGTTGCTGTATTTCATTTCCTGATCACTCATAGAAATTTCCCTTGTGAATAATGGTAATTATTTAAAGTCTGAGTCTACTACCTAATGAATAACTGAGAAACAATACACATATAAAATGTTACTTTTGAAATAATCCCATGGGGTCTATTTGGTACCAAACACATAAAAACCCTGAACTTGCAGAAAATTATAGATCCATATGCTTATGTATATATTTAGATTGAATTTTGTTATGCTTTATAATTTGCAGAAGTTATTATAATGTAATAATCAAAGTTAATAATCAAAATTAAAATTTCCAACATATATAAAAATGATATATATTATATATTGAGGTAGCACAAATACAGATCCTTAAAGGACAGTACTTCTGCAGGTTTGAAAAGTCATCTATAATAAGCACTCTAACCATCTCTGTTTTTCATTGTCCCTGGAGTGTTTCTTCAAATAAGTTAGCTGGAAAGTAAAAACTATACATTTCTGTTTCTTAGATGTCTGATGTTTAAGAGAAACAAGATAATCTACAATTTTTGTGAAGGGCATAACTTTACTCATTGAAAACTATTAAGTAATTGAAAAATATACTTAAGTATAATAACTTCTGCAAAATTCAATGTAAATATATACATAAGTAATCAAAAATGTTCAAAAGCAAT
This sequence comes from Lophiomys imhausi, assembly GCA_907164525.1. Taxonomy (NCBI): domain Eukaryota; kingdom Metazoa; phylum Chordata; class Mammalia; order Rodentia; family Muridae; genus Lophiomys; species Lophiomys imhausi. The sequence continues at coordinate 588,362 of CAJQZJ010032551.1, forward strand.
TGATTATGTAATACCATAATCTTGGTGCAGTGGTTTCCAGTGTGAGCTTCTTGGGATGCTGAGAGGACACATGGCTTTAATGCTTGGGTCTGCAACCTCATTGAGCAAAACAGTGACACTCCATATCAGAAATACCTGAGATACATTAAGTGAAAACACATAACAAATGAGTGTGAGAACACATATTGATACATACATGTACTTAAGATTATTAATAACATCTATATCTTTGTTGTAATGTCCCAATTCATTGACTTTAAGAAGTCAGTAGTTATCAAAACTACTAGAGACTAGGAATATACCAATCTAATGCCATGGTATATTACTTTGTGTTTTAGGGTCAAACTAAACTAAACTTCATGAGGAATGACCATAAAATAGCCTATATTGGCACAATATTTGGATAAAGAAAAATAAAGATGAAGAACTTGAACTTTTGCTCCTGTTTCTAAACTTATGGCAAATTAGTTTCAATGAAGACATTTGAATATGGTATATGGTTAAACATAGATTAGTTATACTAAACCAGGTGTCCAAATGAGCACTTAAATAGTATTTGTGTATGTGATCATGGGTGTGTGAGAATGCTGTGAAATGTGCGCATGTGTACTGTCAACATCAGGTCTTTTTATCAATCCAGTTATGCCTCTTTTTTACAGACAGTTTCTGTCACTGATCTTAGAGGTCAGCAGCCTGATAGACTGTGATAGTATATGATGGTGTGCCATTCTAATCCCAGAATTTGAATAGAAGGAAATACCTAGGATAATAAAAGGCTTATTACTTTCCCAGAAGTTAAAAAAGAAAAGATACAAGTGGATGCCACTTCACAGAAAATTTCCTGGACAAATTAATCTCAGCCAAATTAGTGAATAAAATGAACAGGAGGTCAATATTCTTTTACTTATGGCCAGGAAGACAAACTGCATCAAATAACAACTTTATTGCCCCTTCTTAAGTCTCTGGTCAGATTGAAGACAGAGTAGAAATAAATTTTCAATTATGCTTATTTGTTTAGTATCCAGGTCAGATTGAAGACAGAGTAGAAATAAATTTTCAATTATGCTTAGTTGTTTAGTATCCAGGATATGTTTTTAGACTGATAAATTCAAGGTACGATAGAAAACGATTTAGGTTTAGAAATTTAGACTCACCAAGGCAAAATAGATGATTTTTTTCAATATTGCCAGATACAAAGAGGCTACACATTAGGTATGTAAGTTTTTATATGGTTTTCCTGGTTGTTTCATATTTGTTCTTACTGTATATAGTTTTCTTATAAATTGCCTTATTAAACAAAAAGAAGGAATTGATACAGTGTATTATAAATGTTAATTAATTTGCTCCCAGAAGCCTACTTGCTGTGCAAGGCCATAAACACATACATCAAGTGATACTGTGTTGCCTTGCTTGCTAACAATTGTCTCTGATTGGTTGAATAAATGCAGCAGCATGGATTGGGCAGAGAAAGAAGTAGGCATGGCAAAGATTGGCAGGCCTTTAGGAGCTGAGAAGATCATGGGAAGAAACACCAGGGAAGAAAGGGAGAATATGAAATGGGTTAAAGATGGAAGAACATCATGCCATGTGGCCTGGAACAATGGCATAGCTAAAGAAGATTAGCACAATAATCACACAAGTAGACATCCCAATGTATATTGGAAAAGTATCACAAGGCCCCACACTTAAGAATTATAGGCAATTAATGGATGATAACAAATGAAAAATCAGTTTTCCCCAGACCCCTGATAAGTCATCTCATTTCAATGACCATATGGAATTCTGTTGCTAGTCACCATACATAATACCCAAGCTACATATTTTGTGCTATAAAATAAAACTTTAAGTGTCAGGTATGTTTTTTGCTGAATTGTTGGCTAATGGAATGCCATAAAGACTTGCCCAAACATCACAAGCTATCTCTAAACACATATATGTTTGAACAACATTTAATGGACTCAACTGTTGCTAGTTAGAAAAACATAATTATATGTATGTAACAATAATTATTAAAAGATGAGTTCATGAATTGAGGGAATGGAACATATATGAGAGGAGCCAATGGTGTAAAGAGGAAAATTGTAAATTATCTAAATATAGTACTTTTGCATGAACTTCTCAAAAAAATTTTAGAAGCTTCCTATATGTGAAAGGAATTTAAGGGTAGCAACTACAGAATTGAGGAGCCAATACCCAAACTACATACATTGTGCCACAAAATAAAACCTCAAGTGTTATGAGTAGGTTATTTTTGTTTGTTTGTTTTGGTCGATGGGGTACCATAGACATCCCCCAAATAAGCTGTTACCAAGACATTAGTTACTCTGTATAACCTGAAGGTAATGCCCTAATGTTAAAGATAGAAACCACTTATTTATATCATCAAGCATTGAGAAATTGAGCTGACGCCTAACTAGAAGCTTCACCCCTAATGTTCATCAAGCTGAAAAGTACTCGTCTGCTACTAGAGAAAAAATATTTATACTCAATTAAAAACCCTGCAACCCACAATAGTAACAAGTCTGCAGATTATACTGCTGTAATTGTGGCATAATTTTTGTTGAGGTAATCAGCTACTTCCAGTTGGACTCATGGCCTACTCCATGAAATAAACCCCATTCGTGACACTGTTAATGTGGTCAAGAAAATGAAAATACACAGTTCATGGGTCTAGTGAAAAACTAAGATTATTATACAAATGGAACTTACCAATAAAATAATTCTTAATGTCATATTTTTATACCCATAAATCAGGGCATCACTTAACTCTCATCAGAGAAGCTTCTTTTTGTAGTATATGGAAAGTAGGACAAAGACCCAACAGGACAATGCACAGATAGTGAAAGACTTTGGAGTACTTGGTCCTGGATGAGATTTCTTCAGCAAACCTTTATTTTCAAGCCTCATGAATCTATGGGGAAGGAAAAATAAAAAGATTTCAAGAGCAAAAGGTGATTGATGACTCCAAGGAAAAGTCTCTTCCATACACAGCAGAACCAGTAACTATTTGAATTACATTTCAGCTTACAGAGATTGTTACAGCACACACAAGACTTCATCGACTCAAACCACACAAAAATATCAGCAATAAACAGGAGAGGTGGAAATGAAGTACCACCCCTAATAAGAGGCTACATGCAATTGATACCTATTGGAAAAGAGAAAATCCGTTTTCTCCAATTAATTGTCACTGGATATATCAACAAAACTCATGGGCAAGCTGCATGGTAGAGAGGAATTAAGAAGAAAGTGTTAACCTATGTTCTCTTTTGGATTTGGGGTTGGCATTTGTTTCATTTGTTGTTTTTCTTTTGTTTTGCTTTGATTTTGGTTTTGGTTTGTATTATTTATGGTCTTTTGTTTTGTTTTTGTTTATTTTGATTTCCTTTTTGTTTTGTTGTGGGAACATTTGGATATAGAGAAGGAACACAAAGTTTGGTGAGTAGGGAAGTGGGAAGGAACTGGGAGGAGTTGGAGGAAAGAAAAAAATACGATCAAAATATGTTATATGAAAAATAAGTAAATAAATTCTTTTAATATACACATATATACATTATAACACAACCCTATTTCTCTAATGTAAAGAAAACACTATATACCAGGAAGAGGAAAATGTGATGCAAATATTTAGGTTACTTTTAAAATTCATAAAGTCTGGAAAACAACTATATGATCCTCTCCAAGTACACATAGAAAAATCTTGAGATTTCCTAAATCCTTTTACCATGTGAAGATATAAATTCAGATATTAGCCATAAAAATTAAATTCCTTAATCTTAAGTATCTATATAATATGCACAGATATACATATATTAAATTTCCCAGAATTTAAGCAATTTTAAAAATATGTCAATGAAACATTCATAATAGTGAAAATCTTATTGGAAAATTTCTCCCAAATCTCTCATAAGAAGTTATTCTGTCTCTCGAACACACACACACATACATGCATACACACAGACTACATTATATAAATATATATATAATGTTAGTGTATATATATATAGATAGATAGATAGATATACTAACATGAATATATGAAATGCATTACCACTGTAAAGTTCAAAAAGGAATGTCTTATCCGAAAATAATTCCCTGAAAAGACATGTATCCAACATAGTTTTACAAGGATATGGAAAGAAAATATATGTAATATCAATATTTTTAATCTTAGTGAATAGTATTGAGATAGACTGCAGATCTCTAAAAGGAATACAGCTAAATGGAGAAAAAAAGTTTGTGAAATACCTTTTAAAACAGCAATTGAGCAAAATAAGTCAAAATATCAAGTTACAGGACAACATACACTGAATATCATGTGAGCAGTGGTCTAAAATTTTCTGATGCATTTCATTCGATATGACTTAGAATTTCCAGTATGGGTACTGCATTTACACCATATCTACTCATTCCTCTACCTTCCAACTCCTCTGATGCCAATCACACATTCATACAAACTCATGACCTCTTCTCCAGTAGTTTAAAGTCTGAACACACATAATGGTAATACCTGATCTCAAATATCTGACTCATGCACCCCTGAAAAGTTTCTCTGTTTGAGAATCTAAATTGAGATCCATAAAGTACATCTTCCTGAAGGCTCAGTTGGTCAGGTCCTCATTCAGGCTCCTGTGATGGATTGGGGATTTAATTCCATGTTGAAAAAGACTATAAGAAGGGTTTATTTTTAAATTTCTATTTTGTTTTTTATTCCTTTTACATCCCAACCATAGCCACTCTTTCCCCTCCTCTTGGTCACAACCTTCTGCACCCTTCTACCATACACCTCCCTTTCTATACAGAAAATGGGAGTCCACGTGCACCTCTACAATACCATCCAATACTAGCATATCCAGTTGCATCAGGTCTTAGAGATTCCTCTTCCATTGAAGCTTGGCGCCACACCCTGCTGAGGGGAAATGATAAAAAAAAAAACAGGCATCATAGCCCTTGCCAGAAATATCCCCTGCTCTTCTTCCTAGGGACCCACATACTAACCACCCTCACCATCAGTAACATGTGGTAGGGTCCCTAGGCCCAATTCATGCATGTCCTTTGAATGATTGTTCAGACTCTTCGAGCTGCCATGAACCTAGGTTACTTGACTTTGTTGGTCTTCTTGTGGATTTCTTGTGTACTACAGGTCTTTCTATCCTCCTCCCCATTCTTCCACAAGATCATATGTGTTCTGCAAATGTTTGTTGGTGAGTCTAAGCTTCTGTCTGAATCATCTGCTGCATCAAATGACAGTTTTGCTATGCTCCTGTCTGCAGTCAGAGAGTGCCCTTAATAGGGATAGGGGTTGACTCTCTCCCTTGGGTTAGGTCTAAGACTTGAAATGTCATTGGTATATCATTCCCTCAATACCTGCTGTATCTTCATCCTTGAATTTTTATAACTTACACTTTCAGCTTACATACCATCATTGTGCAAGTCAGAGTGGGAGGTACTTAAGAGAACTGATCATATTGTATCCTTGGCCAAGAAACAGAGAGCTTGTCCACTTTTTTCCTAATGACAGAGAACAAGAAGGTATAGGGTTAGGTGAGTTTAGAGGCATGGAGTTTGAGTTAGAAGTTGCAAAAGGGGAATGAAATTGTGCTGGGGAGGTAATATTTGAGAAAAGAATAAAAGAAATAATACAAGGGAGGGAATGGAGGTATGGCTCAACAGTAAGGACCACTATCTGTTCTTCAAGAGAACCCAGGTGCAATACTAAAACACACAACTCACAAATATCTGTAAATCTAGATCAAGGGTATCCCATGCCATTTTCTGGCAACTGAACCAGACATGTATCCAAAGACATAGACCTACATGTAAGCAAAGAATGAACATACATGAAGTTAAAAATAAATACACTCGAAAGAAATATGACAAAAGAGGAGCAAAATAAACCCAGGGACAATTAGCATATGAGTTACAAATGTAACATGCCACAAGACCTTAGAGACCCCTGCAACCTTAGCAAAACTGATTTAAGAGACTTCTATGGTAGAATTCCATCTGGGCTGTAAAACTCAGCATGTAGACAATGTCTGCTGTCAAAGCTACAAAAAAGACCTAATCCATCAACATCCATTGTTCTGGAAAGTCTCTGAATGTACTAAACTTGCTTTTTGTCTTATATAGTTCTGTCACTGGTTAACTGCTCTTGTTAACTGGTATGTCAACTCAAAACATGTTTTTTAGGCTTAAAAGCTCATCCTGCAGGTATGGACTGCACTTAAAGGTTGGCCTCATTCCCAGAAGTATATGCACAACACAAAATGAACTGAGTAGTATTTTCTAGAGTTTATTTCTCATATTACTTTATTTGGGCATTGTGTTATGCTCCTGGATTATAGCTACCAATTTTATGTTTTATGCATTTTTATGGGGGTGGTTTGAGAAAGACTATCTTTGTGTAGCTCAGGCTGTCCTGAAACTCACTCTGTAGATCATGGTGGCTTTAGACTCATAGGATTGCTAGATTTGGCCCCAAAATGGCTGGGATTAAAGTCCTACACCACCACTACCATATTATAATTTATGGATTTTATATTCTCTCTCTTTAGCTCTCTCTTTCTGTCTCTCATCTCTATCTCTATCTCCCTGTGTATGTTTTCTGTGTGTTTGTTCTTGAGTGTGTTCCTTGTACTTTCTTTTTTTTTTGCTTATTTGTTGGTTGCCTGATATTTGTTTGAGTGAGAGAGATACAGAGAGGGGGGGCATAAAGATATATAAATGGACAGGTGAAGAAGATGGGAATGATGGGAAGGAGGAGAAACTGTGATCAGAATATATTTTAAGAAAAAAAATGTTTTTCAATTAAAGTCAATAATTTTTATATGTGTAGTCAAAAGAGAAAAATAAGAAAAAAATTACAAACAAGTTGACAGCTTTTGAAATATGACTCCAAAGTGTGCAATGAACCAAATACAGGGTTTAAATTTGCTGTGACCATATTTACCAATGAGAGAGAGAGCATGGAGAGGAAATCCAGAGCATGGAGTAATTAGACTACTACATCACCTAGAGGGTATCTTTGTCTATTTACATCTTTACTGTGCTACTTCAGTTGTCTCCATTGCACTGTTGTGCATTATAAGTACCATTAAGAATACCTAAAATAATATCCACCACCAAATGAAACACAAAGAAAGCTAAAAACAAAGCCTATCTCTTTGTAGGAAAAGCCCCTTGCCCCAACTGTAGACAGAATGCTGTCCAAAAAGGACAAAACCTGGAAGCAGGTAAGTCGACAGCCTACCTCTGCCAAGACAGGGTAGGTAAGTCCTTCATAACCCCTGCTCTACAATCAATGTCTGTCAGAGAAACGGGGTCAAATGACTGAAGATCGATGCTGTAATGTATGGAGAGAAAATGGGAACTGTCCAGGCAGCCACAGGTATGTCATTTCTTAGTTTGGGAAGCTGCATGCCCTGTACTTCCTATACAATCAGATATATTTATCCCTCTCAGGTCTCTGAGGTGGTTGAAGAACAGATAGCTAGAGTCTCATAATTTAATTTTGAGTTGTTTAGGAGTCAAGAGAGTGTTATAGATCTAAGAAGATACTTTTAAGATTGTGTTTCAAGTTAGTATGAATGTTGAGTCAGATATAGACCTTTAAACTCATGGAGATGATTAGATAGTAGAATGTTAAAGTCAGGTACCAAATACATATGGACTGGTCATTGGGAATGTACGTTAAGCCATATAACCCTCATAACTGTGGCCTAATTACCTCTGTTGTACTGTATTGTATTTGTTATTGTAAGAGAAAGAGCCATTTGTTGGACTGAAAAGGGAAACTGTAGGGGGAAATAAGATATACCTTAAACTTAAAAGAAAAAAAAAGGGAAGAGGATGGGGGGTTGAGGGTGGGACTGGAGGGGGAATAGGGAGGGAACTGCGATTGAGATGTAACTTGAAGAAATAAAAAATAAAGAAAAAAAACAAAAACAAAAACAAAAGTAACAGAAAATATTGAGTGTGCTTTAACTAAAATGACATCTCAGCCAATGAAAGTACACATTTTAAATGACACAGATGAAAACAAAATGCAACCATGAATATGTTAAATGTACTACCACTGTGAATTTAAAAGTGGGATATCTTACCTGCAAAATAATTCCCTGAGAATACATTTCTCAACATAGTTTTACAAGGATGAAAAAAAGAAAATTTATATATATATCAGTACTTTTAAACTTAGTGAAGCACAAATATAAACAACCTTGAGACAGACTGTGGATCTCTAAAGGGCACACAGCTAACAGGAGAAGTAAGTTTGTGAAATACCTTTTAAAATAGCAATTAAAAAACATAGGTTAAAATATCAAGTTATAGAACAATGTACACTGAACTCTGTGTAGGCAGGATTTCTGAAATTTTCTGATACATTTCATTTAATATGTCTTAGAATTTCCAGTATGGGTACAGAATTTACCTCATATCTACCCATCCCTCTGCCTTCCAATTCCTCTTATGCCGCCCACAAGCTCATATAAACTCATGAACTCCTCTCCAGTAGTTTAAAGTCTGAACACAAATAATGGTAATACCTGATCTCAAATATCTGCCTCATGTACCCCTGAAATGTTACTCTGTTTGAGAATCTAAATTGAGATCCATAAAGTACATCTTCCTGAAGGCTCAGTTGGTCAGGTCCTCATTCAGGCTCCTACGATGGACTGGGGGTTTAATTCCATGTTGAACTGAATTGATTCACTAGAAAAAGACAAGGAGGGTTTATTTTTAAATTTCTATTTTGTTTTTTATTCCTTTTACATCCCAACCATAGCCACCTCATTTCCCTCCTCTTGGTAACAACCTTCTGCATCCTTCTACCATCCACCACCCTTTCCACACAGAAAATGGGAGTCCATATGCATCTCTACAATACCATCCAATGCTAGCATATCCAGATGCATCACATCTTAGAGCTTCCTCTTCCATTGAAACCAGGTGCCACAGCCCTGCTGAGGGGAAGTGATCAAAAAATAGGCATCATAGTCCTTGCCAGAGAGTACCCCTACTATTCTTCCTAGCGATAATAACCACCCTGCCTATCAGTAACGTGTGTAGGAAACCTAGGTCCAGTTCATGCATGCACTTTGAATGCTGGTTCAAATCTCTTAGCTCCCATGGACCTAGGTTACTTGACTCTGTTGGCCTTCTTGTGGAGTTCTTGTGTACTACAGATCTTTCTTTCCTTACCCCCATTATTTCATAAGCTCAACTCTCTTCCACCTAATGTTTGTTGATGAGTCTCAGCTTCTGTTTGGATTCTTTTCTGCATGGAGGTTCTCAGAGGACAGTTATGCTATGCTCCTGACTGTAATCATAGCAGAGTATCCTTAATAGTGACAGGGGTTGGTTCTGTCCCTAGGGGTGTGTCTAAGACTGGGAATGTCATTGCTTGATCATTCCCTCAATATCTGCTATAATATCTTAATCCCTGCACATCTTGTATATAGCTTAAAATTTTATGACTTACACTTTCAAGTTATATCCCTTGGGAAGTCACAGAATTAGGGGCTTAAGAGAACTGACCATATTTTATCTGTGGTTAAGAAGCATAGAGCTTGTCCACTTGTTTCCTAAAGACTGACAGAAAGAAGATATAAGATTAGGTGGGTTTAGAGGCAGGGAGGTTTAGTTAGAAGTTGGGAGAGGAAATGAAATTGTGCTGGGGAGGTAATGTATGAAAAAGAACAAAAAATATAGGGGAGGGACTGCTGGTATAGCTCAGTACTAATGAACACTGTTTCCTCTTCAAGAGAACCCAGGATTAATATATAAAACACTTATGGAAACTCACAAATGTCTGTAAGTCCAGTTCAAGGGCATCTCATGTCATCTTTTGGCCACTGAAGGCACCAGACAGGTCTTCAAAGACATAGACCTACATGTAAGCAAAGACTCTAAATACATATAGAATTAAACATAAATTTTAAAAATACACCAGAAAATGTCTTCCAAAATATTTTTGAAACAAATGTGACAAAAGAGGAGCAAGAGTAAACGTGGGAAAAATGAGCATGTGAATAAAAATTGCAACATGGCACCAGACTTTAGTGGCCTCTGCAACCTTAGCACTATTGATTTTGGGCACTTCCATGGTGGAATTAGCATTTGGGCTGTGAAACTCAGCATGTACACAGTGTCTCCTGTCAAAACTACAACAAAGTTCTAATCCATCAAAGACCATTTTTCTGTAAAGTCTCTAAATTTACCAACCTTGTTTTTTGTCTTATATAGCTCTGCCACTAGCTAACTGTTCTTCTTACCTGAAGTATGTCAACTCAGAATATGGTTTTTATTCTTTTTTAATGTTTATTTATTTATTCAAGTTACATCTCAGTCAAAATCCCCTCCTGCTTCCCCCTCCTGTTCCCCTCCTCCTTCCCTCTTTCCCCCTCAATCTATCTGCTTCTTTTGTTGTTGCTGCTTTTTTATTTAAAGCGCATCTTTTTTCTCCCCAACAGTTCCCCCTTTTAGTCCAATAACAGTATCTTTTTCTTATACCAATAAATAAAATAACAAAACCAAAAGAATAATTTGGCCACAGTTATGAAAATTATAAGGTATAACATACATTCCCAATATCCAGTCCATACATATTTGGCAACTGATATTTATATTCTATTATCTAGCCTAATGAGTTAAAGTTCTATACCTAACTCAGTGTCCATCCTAACTTGCATTACCATCTTAAAAACATGTTCTTAGCCCTAGAATATCCTTTTAATTCCTGAACAACTTAAAACTTAACTGTGAGACTATAACTATCTAGTCATCAACCACATCAGAGTCCTGAGAAGGATGAATATATCTGATTATACAGGAAGTGAAGAGCCAGCATCTTAGAAAACTAAGAAATGACAGACAACCAGTTGCCTGGACAGTTCCCAATTTTCACCAATATATTAGAACATCCATATATTTTTATTTATGGCTTGCTTGCTGTTGTCTGATTTTTGTTTGAGAGAGAAAGAGAGACAGAGAGAGACTGACATGAAGATATATAAATGGATGGGGTGAAGAGTTGTAATGATGTGAAGGAGGAGAAACTGTGATCAGAATATATTTTATGAAACAACATTTTTCAATAAAAGTCAATAATTTTTATGGGTATAGTCAAACAGTAAAAATAAAAATATTAAAAATGACACAAGTTACCAATTTTTGAAATGACTCCAAAGTGTGCAGTGAACCAAATGCAGGGTTTAATTTTGCTGTAACCATATTTAATAATGAGAGACAGCACAGGGAGGAAATTTGGAGCATGGAGTAATTAGACTACTACATCATCTAGTGGGTAGGGTATATTCAGCATCTTTATCTATTTATATCTTTACTGTGCTACTTCAGTTGTCTCCATTGCACTGCTGAGCATTATAAGTACCATTAATAAAGTAATATCCACCACTAAATGAAAGACAAAGAAAACTAAAAACAACACCAAAAATAACAAAAAGATCCTGAGCATGTCATACCTAACTAAAATGACATGTCAGTCAATGAAGGAACATATTTTAAAATCACACAGATGAAAACAAATTACTACCATGAATAAGTTAAATTCATTTCCACTGTAAATTTAAAACTGGAATATCTTACCTGCAAAATAATTCCCTGAGAAGACATTCCTTCAAAATATTTTACAAGAATGGAAAAAAAAATAGTATATACATATCAGTATTTTTAAACTTAGTGAATCACAAATATAAACAGCCTTGAGATAGACTATGGATCTCTAAAGGGCACACAGCTAACAGAAGTAAGTTTGTGAAATACCTTTTAAAATAGCAATTGAGCAAAATAGGCCGAAATATGAAGTTACAGGACAATGTGCACCGAACGCTGTGTAAGAACGATTCTGAAATATTCTGATGTATTTAATTTAATATGTCTTAGAACTTCCAGTATGGATAACGTATTTACATCATATCTACACATCCTTATGCCTTCCAACACCTCTGATGTTGGCCACCCTCTCATGAAGTCTATACACACATAATGGTAATACCTGATCTCAAATATCTGAATCATGCACCACTGAAATGTTTCTGTTGGGGTATCTAAATTGTGATCCATGAAGTATATCTTCCTGAAGGTTTAGTTGGTCAGGTCCCCATTCAGGCTCCTATGATGGACTGGGGGGTTAATTCCATGTTGAACTGAAGTGATTCACTAGAAAAAGACAATCAAGAGGGTTTATTTTTTAAATTCTTTTTATTTTTTTCATTTTACATCCCAACCATAGCCACGTCCTTACCTCCCACTTGGTCACAACCTCCTTCACCTTTCTACCATGCACCCTCCTTTCTACACAGAAAATGGGAGTCTACATGTACCTCTACAATACCATCCAACCCTAGCATATCCAGTTGCATCAGGTCTTAGAGATTCTTCCTCTATTGAAGCCAGGCGCCACAGCACTGCTGAGGGGAAATGATAAAAAAACAGGCATCATAGTCCTTGCCAGAAAGAGCACCTGCTTTTCTTCCTGGGGATAATAACCACCCTGCTCACCAGTAACATGTGTGTAGGAAACCTAGGTCCATTACATGCATGCACTTTGAATGGTGGTTCAGACTCTGTAAGCCACCATGGACCTACGTTACATGACTCTGTTGGTCTTCTTGTGGAGTTCTTATGTACTCCAGGTTTTCTATCCTTCCCCCCATTCTTCCATAAGCTCACTTCTATTCAGGCTAATCTTTGTTGATGATACTCAGCTTCTGTTTTTATCCACTGCTGCATGGAGATTCTCAGAAGACAGTTATGCTATCCTCCTGTCTGTAAACATAGCAGAGTGTCATTAATAGTGATAGGGGTTGGCTCTCTCCCTTGAGGTAGGTCTAAGAGTGGGAATGTCATTGGTTGACCATTCCCCCAATAGCTACTATATCTTAATCCCTGTACGTCATGTGTATAGCTTAATTTTTTATGACTTACACTTTCAAGTTACATTCCATCAATGGGAAGTCACAGCATTAGGGGCTTAAGAGAACTGACCATATTTTATCTGTTTCCAAGAAGCAGAGAGCTTGTCAACTTGTTTCCTAAAGACCGACAGAAAGAAGATATAAGATTAGGTGGGTTTAGAAGCAGGGAAGTTCAATTAGAAGCTGGGAGAGGCAATGAAATTGTGCTGGAGAGGTAATATATGGGAAAGAATTTTTTAAAATATAGTGGAGGGATTGTTGGTATAGCTCAATACTAATGACCACTGTCTCCCCTTCAAGAGAACCCAGGTTCAATTTTTAGAACACAAGTGACAACTCACAAATATTTATAAGTCCAGTTCAAGGGCCTCTCACACCATCTTCTGGTCACTGAAGGCACCAGGCAGGTTTTCAAAGACATAGACCTACATGTAAGCAAAGAATGCACATACATAAAATTAAAAATAAATTTTAAAAATACACCAGAAAATGTCTTCCAAAAATACTTTTGAAACAAATATGACAAAAGATGAGCAATAGCAAACAGAGGAACAATGAGACTATGGGTGAAAAATGCAGCATGGCACCAGACCTTAGTGGTCCCTGCAACCATAGCACAACTGACTTAGAACACATCCATGGTGGAAATACCATTGGGCCTGTAAAAGTCAGCATTCAGAAAGTGCCTCCTGTCAACTACAACAAAGACCTAATCAATCAGAACCCATTTTTCTGCAAAGTCTCTAAATGCACTAATCTTGCTTTTTGTCTCATAGAATTCTGCCACTGGCTAATTGTCCTTCTTAATTGAAGTACGTCAACCCAAAACATGGTTTTTATGCTTAAAAGCTCATCTTGAGTATATGGACCACATTTAAAGGATGGCCTCATTCTCAGAAGTATATGCACAACACAAAATGAACTGAATGGTGTTTTGTAGACTTTCTATCTCATGTTACTTTATTTGGGCAGTCTGTTATCTTACTGGCCTTTTTGCTGGATTATTATGGTTTTTAATTTTCTGTTTTATGTATTTTTTTCTTGTTTTATTTTTTATGGGAGTCATTTGAGACATATTTTCTCTATGTAGATCTGACTGTCCTGGAACTCACTCTGTAGACGAGCATGGCCTTTAACTCATGATATTTGAATGTTTCTGCCCCCCCCCCACCCAGTGCTGGAATTGAAGGCCTACAACACCACTGCCATACTATATTTTATGCATTTTATTCTCTCTCTTTCTCTATCTCTCTCTATCTCTCTCTCATGTGTGTGTGTGTGTGTGTGTGTGCGTGTGTGTGTGTGTGTGTGTGTGTGCGTGTGTGTGTGTGCGTGTTTGTGTGTGTGTGGTGTTTCTTGTGCTGTTTTTTTAAGGCCTTCTTGTTGATCACCTGATTTTTGTTTGAGTGAGAAAGAGAGGATTCGTGAATATATATAAATGAATGGGTGAAGAAAATGGGAATGATGTGGATGAGGAGAAACTGTGATCAGAAATAATTTATGAAAAACTGTTTTTCAATAAAAGTCAACAATTTTTATAAGTACAGCAAAACATTAAAAATAAAAAATTGCAAATAATACAAGTTAACAGTTTTTGATGTATGACCATGTAGTGTCCAATGAACTAAATACGGGGTTTAATTTTTCTGTAACAATACTTACCAGTGAGAAAGAGTATGAGGAGGAAATCCAGAGCATGGAGTAATTAGACTACTTCATCACCTAGGGAGTAGGGAATACTCAGCATCTTTGTCTAATTATAACTTTTCTGTGCCAGTTCAGTTGTCTTCATTGGCACTATTATGTATTATAAGTACCATTAATAATACTTAAAGTAATGAAAGACAAAGAAAACTAAAAACAACACCAAAAATAACAGAAGGTCCTGAGTATGCCATAGCTAACTAAAATGGAATCTTAGTCAATGAAAGAACACATTTTAAAATCACACACATGAAAACAAACTACTTCCATGAATATTAAATGCATTACAAGTGTCAGTTTAAAAGTGGGATGCCTTACCTGCAAAATAATCCCCTGAGAAGACATGTCTCTAACATAGTTTAGTTTTACTGGGAAGCAAAAATAAAATTATACATACATATCAGTATTTTTAAACTTACTGAAGCAAAAAATATAAACAGTCTTGAGATAGACTGCAGATCTGTAAAGGGCACACAGCTAAGTGGAGAAGTAAGTTTGTCATATACCTTTTAAAATAGCAATTGAGCAAAATAGGTTGAAATATCAAGTTACAAGACAATGTATACTGAACTCTGAAATTTTCTGATACATTTCACTTAATATGTCTTAGAATTCAAGTACAGGTATTGTATTTGCGTCATATCTACCCATCCCTCTGCCTTCCACCTCCTCTGATACTGCCCACCCTCTCATACAAACTCATGACCTCCTCTCCAGTTATTTAAAATCTGAATACACATAATACCAATACCTTATCTTGAATATTTAACTCATGCACCCCTAAACTGTTTCTCTGTTTGGGAATCTAAATTGAAATCCATGAAGTACATCTTGCTGAAGCCTCAGCAGGTCAGTTCTCCTTCAGGCTCCTTTGATAGTTTCAGGGCTTAATGCCATGTGAAATTTAAGTGACTCACTAGGGGGAAAAATGCATCAGGAGCTCTTTTTTGTTTTGTTTACTTTTTTTTCATTTTACATCCCAATCTTAATCCCCTCCTTTCTCTCCTCTGGGTGTTACCCTCCAGCCCCCTTCTCCAATCCTCCCTTCCCTTCTCCACATTAAAGGGGAGCCTCCTCCACCTGCTGCTGTACCATCCCACACCAGCATGTTAAGTCTCATCAGGTTTGAGTGCTTCCTCTTCCATTGAAGCCAGGCACCACAGCCCTGTTAAGGGGAAGTGATTAAAAAACAGTCCTCAGAGTCCTTGCCATAGATAGCCCCTACTTTACTTGCTATGGACCCATGTGATGACCAGCATGCCCCATCACTTACATGTGTGTAGGGAGGGTGCCTAGGTCACATTCATGCATGCCCACCATTTGAAAATGGTGGTTCAGACTCTGTGAGCCACCATAGACCTAGATTACTTGACTCTGTTGGACTTCTTGTGGAGTTCTTGTTCTCAGAGGACAGTTATGCTATGCTCACATCTGTAATCATAGTGGAATATCATTAATAGTGATAGGAGTTGGTTTTCATCCTTGAAGTAGGTCTAAGAATTGGAATGCCATTGGTTAATCATTACCTTAATATCTACTTATCTTAATCCTTGCATATCCTGTATATGGGGCTTTTTTTTTTTACTTACAGTTTCAAGTTGCATTCCATCATTTGGGAAGTCACAGTGGCAGGGACTTAGAGAACCGACCATAATGTATCCATGGCCAAGAAGCAGAGAACTTGTTCTCTTGTTTCCTAATGACAGAGAGAAAGAAGGTATTGGGTTAGGTGGGTAGAGAGTTGGGGAGGGCTAGGCAGAATTTGGGAGATGGGAGGGGTGATCAGAATTTATTCTCAATATAATGAACAGAGAATAAGGAGCATATTAATACTAGCGCTTAGTCAGCTTTGTCATTATATTTAATATAGGATCCCCTGCCCAGGGGATGCTCCTATCTACAATTAAGATGGATCTTCAAACATCATCTAACATAACCAAGATGACCCCTCACAGATATTGTCCCAAGGTCATTTCAGATTCTGTCAAGATGACAGCTAACAATGAACCAGCTCAATGCTCACTCAGTGAGCAAACAGACAATTCATATTATAATATAGATGATATTTTTTGGAAAACACAACAATAATTTTCCTTACAATCGTTCAAAAACAAAACACAGATTAAAGTCTTAAAAGTCTCATGGTGATGACAGCATAACCTAATAGCAAAGCTCCTCAAACAAGGCATCACATTAGAGATAAATATGACTTCAGAATACAGGGGAGTTGTGGTGTACAGGGGAGGTGAAGGGAAAGACTGGGGGAGAGGAGGGAGAGGAAACTGTGCTTGGGATGTAATATATCAAATCAAAGAAGAATAAAAAGAGAATATATGGGGGGGACTGCAGGAATGGCTCAATAGGAAATAACACTGTTCTTCCTAAGAACCCAGGTTAAATTCCCAGAACCCACATGGCAACTCACAAATGTCTGTAAGTCCAGTTCAAGAATATCTCACGCCATCTTCTGGCCACTGAAGGCACCACATAGGTATTGAAAGAGACCTACACGGAAGCAAAGAAAACACATACATAAAGTTTAAAATATGACAAAAGAGGAGCAAAAGTAAACTTGAGAACAACAGGCATATGATTCACAAATGTAACATGGAAAGTCTCTAATTGTACTAAGTTTTCTTTCTGTCTTCTATAGTTCTGTAGTAATAACTTTGCTTCTGGCTAACTGTTTGTAACTGAAGTATGTCAAGCCAGAACATGGTTTTCATGTTTAAAAGCTCACTCTGAGTATACTGACCACACTTAAAAGTTTGTCTTATGATCAGAAGTATATGCACAACACAAAATGAACTCAATGTTATTTTGTAGACTTTTTATCTCATATTGCTTTATTTGGTCATTTTGTTATGTTACTGGCCTTTCTGTTGGATTATTATGGGTTCTAATTTTGTCTTTCATGCATTTTCTTTCTTTGTATGGGAATAGTTTGAAACAGGCCTTCTTTGTGTAGCTCTGGCTGTCCTGGAACTCACTCTGTAGACTAGGCTGGCCTCATTCTCATGAGACATACATGCTTCTGCCTCCCAAGTGCTGGAATTAAATGCCTGAACCATCACTGCCCAACTATGTTCTAAGCATCTCTCTCTCTCTCTCTCTCTCTCTCTCTCTCTGTGTGTGTGTGTGTGTGTGTGTATGTGTGTATGTGTGTGTCTATGTGTGTGTGTTTCTTGTGCTTTTTCATTTTTATTATCATTTGGTTTTGTTTTTTTGTTTGTTGGTTGCATTTTTTTTCTGAGAGAGAAAGAGAGAGACAGAGACATAGAGAAAGGGGATGAAGGGATTGGAGAGGAAGATGGTAATGATGTGGAGGAGGAGAAACTATGACAGAATGTATTTTATTAAAGAAATGCTTTTCAATAAAAGTCAATAATCTTTATATGTGTAGCCAAAGTATAAAAATTAGAAAAAAAATATCTTGCAAATAATATAGTTTAAGAACTTTTGAAATTTGATTTATAGATTGTAAAGTGTACAATGAACCAAATATGGGGTTAAATTTTGCTGTAATAATATTTACCAATGATCGAGAGCATGGGGAGGAAATCTAGTGGATGGAATAATTAACCTACTACATCACCTAGGGGTAGGGTATACTCAACACCTTTTTATGCTTACATCTTTCCTGTGACAATTCAGGTTTCTTCATTGACACTGTTGTGCATTTTAAGAACCACTGAAAAACCTAAAGAAACATCCACTGCAAAATGATAGACAAAGAAAACTAAAAACAATCTGAACAATAAGAGAAAATCCTGAGCATGCCATAGGTAAGGAAAATGACATCTCAGCCAATGAAATAACACATTCTAAAATCACACAGAAGAAAACAAACTACCATGAACATATTAAATGCATTACCACTATAAAGTTAAAAGAGGAATGTCTTACCTGCAAAATAATTCCCTGAAAAGATACGTCTTCAACATAGATTTATAAGGATACAAAAAGAAAATAAATACATATCAATATTTTTAATCTTACTGAAGCACAAATCTAAACAGATTTGAGATAGAGATGGCAAATCTCTAAGGGGCACACAGCTAAATGGAGAAGTAAATTTGTGAAACAACTTTTAAAAGAACAATTGAGCCAAAATAATTGAAAAGTCAACTTGCAGGAAAATGTACACTGAACTCTGTTTAAGCAGTAGTCTGAAACTTTCTGATGCATTTCATTGAATGGTTATTTTTTTTAGAATTTACTGTATGGATACTATATTTTCATCATATCTACCCCTCCCTCAGCCTCCCAATTCCTCTGATGCTGCCCACACTCTTATGACCTCTCTCCAGTTTTCTCCATGACCACTCTCATGACTCTTCTCCAGTTATTTAAAATCTGAATACACATAATAGCAATACCTGATCTCAAATATTTATGCAGCACTGAAATATTTTTCTGAGTATCTAAATTGAGATTCATGAGGTATATCTTTCTAAAGGCTTAGCTGGCCATGTCCCATTCAGACTCCAGTGATGTTTTGGGGGCTTCACTCAATGTGGAACTGAAATGATTCACTAGAAAAAAAAAACATCAGCGACATTTTTGTTAGGTTTTGTTTTATATTTTATTATTCATTTTACATCCCAATCTTAGCCCCCTACTTCCCCTCCTCTGAGTCCTGCAATCCCTTTTCTCTACAGAAAAGAGGAGTCCCCTCACTCCCCCACTTACCATATATTCCCACCCCATCATATTGAGTCTAATCAAGTCTAAGTTACTCTTCTTCCATTGAAGCCAGGTACTACAGCCCTGTTGAGACAACATGATCAAAAAGCAGGCCTCATAGTCCTTGCCAGAGAAAACCCCCACTCCACTTGCTAGGGGCCCACATGATTACCATAGTGCCCATCAGTCACATAAGTATAGGGGTCCTAGATCCAGTTCATGGATCCCCTTTGAATGGTGGTTCAAACTCTGTGAGCCCCCATGGACCTAGGTTACTTGACTCTGTTGGTCCTCTTGTGGAGTTCTTGTCTTCTCCAGGTCTTTCTATTCTTACCCCATTCTTCCATAAGATACCCTGAGTTGCACCTAATGTCTGTTGGTGATTCTCAGCTTCTATTTGGATCCTCTGCTGCATGGAGGTTCTCAGAGGACAGTCATGCTGTGCTCCTGTCTGTAATCATAGCCGAGTATTATTAATAGTAATAGAGATTGGCTCTCTCTCTTGGGGTAGGTTGGACCCATGATTAGTTGATCATTCCCTCAGTGTCTGCTGTATCTTAATCCCTGTCCATCTTGCCTACAGTGTAATTTTTTTAACTTAGTGTTTCGAGTTAGATTCCATTATTGGGGAATTCATAGTGAAAGGGGCTTACAAGAACTGAGCATATTGTATCCATGGCCAAGAAACAGAGAGCTTGTCCACTTGTTTTCTAATGACAGAGAGAAAGAAGATATGGGGTTAGGTGGGTTGAGAGTTGGGGAGGGTCAGGTAGAAATTGGGAGAGGGGAATTAAAGTGCTTGGGATGTAATATATGAGAGAAGAATAAAAAAAGAATACAGGGAGAGGACTGGAGGAATGGCTTAATATTACAGAGCACTATCTTCTCTTCAAGAGATCCCTGGTTCAGTTCCCAGATGTCAACTCACAAATGTCTGTAAGTCTAGTTCCAGGGGATATCACACCATCTTCTGGCAACTGAAGGCAACAGACAAGTATTCAAAGACATACACCTACATGTAAGCAAAGAATTAATTACATAAAAATAAATTTGAAAAATACACGAGAAAATTTCTTCAAAAATGCTTTTGAAACAAATATGACAAAAGAGTAGCAAAATAAACCCAAGAATAATGGGCAGATGAGTCACAAATGCAACATGGCACCACACCTTAGTGGCCACTGCAACCACAGGACAACTAAGGGAGTGATTTAGGACACTTCTATGATGGAAGTACTATTTGGGCTGTAAAACTCAACATGTAGAAAGTCCCTCCTGACAAAACTACAACAAAGGCCTAATCCATCAAAGTTCATTGTTCTGGAAAGTCTGTAAATGTACTAACCTTGCTTTTTGTCTTCTGTAGGTCTGTAGTAATAACTTTGTTTTTAAAGAAAGGAAAGTAGGGGAAAAAGAAGAAATAAAAAAGGTGGAAATGAGAGAAAAGAGAAATAAGGCCACGTGCACTTAAACCTATGTAAATTTTGCAGAAAAAGTTAAAATATGTTTTACAAATTTTAAAATGCTCAGCTTTTATTGATTATAAGGCTAAATATTGTTAGAATGATATAAATATCCTGGGAATTTAGAGATTAAATGAAGGCCTAGTGTAAACTGCAGTTATTTTACTGTTTCATCACAATGAACAAAGTAGTGCTTAAATATATATGGAAATGCAAACAACTGTCCTGTATATCCAGAGCAATCCTGAAAACCAGAAGAAATGTGATGTACTTGACACCTACTTGACTCAAAACTTATGACAAATTGAGAGCAGTTAAAATATTTTGATACTGTATATGTTCAGATATGTAGACCAGTGGAATAATATGTAGCATTCAAAATTAATACTTATATTTACAATCAGATGCTTTTACAAATTTTCAAGATATGCAATAGGAAATTTTATTTTCTAAAGTGTTGATCCAAGTCAATGCCAAGCACAAACGAGTCGGCTCACGCCATACCCATAACTGGAGCAAAAATAATCATACACCAGGATGTTGCTAAAATTAGAATTCCTATCAAAGGTAAAAATAACATGTGGATCAATCTTTATACTACTCAAAGCAAAAATGAATGAATAAAGCAAATGGACATAGTGAACCAAATCCAAGTTAAATGGTTGTTATTCAAAATAGACAGTCAAGCAGATCAAAAGGCCAGGATAGCAAGAGTTTAATTTTAATAGTGCAATCTCTACCAACTAGAGATATATTGTTGTAGGACAGCCAGCAGGTAGGTGAAGTTATAATGCATAGCTTCTGCAGAAATACCTGATAAAATGGCACATACTTGCTAGATGGGTCTCTTCACATCCTCCTCTATATTATTAATTCAGTTCTCTCATATTCTTCCTGTGGTGGAGGATAAATTGCAATAAAGAATTAACACATAAAATTGCAGCAACAAAACAAACAAACAACAATAACTGAAACAAAATATAGTGTGGAAAGGGAAAATGCAGCTCAATCAATAGAATAAAGAATGATCTTTGAATAGCTGATAGGGATGTATTTTACAGAATATATAAAATACATTGCAACTCTAACATTATAAGAAAAATATCTTAATATGAATACGTATTTAAATAAACCTTTTCATAGTACCTATAGAAATAGTGCATTATGATAGTAAAACCTCTCTATAATTTACACCCTTTGGCAATTACATATCTAAACAGCCATGAAATGCAGTTTTTAGTAGAAGAGACATGGAACTAAATAAAAGAATGAAGCTGGAAAAAAACAAAATGCTGTATAATCTCATTATGTGGCACTGTGAAAAGGGTGAAGTATAAGTTAATAAACTAATAAAATTATTAATAACTAAAATGTAACTTGGGTCATGGGGATATTGAATAGGTGAAATGCAGATAATTTTTACAGAGCACTGAAAATACATCCTGGCTTTGTTTTGGAAAATTTATACAATTCTATGTCATGAAGAATAAACCTACCCTCCACATAAATTAAACAGTAAGTTGGGCTTCCCTAAGGAATAATATGGATAAAACAGTATAACTCTTTTTTTAATGCATGAAAGATACCTGATTTCTGAAAGTAGTGGGGAAAGTTTTCTGTTCCAGGTAGCTTAGAAAATAACTGGAGAGTCCATCCCCAAATGAGAGGGGAGTTGTCTGGGAACACCTCATTTAATTGATAATATTGCTCTCTCAGTATGGAGTTATGATGTGTCTTTGCATGTACATACATACACTCTGAATGTATCTTGGGGTTGATTTCTCAATCAATGACGTCAAATTTCTCGCTGATACAGAGGCTATATACAATTAAATAAAATGAGGTAGACTATTCATGTTCTACTGGGTTTGATAATAAATGTGGTCACATTTTGCATGTGGTTGTAGATATAAATATAGTTGCTCTAAATTTTTTTAATCTATTAGATTCTTCAGCAAGAGAAACTGGAAATCTGTAAGGAAATGATAGATTTTAGGCTTTGACAGAAAACCAATACAATTAGCATAGGTCCCCTTGCAGCATCAGACTTTTAGGGAAAATCTAAATGTTAGAATGCAGGTTAGAAAAGAAAGAACACTTAAGTTAATGTCTAATTTACTCCTCACATGCACTCAGAAAGGAAAGATCCAATTAAGGTATGCAGATAAGGAAAGTTGTAAACTTTTAAAGATTGCCCAAAAAGGTAAAAGAACACCAGTGTTCTGTTATCCCCCTTCCCTTAACCCCTCCAATCACCCAATTTCCTGGTTTCTACCCCAAATCTAAGCCAAAGGCACACATCTAAATATTCAACGTTACAACCCACATATGAAAGGTTTGACTCTCTGACCCTGGCCACTGATGATGACTAGGGGAAGAAATGTAGGTTCCCTTCAGGGGTGTGGCTAGGGGTTAGGTTTCTCATGCTCTAGTAGATGGCTCAACATCCATATGCACACAAGGAACATTACTTTGTCTCAGTAGATTATTAGGAGAAAAAAGGGGGAAGAATTGGGAGGGGCACAGTGGGGGAAGGGAGAAGCTGGGGGGAGTTTGGGGACAGATATGATCAAAATACATTATATACACAAATGAACTCATCAAGGAATTATTTAATTTAAATAACATTTTAGAATTCAAACTAAATAAATACTATGTATTTTTCCATAGGAATGCTGCTTAACAATTTGCATAACAGAAATATGCAAAAATAACAAGATATACACCAAACCCCAAACAGAACCTTTGCTTAAGAACTTGCAGAATCAGATCCCTTAAAATGACAAGATATTATTATTTAGCAACAATAAAAATATGCCAATATATGGCAATTCCCTTTGTTTGTAAAATTCTATAGGAATAATTGACCAGTAAAAATTGTAGTTACATTATTGCTTGATAGGGAATGTAGAGGAGGCATATGAAAGAAAAAGAGTCAAATTACAAGGCACATGGTAAAATCATGAGGATGTTTTGAGTACACTGCATAGTACAAAGCAAGATGCAGACACAAGAGAATCTGTATCTATGCTGAGAATCTAGGGAAAGCTACCCACAAAGCAGTGCCTTTCCACCTCGACCTTTATAATGAATGCTTCATCATATGATGATCCCCATCACTCATCGCAGTCCACGGACCTCAAAGCTTACCTCCTGTCAAGGCTTTTATCCGGTGAAGTCATCGGCCTTGTCATTGTTGGACCCTCCATTTCATTCTCTGCGCAGCTGCAAACCCTGCCCATCCGCAGCTTCCCAACAGGCTTTTCGCAGCCTCCACCTAGTGGACACCAGGTGGCAATGTGAGCTGTGAATCTGAGTTTCTGATGCAGAGAATTGATACAAGCGTGGAAAAAAAGAAAAGAAAACTAACAACAACTTATTGACCTGGTAAGGTGCAGTTCTCATAAGTGGCTAAAGGGAGAGAGAAAGATGGACAGAAGAAATCATGGTCGCCAAACCTGCTAGCCCACATGCTGAACAGTCGTTTCATATAATTCATACCCTTACTAAACCCACCCCTCAAGGAAATATCCTAGAAAAAAGCCTTTTGTGCTTTTCTCACAAATAGACATCTTGGTCTAGAGGATAATTTAAGGAATAAACCCAATGATAAATAAATTACAAAATTCTTTAGCACAAGAAGCAATACTTCTGGGAGATAAATTCCCATCTCCTCCTTACCTGATTCTTCTTACCTGTCCAGTATCCTAGCTTTGCCCTCTTCTTGTTCATGGTGTGGTCACCAGGGTTGTTCCCTACTGTGTTGCAAGCCCTCTGGACTCTTGTCATCTCCTGTTGCCATAGACAAAGGTTTTCTCTACCCTATATCCTTGCCTGACTAACTGGTTCATCAACTTCCGAGCACCCTCTAACTTTTTCATAAAGAATGCATCTTTTTCCATCAAATCTAGATAGGATTTTGTTCTCTGGGTTCACATGCAGCTCCCTGCCTCACATTTTAGGTTCACGTTTTACAAATCCTTTCAAAAAGGAATTACCAGGGAACATGAAAAGTGTTTATGGGTGCCCCTGCAAGTCACATCCATGTTGTGGGAAAAAGAGACATAGACTCTCCTTTATACTGAAGTCACACAGAAATTAGTGTCTGAAACTCCTCATATGTATTCTACGTGATGTCCCATAAAAACAAATCTTCGATTTGAGGATTTGAAGTTGATGATTAATATTTTTGCCTTACTTATTGTGTGCTCAAGTCAAGATAAAGCCCCTGATTCCTTCCTTAATTCTTGTCTTTGGCCAGCCTTTATCAACTCTTGTTATACAGTCTGACAATATGGGTTCTCTCCTCATCTGTTTATCTTCTGGTTAAGCTGTCTCTCTTAAACCATTTTCACATATTCAGCTCTGTCTCTCTAGAAAAATATTTTCAAAGCTGTATTAGTTATCATGTTTTGGCAGCATAATCCTATGTACTTTGTTTTTAAATGTATAACGTTTTTGGCCTGGTAGCAACAATTCATGAGCTTCACTATCTGCTCATGGATAAACAGGTCCTGAAATGTCTTTATGTTCAGATTAATTATTTCTGTCAAAACTTGCAGATTATACATCTATTAAAATATGGAGATCACATAGAGGTTGATGGACCTTGGGAAAAATCTGAAAAACACTTCTCTTTCCCCAGTTTCACTTGCTTTTAGTTACCTGCTTTAGTTGACATTAAAATTGCAAACTTTTGACATGTGCCTGTAATCTCAATTCTTGGAAGGCAGGGACAGAAAAGAGGATCCAGGGCTTTGTTGGATAGCCAGTGTCACATAACATATGTGCTCAGGTTCCAATGAAAAACTCTGCCTCAAAAAAAAAAGGTGTATAGGAGTTTGATGTCAGCTTTTACACACAGCTGCACATTGAAACTTTGCCTTAACAATAATTAAACACATTTGCAACAAAGCAAAGCAATGAATCTTCCTATTCTCATAATTTATGTTCTATAATAATCAGTCTTACAACAAATTGTCATGTATTTTTCTTTACTGGGTAGTTTAAAACAGATTCCAGGTATCTTGAAGCTACATAATTTTATTGTAACATACTCTAACACTCTTGTCTAAATCATATATTTTAGTACATAAGCACAAATTCAACTTATGTGTACAGTTGAACAATTTTTATCAGATATCAGTAACTTTCCAAAAGCATCTTTTTATTGCTTTTCTCTTCATTTGGGCTTCAAAGGAGGCAACATATTGCATTTTAAGTCGATGTGAATCTTCTCCCTACATACTTTTTAAGACAGAATCTAAAGCAGCTCAGGCTGACCTCCAATTCTCTATGTAGCCAGGGGTGTCCTTGAATCCAGATCCTTTTTCGACCATCTTCTGAGTGGTGGAAGTTTATCACCGCATACAACTCGTATTAAGACTTTGAGTTCTCCTTTTAGTTTTTTTTCTGAAAGTGTCTTCATTATTCATTATATCCGATTTCTAAATGTTCTTTATGTTTTCACCCCATTTACTTCTTATAGAAATAATATCTCCTCCAAATTAATTTACTGGACTAGAGATATAGAACAGTTGGTGGCGCACTTACCATACAAACATAAGTAATTGAGTTCACTGTCCAGATCCTGTGCAAAAAGCCAAGTGTGATGGTGCACACCAATAATCCAGTAAAAACGTAAAGCAGAAGGATCGAGAAATATATTTGGCATAGCAGTATAGCCCCAACAAAAACATGTACCCATGCACATGTGTCTTCACACATAGGTGCAAGGTCATAGGATCACATACATACATAAAAGTGATGTGTACATTGATTAAAACCTGAGGATGAATATTACTTGGAGATATTTATAGTATAAGTAAGATTTTATAGCATTTCTGATCTTTAGGAATGGATTTTATCATATGACCTATAAATCTACTCAGCTCATAGGTCCTTGACTTCTAAAACATATAAGTTATAAAAACAAATTAGCAGAAAAAGAAAGAAAAAATCTCACCCAGACTGAAGGTCACATAGTGTAACAATATCATTGATGTCCCACTAGCTTGTGTTAGAAAGAACAGATGACCAGAGAAGTTTACTGTGGAATTAGATAGAAACAGATACAGAGGGGAGGGAGTGGAGAGATGGGGCAGTAATGGAGATGTAACTTGAAATAATAAATAAATGTTAAAAAAAGAGAAAAAGGCCAAGTCACATACAATGGCAGACCCATCAGAATCACACCTGACTTCTCCTCAGAAACTTTAAAAGCTAGAAGGGTCTTGGCAGATGTCCTACAAGCCCTGAGAGAATACAGGTGCCCAGCCAGACTACTATACCCAGCAAAACTCTCTATCAACATAGATGGAGAAGAAAAGATATTCCATGACAAAATCAAATTCTAACAATATCTCCTCACAAACCCAGCCCTACAGAAGATCCTAGAAGGAAAATTCCAACACAGAGAAGATAACTACACCCAAGAAAACAGAGGAAATAGAAACCTCCACAGCAACTAAACAAAAAGAAACACAAGACAGCCAGCTATACCAAACTAATAGGAAATAACAACCCCTGGTCACTAATATCCATCAACATGATTGGACTCAACTTGCCAATAAAAAGACACAGACTTACAGACTGGATCCGTAAAAAAGACCCATCTTTTTGCTGTATGCAAGAAACATACCTCACTATTGAAGATAAACACTATCTCAGAGTAAAGGGCTGGGAAAAGGTTTTCCAAGCAAATGGACCCAGGAAACAAGCTAGAGTAGCCACCCTAATATCAAACAAAATAGACATATAAATTGAAGTTAATAAAAAAGACAGAGAAGGGCATTACATACTCATTAAAGGAAATATCCACCAAGAGGTCATCTCAATATTGAACATCTATGCCCCAAATACAAAGGCACCTACAATTATAAAAGAAACGCTTCTAAAATTAAATCGCACATTGATCCAAACACTTTAATAATGGGAGACTTCAACACCCCACTCACAACTATGGACAGATCATCAAGACAGAAGCCAAACAGAGAGATAATGAGTCTAACAGAAATCATGAACCAAATGGACCTAACAGATATCTACAGAAAATTTCACCCAAACACAAAAGAATACACCTTCTTCTCAGCACCTCACGGAACTTTCTCCAAAATCGACCATATAGTTGGACACAAAGATAGCCTCAACAGATACAAGAAAATTGAAATAACCCCCTGTATCTTATCAGACAACCATGCAATAAAGCTGGACTTCAATAGCAAAAGAATCAACAGAAAGTCTACACTCACATGGAAATTGAACAACTCTTTACTAGAGGACCACTGGGTCAGGGAAGAAATAAAGAAGGAAATCAAAGATTTCTTAAAATCCAATGAAAAAGAAGACACAACATATCCAAACCTATGGGACACAATGAAAGCTGTGCTACGAGGAAAGTTCATAGCACTAAGTGCCTTCAAAAAGAAAATTGTGACAGCTCATATTAGCGAATTAAGAGCTAAACTGGGTGAATTGGAAAAAAAAGAAGCAAACACTCCCAAGAGGAGCAGAAGACAGGAGATCATCAAACTTAGGGCTGAAATCAACAACTTAGAAACAAAAGAACTATACAAAGAATCAATGAAACCAAGAGTTGGTTCTTTGAGAAAATCAACAAAATAGACAGACCCTTTGCCAAGTTAACTAAAATACAGAGGGAGAAAGCACAGATCAACAAAATCAGAAATGAAAAGGGAGAAATAACAACAGACATTGAGGAAATCCAGAGAATATTTGGATCCTACTTTAAAAATCTATACTCCACCAAATTTGAAAACTTAAGTGAAATGGACAATTTTCTTGATAGATTCCACCTACCAAAGCTAAATCAAGATCAGATAAACAGATTAAACAGCCCTATAACCCCTAAGGAAATAGAAACAGTCATTAAAATTCTCCCAACCAAAAAAAGCCAGGGCCAGATGGCTTTAGCAAGGAGTTCTACCAGACCTTCAAAGAGGAGCTAACACCAATATTTTTCAAATTCTTTCACAAAATAGAATCTGAAAGAACATTGACAAACTCATTCTATGAAGCCACAATCACCCTGATTCCTAAACCACACAAAGACCAAACAAAGAAAGAGAACTTCAGACCAATCTCCCTCATGAACATATATGCAAAAATACTTAATAAAATACTAGCAAACCGAATTCAAGAACACATCAAAAGTATCATACACCATGATCAAGAAGGCTTCATCCCAGGAATGCAGGGATGGTTCAACATATGAAAGTCTATCAACGTCATTCACCATATAAACAAGATGAAAGAAAAAAGCCACATGATAATCTCGCTAGATGCAGAAAAAGCATTTGACAAAATCAAACACCCCTTCATGTTAAAAGTTCTGGAGAGAACGGGCATACAAGGATCCTATCTAGAAATAATAAAGGCAATATACAGCAGGCAAGTGGCCAATATCAAAATAAATGGAGAGAAACTTGAAGCATTTCCTCTAAACTCAGGGACAAGACAAGGATGACCACTTTCACCATATTTCTTCAATATAGTACTTGAAGTTCTTGCTAGAGCAATAAGACAACTAAAGGAGATCAAAGGGATAAACCTTGGAAATGAAGAAGTCGAATTATCCCTATTTGCAGATGATATGATAGTATACATAAGCGACCCCAAAAATTCCACCAGAGAACTCTTACAGCTGATAAACACCTTCAGCAAAGTGGCCGGATACAAAATTAATTCAAAAAAATCAGAAGCCCTTCTTTATACAACAAAAAAATGGGCTGGGAAAGAAATAAAGGAAACACCCCCCTTCACAATAGCCACAAACAACATAAAATACCTGGGGGTAACTCTAACCAAACAAGTGAAGGACATGTACAACAAGAACTTCAAGCCTTGACGAAAGAAATGGAAGAGACCTTTAGAAGATGGAAAGATCTCCCATGCTCATGGATAGGTAGGATCAACATAATAAAAATGGCCATCCTACCAAAAGCAATATATAGATTCAATGCAATACCTATCAAAATACCAACACAATTTTTTATAGACTTGGAAAGAGCTATTCTGAGTTTCTTATGGAACAACAAAAAGCCCAGAATGGCTAAATCAATCCTGTACAATAAAAAAATATCTGGAGGTATTACCATCCCAGATTTCAAGCTGTACTACAGAGCAATAGTTGTAAAAACAGCATGGTATTGGTATAGAAACAAACCAGTAGATCAATGGAATCGAATTGAAGATCCAGAAATAGAACCACACACTTATGGCCAACTAATTTTTGACAAAGAAGCCAAAACCGCACAATGGAAGAAGGACAGCATCTTCAACAAATGGTGCTGGTCCAACTGGATGTCCACTTGTAAAAGAATGAAATTAGACCCACACTTATCGCCTTGTACAAAACTTAAGTCCAAGTGGATCAAAGACCTTAACATAAGGCCGGTCACACTAAATCTACTAGAAGAAAAAGTGGGAGAAACTCTCGAACTAATTGGCACAGGCAACAACTTCCTGAACAGAACACCAACAGCTCAGGATTTGAGATCAACAATCAATAAATGGGACCTCATGAAACTGAAAAGCTTCTGTAAGGCAAAAGACTGCCATTTGAACAAAACAGCAGTCTACAGACTGGGAGAAAATCTTCACCAACCCCACATCTGACAGAGGGATAATATCCAAAATCTACAAAGAACTCAAGAAATTAAATGCCAAGAAACCAAATAATCCAATCAAAAAATGGGGGACAGAGCTAAATAGAGAATTCACAAAGGAGGAATCCCTAATGGCTGAGAGAGACACTTGAAGAAATGCTCAACATCCTTAATCATTAGAGAAATGCAACTCAAGACGACTCTGAGATTCCATCTCACACCTGTCAGAATGGCTAAGATCAAAAACTCAACTGACAGCACATGCTTGTGAGGGTGTGCAGAAAGGGGTACCCTACTCCATTGCTGGTGGGAATGCAGGCTTGTGCAACCACTATGGAGGTCAGTCTGGCGATATCTTAGAAAACTTGGAATAGCTCTACCTCAGGACCCAGCCATACCACTTCTGGGTATACACCCAAATGCCTCTTCACGGAATCATAAGGAAGTTTCCTCATCTATGTTTATAGCAGCCTTATTTGTAATAGCTAGAAACTGGAAACAACCCAGGTGTCCCTCAACTGAAGAATGGGTTAAAAAACTGTGGTACATCTACACAATGGAATATTATTCAGCTATCAGGAACAATGAAATTATGCAATTTGCAGCCAATTGGATGGAACTAGAAAAGCTCATCCTGAGTGAACTAACCCAGACTCAGAAGGATGCATATGGCATCTATTCACTTATAGTTGGATTTTAGTTATATAGTAGAAGGTATCGATACTACAACTAACACACCAAAGGGAACTTGGACATAGACTACTTATCTTTAATTTTTACTTTTCATTTATTTTTTATATAGTAGTTATGTTTTTTCTATTTTTTAGTATTTTTTATCTATTGTATGCTTATTGGTTTATTTGTTTAGTAGTTCTCTCTCCCGGGCAATGAGACACTTTTCACTGATGGTACTGCTTCGTAGACCCCCAATGAATGAAGAGGCTCTTGGCCCTCATTCGACCTCTCAACGGAGATGAGGGACTGTTATATAAGGACACCCCACCCCAGAGAAATGGGATGGAAGGGTTAGGAGCTAAAGAAAAAAAATGAAATGGGATGTTTCGGCCTTTTACTACTAATTGTCATAAACTGTTTAGGATAATTAAGAAATACAAACTAATGGTTATGCAAGCCCGTCATTCTGTTAGGTACTATGACAGCCTAATATAGTTACTTTCTAAGCTAATCAGAAATAAACCTGCTAAGAGACAAGCAATATCTGCTTACCCTAATATAAGAGATAGATAGGGCCTCTTCAAAAACCTCAAGAGATCTGCAGAATATGGCATTCAAAGATGTTTTTGTAACTTTAGATTTTTTTATATCAAGACATATCAACTCCTGACAGCACCCCCTATTCTCCTCCAAATAGAAGATGAGCATCGAAGAATCTCCAGTGGGAAATGATTGAATTAGTTGCAAGCCTATCTCTTGGTAGGAAAAGCCCCTTGCTCCAACTGTAGACCGAATGCTGTCCAAAAAGGACCAAATACATATGGACTGGACATTGGGAATGTACGCTAAGCCATATAACCCTCATAACTGTGGCCTAATTACCTCTGTTGTTTTGTATTGTGTTTATTATTATTAGAGAAAGAGCCATTTGTTGGACTGAAAGGGGAAACTGTAGGGGGAGATAAGATATACCTTAAATTTAAAAGAATAAAAAAGGGAAGAGGATGGGGGTTTGAGGGTGGGAGGGTGGGACTGGAGGGGGAATAGGGAGGGGACTGCAATTGAGATGTAACTTGAAGAAATAAAAAATAAAAGAAGAAAAAGAATATTGTAGAATACTGTGCATGCAATTAAATTTTGGAAATTTACCTTCCCATCAAAGAAATAAAGAAACAGATACAGAGACCCGCAGCAAATATTATGTGGAGAGGGAATCTTTTTTTTTTGATTTCTTATTAATTTTATTCTTGAGAATTGTATATATGAATACTGAATCCATATCACTCGCACTCTCATTTCTTCCATCAAACTGTGTCTCTCCTTCCTCCCAAAGTCTTGATTTCTTCTTTAATTATTGTTGTGTGTATATTCATACATGCAGACATTGTGTGTGTGTGTGTGTGTGTGTGTGTGTGTTCACAACAGTTCATTTAGTGTTGCTCATATGTACATGTATGCAGGGCTAACCACTTGGGACTGGACAACCTACACAGCAGCTTGTCCCTGAAGGAAACTGATTCCCCATCTCTCATTGATTGCCTATAGTCCTTCGTCTAAGAGTGGGGCAATATGGAATCTCCCCTGTCAATACTGGCATGTCAACTGGCATTGTCATTATTCTGATCTTGTTCAGGCACCCACACTGTTGGCATTTTATGGGTGGGTGCATTTTCCCTGTCATGACTAGAGAACACCAGCTGCAGGCATCCCAAGGCTCCGGATTTTATATTCTTTACCTCTTCCTCAATGTTCCCTGAGCCTTAGGTATAAGGGTTACATTGCAGATGTATCAACTAGCATTATCCACCCCACAATCACTCTCTGCATTTTGACCAGTTGTGGATCTCTGTAGTAGTCTTCTCTGTTGCAAAAGGAAGCTTCTTTGATGTGGGTGAAAGCTACATTTACCTGTTTGTATAAGGAGACATATTTAGAATATAGTTTTGAAATTACCTTAGTTTAGAAAAATGAAAGTTGTGCGTTCTGCTCTAGAGACTGTGATCACTCCAGCCCTCAGTAGTTAGCTGGTTTACAGTACCAGGCATGAGTTTTCTCCTATTGAGCATACCTTCAGGCCAATTAGACGGTTGTTGGTTACCTTCAAGATAAAAGTGTTGCTGTTGCACCCATGTAATTAATCAGTCCAGTCATTGTTATAGTTCATACCATTTACAACTGGGTAGGACTAGCAATTGCTCTAGTCCTCAAAAACAAGCCCCCTCTCAGCTGATGCTGTAGAAGCCTGCCTCAAGCAGGAGGATTCCGGATCAGTTCCATCTCAGTTTCCAAGTCCTGTGTCTTTTTTTCCTTGGCTTATTTTTTTTCTTTTTTTCCTTTATTTTTTATTTCTTCAAGTTACATCTCAATCACAGTCCCCTCCCTATTCCCCCTCCAGTCCCACCCTCCCACCCTCAACCCCCCATCCTCTTCCCTTTTTTTTTTCTTTTAAGTTTAAGGTATATCTTATTTCCCCCTACAGTTTCTCCTTTCAGTCCAACAAATGGCTCTTTCTCTTATAATAATAAATACAATACAGTACAACAGAGGTAATTAGGCCACACTTATGAGGGTTATATGGCTTAACGTACATTCCCAATGACCAGTCCCTATGTATTTGGTACCTGACTTTAACATTCTACTATCTAAACATCTCCATGAGTTTAAAGTTCTATATCTGACTCAACATTCATACTAATTGCAACACAATTTTAAAAGTATCTTCTTATATGTATAACACTCTCTTGACTCCTAAACAACTCAAAATTTAATTATGAGACTTTATCTATCTGTTCTTCAATCACCTCAGAGCCCTGAGAGGGATAAATATATCTGATTTTATAAGAAGTACAGGGTCTGCAGCTTCCCAAACTAAGAAATGACATACCAGTGGCTGCCTGGACAGTTCCCATTTTCTCTCCATACATTATAGTATTGATCTTCAGTCGTTTGGCCCTACTTCTCTGACAGATATTGATTGTAGAGCAGGGGTTATGAAGGACTTACCTACCCTGTCTTGGCAGAGCTAGGCTGTCGATTTACCTGCTTCCAGGTTTTGTCCTTTTTGGACAACATTCTCTCTACAGTTGGAGCAAGGGGCTTTTCCTACCAAGAGGTAGGCTTGCGACTAATTCAATCATCTCCCACTGGAGATTCTTCGATGCTCATCTTCTACTTGGAGGAGAATAGGGGGTGCTGTCAGGAGTTGATATGTCTTGATATAAAAAAATCTAAAGTTACAAAAACATCTTTGAATGCCATATTCTGCAGATCTCTTGAGGTTTTTGAAGAGGCCCTATCTATCTCTTATATTAGGGTAAGCAGATATTGCTTGTCTCTTAGCAGGTTTATTTCTGATTAGCTTAGAAAGTAACTATATTAGGCTGTCATAGTACCTAACAGAATGACTAGCTTGTATAAACTTTAGTTTGTATTTCTTAATTATCCTAAACCGTTCATGACAGTTAGTAGTAAAAGGCCGAAACATCCCATTTCATTTTTTTTCTTTAGCTCCTAACCCTTCCATCCCATTTCTCTGGGGTGGGGTGTCCTTATATAACAGTCCCTCATCTCAGTTGAGAGGTCGTATGAGGGCCAAGAGCCTCTTCATTCATTGGGGATCTATGAAGCAGTACCATCATTGAAAAGTGTCTCGTTGCCCTAAGAATTATAGGCATAGAGGAAGGAGAAGACTCCCGACTCCATTGTCCAGGAAATATCTTCAAAAAAGACTAAAAAATAGAAAAAATATAACTAATATATAAAAATATATAAAATAAAAATTAAAAATAAGAAGTCTATGTCCAAGTTCCCTTTGGTGTGTTAGTTGTAGTATTCCAGTGTCAAATGCTAGCTGCTACTTAAGCCCATACAGCTGAGCACATAAATACACACACATGTACACATTCATACAACACATACAGAAAAAAGGAAAGATTACAAGGGAGGGAGAGAGAAAAGAGGAGAAAGAAATAAAATAATGGGGTAGGAAGGAGAGAATTGAAAGAGGGATAGATGAAAAAGGAGGAGGTGACAGGAATGAGGAGATAGTGAAAAGAGAAACAAGAGAAAAGGAAAGAGAGAGAATCTAAAGTGACAGAACCAATGAGATTAAAGGAAAACAGAATGTTGAGATGTATGTAAATGCCTTAATTTACATGTAGAAATCCTTTTCATCTGAATGAAAGTCCTATAATTGTAAAACTGTACAAATTATAGACATAGACTATTACCTCCATAATAAATTGAAAGTGATATAATCATTTTATTTAATACTTCTTGCATTTCTTTATTGACATATAATGTATGACTGCTATAAAAACTTTCTAGATAACATATAACCCATGCTGGCCTTGAGATCAAAACCCATACCTGAACTTTTTTATTGTTACAAATACCAGTATAACTGCTTCATTTGGTTCCTTATTCATATCAAAGCTCCATCTGGGATCACATAACCAGGGTATAGTACTGATAATATATTGGATGTATTAAGACGTGAAAGAATAATAAGGGTTGGCCGTGACTTTCCATCTGAAAAATATGAATAGATAAAATATATGAATTAATGGTTTGTAGGAGTACATATCAAAATATAACATACATCTAAATACCCCCAGAGAGGGAGAGGGAGAGGGGAAGGGGGAGAAGGAGAGAAACGGCTATGAAACTCACTTTGCAGAATTCTGGCTTCAGACAACATTCATTCAGCCTGGGTTAGGAAAGGATCTTGCTGGGACTTCTAAATTAAGGTGACTCTGATGAGAATCTGGAGAAACGTCTGGGTTAATTATCCCAGTGCCACACTCTAGAAAAGAGATCATTGCTCAGCATCAGGATTCTGGAGACTCCCAAAGTTAGTTGCAGTAGTCTGAGTGGAGAACACAGCTGAGTCTGAAGAAAGAATCACACAGAAGTATTAGAAGAGTTTCACACTCACATCTGCCTAAAGTAATGCTCTCCATTCTCTTCAGTTACACTTCAAGGTTCACAGACACGGAAAGAGATAAAAGAATTATCTTGCATTTGTAATGAAAATTGTTCTCAGACCAAATACAATCCCATTAATTAATGTTAATTGGAAATATGCAAAACAATGAAATCAGTTCATGTCATGTTCTATAATTAGGCTCAATGTTCATTGAAACACAAAAATGTGTGTTGCCCAATAAGATAAAATTTCCATTTTTTTTTTGTTTTTCAATCAGTACTCACCACACAGGTAAAAACATTTAAAAGAGACCCATTATAAAGAGGCAATGTTCATTTGAAGTTGACTTAGTCATGAAATGGAAGCTAGAATTTAAATGGAAACAGCACGCAAGATTGTTTGCCATAAGCTGGAAGATTCAGCATTGTTTTATATGCATTTGGTATTTAGCAGTTAAATAACCATGTGATAGATCTAGCAAAAAGCCTCAAATTTTTTAGAAAGAATACTATCCTGGAATTGATTTACAAATTGCAGGGCAGTGCAATTTTCTTTTGTTTTTCCAGCCTCTGCCTCAGACCTTGCTGTCATCACTATGCTGATGCCTAAGAAAAATGGAATTCTCATCTAGGAACTCCTTTTTTAAGGAAGAAGTGATGTTTAAAAAGACAGATGTCTATATGCCTAGCTTACAGACAAGAATGTGCCCAGCCTTCTTATAATGAAGGCCATGTTGTTTCAAGTCTTAAGACAATGTTAAGGAGTAATTTTCCTGGAAATATTTGTTATGGGACTTTAGAAAGTAGGACATCAAGTACATCTGAGATTACCTCGACCTACCTCTGGATCTGAAACCATTCTGAGACTGACAGGCCTTGGTCTGAAAGTTCAGAGGATAAATGAATTGCAAGATTCACAAGAAGGAAAGAAGACAGAGACTCCTTCAGGATGAGTGCTGTGCACCCTGGTGCACACAAGAAAGCTGAGGCTTGGGGTTGATGAGCAACTGAATTCCACTTCAGAGTCAGTTACATAGAAGTAGTCAGCTACCTCAGGAAAGCTGGAGATTGGTTTGTGTTGAATGAATTTTAAAGAGAAAAAATAAATTATATTGCATATTAGCTGATAATTAAACTTTTTTAAAAAGTCAAAAAATGGATACTTGAATGTAGGAACCATCCATCATAAGAGAGGGAGAAAAATATAACTCAAATGAAAACAACATTGGTGAGTAGGATGTGAGACAGTTTCAACCTCATATATGAGCATAATTAGAGCCAAACTAGCTAAAATAGAAACCTACGTATTCAAAAGCACTCACTTCCAAGTACAAGGAGCATGAAGATATTTACATAATAGCCCATGGTACTCAGGTTGCTTTAAAATGCAACCAAGAAGTAAATAAAAAACAAGCATACTGTTACATCAGAAGTAAAGGAGGGTAACATACTTCTCATCCAAAATAACAGAGGCGTGTTTGAGATACAGTATGATTATCAAAATGCTGCTGTAAGATGAAGCTAGTAAGTAGTCTACAAAAGAAAAATACAAGTGTTCAAAATAAGTTTTAAACACTATTTTGTTCATATGTGAGCTGCAATGATTTCTCACTAGTAGACCTTTGCAATACGAGATGTGGGAGTACAGACTTGTGCAACCACCATGGAGGTCAATCTGGAGATATCTTAGAAAACTTGGAATAGCTCTGCCTCCAGGACCCAGCCATACCACTTCTGGATAGACATCCAAATGATTCCTCACCAAATCACAAGGAAGTTTCCTCATCTATGCTCATAGCAGCCTTATTTGTAATAGCTAGAAACTGTAAACAACCCAGATGCCCCTCAACCAAAGAACGGATTAAAAATCTGTGGTACATCTACACAATGGAATACTACTCAGCCATCAGAAACAACGAAATCATGCAATTTGCCACCAAATGGATGGAACTAGAGAAGCTCATCCTGAGTGAGCTAACCCAGACCCAGAAGGATGCACATGGCATGTATTGACCTATAGTCGTATTTTAGCCATATATTACAGGATAATTATACTACAACCAATGCACCAAAGGGAACATGAACATAGACCTTTTATTTCTTGTCAATGAGATACTTTGCCCTAGTGGTGCTGCCTTGTAGGCCCCGGTGTATGAGGAGGCTCTTGGCCCTCATATGACTGCTGAAATGGGGCGGGGGACTGTTATGTAGGCACATTCCACTCCAGAGGAGTGTGATGGAAGGGATGGGGGGAAGAGGGTGGGAGGGCGGGACTGGGAGGGGCTGAAAGAGTACACTTCGATGGAGATGTAACCTGAAGTAATAAATAAATATTTTTAAAAGAGATGTGAAATTGAATAAAATAACAGAAATAAATTCATATCTACAAAAAGGAACTTAGAAATATCTGTAGTTACATGATTAAATACATAAAATTCTTTAATAATATTTAAATACATTTAACAAATAATTTATTGTATAGACAAAGTGAGGATAATGGATTATGAAATTATCAATACAAGTAAATACATGGCTGTTTCACAAATGTCAATAGTTTCACAATTATGGGAAAATGGAATTCTGCTTCTAAAGTGTGAGACTATCATTGGAAAATAAAATGAGACCTGTTAAATATTCATAGAAATCCTAAGTAATCATTAGATTTAAAAACATAGATACATAACCCAAAGAAGATGATTGACTACTTGAAGATGTTATTATTCCTGAATAATTCAGGTAAAGCAGATAAATAGAATGATTATTTAATCTGGAAATGCTGTACTAAATGCAGAAACTCAAAGAAAATCTGTCAAGTTAAAAATAAAAGAACCTGACACTAGAAATCATATACAAACCAAATTATTTTTAAAATGGGGAACATATCTAAGCAGAATTCTTAATAGATTAATCTAAAATGACTAAGAAACACATAAAGAAATGTTGAACATTCTTATCCATCAGGGAATTCAAGTAAAAATGATTTTGAGATCCATATTACATCTGTCAGAATGGCTAGTATCAAAAACACAAATCAAATGGCAATTCATGCTGGTAAGGATGTAGAGCAAGGGGAACAGTCCTCCACTGCTGGTGGTAGTGAAAACTTGTACACCCACTTTGGAAGTTAATATGGTGGATTTTCAGAAATTTTGGAATTCATCTACTTCAAGACCCAGCTGTACCACTGCTGGGCATATACCCAAAGGATACTCCATCCTACCACAATGACATTTGCTCAACTATGTTTATAGCAGTTTTATTCATTTAATATCCAGAACCTGAAAATAAAGTAGGTGTTCCTCAAGTGAAGAATGGATAAAGGGAACATGGCACATTTATACAATGGATTTCTATTCAGCTGTTAAAAACAATGACATCATGAAATTTGCAGGCAAATGGATGAAAGTAGAAAAATTATCCTGAGTGATATAACCCAGACCCAGAAAGACAAACATGGTATGTACTCACTTATAAGTGGATATTAGTTATAAAGTAAAGGATAATCATGCTACAATCCACAGACTCAAAGAGGCTAAGCAACTAGTAGTGTTTAAGGAGGGTGCAAGGATCTCTTTGGGAAGGGGAAATAGAATAGATTTCCTGGGAGGACTGTGTGTGAGTGGAGTTGGGAACAGGAAGGATCAGATTAAGGAAAGGAGAAAATACTGGTAGAAATGACTGGAATTGGGGAGCATTTTGGGGACAAAATAGAAACCTAGTGCAATGGAAACTCCATGGAATCTGTGAAAGTACTTCTAGAAAAATTCTAGTAGTGTGGGTCACCGAGCCTGAACAGGCCATCTTCTGTAACCATGCAAGTTCTCAAGTAAAGAGATAGGGACACTAACCCAGCCACAAAACCATTGACCTAAAATTTGCCCTGCCTGCAGAGTGTTCTGGGACCAGAGCCTAGCATAATCATCTTCAGAGACCACAGAGACTTCATCCAGCAACTGACTGAAGCAAATGAAGACTCCAACAGTCAAGCATTAGGTGGATCTCAGGGAATCCTGAGAAGGAAGGGGAGGAAGGATTAGAGGAAACACATGGGTCAGGGACACCACACAAAAATGGCACACAGAATCAACTGACCAGGACTCATGAACGCTCTCAGAGATCAGGGAGCCTGTACAGGTCTTACCTAAGTCATCTGCATATATGTATAGCTTAGTAGCTTGGTGTTCTTGTGGGATTCCTAACAGTGGGAGCAGGGATAGGCTCTGATTCTTTTACCTGTTTGTGGGAACTATCTCCTCCTAATAAAGAGCCTAGTCCATCCTTGTTCTGGTGATATGTGCCTGGTCTTATTGAGGCTTTATTGTGACATGTTTGGTTGATGCCCCTAGGAAATATGCTCTTTTCTGAGGGGAGAGGAGGAGGTGTGGAGAAGAGACTTGAGGGAGAAGAGGGGGCAGACACTGCAGCCCTGATATAATATATGAAGAAAAAGAAAATAAAAGGTGTGCTTATCTGAAAGTTTCCTAAGTAAGACTGAAGCAGCTGGGATTGGGATTTTAAACATATATGATTAAACAGTCCACTAAAATGTGAAAAAAAGAAAAGAGCCTGTAGAGTCATGTAAATATGAAGATACAAACTGAGTAAATAAAAGAGCAGAAATACATGGCTCTTAAATTAAAACAAATGCTCACTAGTTAAAGCCAAAGTCAAGTTTATATAAAATAATAGTAAAGATAAATGCTGCTTTATAGCAATATACATTATTTTGTAGCAAGACTTATAAAACACAACCATCTGGCCCCACACAATGATCTTTCACGTGCATGAACTAAAAGTTCATAGAACCTGTGGGACAAATAGAGAACTAAAAGTTTTAACTGGAAATTCCAATATGATATTTCAATGCTTAGTGAAATGGAGAAGAAACCACTAATAATGTACAATTTTAAAATTACATCATTTACTAATTTGATCTAATTGTCACCTACATAATTTTATGCTTTATCTATAATATCTGAATACTCTTTCAATTAAACACAGAAATTTTGATAAAGTGGACCATATCCTTGAACAAAACATCAGTCTGAGTAAATCTAACACACACACACACACACACACACACACACACACACACACACACACACAGACACAATTAAACAATAAAGAAATACAAAAGGAAATAGTACCATTCATTCAGAATAACATCTGTCAGCAAATAGTCACAGGTTAAAGTACTAAGTTCTGAACTTTCTCAAGTAGTAATGATCTTCCATCTACAATTCCTATATCATACTGCAATGGTAAATGCTAATGTTTCCTTTTTAGAGGTCTTCAAAAAGAAGCAAAACTGCCCATTCCACCAGTTTTGAAAGAAATCGTTGGTAGTGAAAAGTATTCAGAAGAGGAGAATAGAAAGAAGTAGAGGAAGGGCTAGGAATTGAGATAGTGAAAAACCGGGAAGGAGAGGGTGGAAGCTATGAAGCTCAGAAAAGAATGAATCAAGGTAATTTTCAAATAATAAATCTACATAGGAATTTTTAAGGAAACTACTAAAAATTTCTCTAATCCATGCTTGAACTTAGAATGTCCATGCTTCTGTGGGAATATATTGAATGAAATTTGGAAGCTGAAACAGAAAACCATAAAAATAATCTTTAAATTACACTTATAAGATGATGATAAAGATGACACAACATGGCTACTCAGTAATTAAAGTCAAAGTTAATATGGCATGCCTGTCATATCTACTGAAATTCTTATACCTGAAGTGATCTCAGGTAGTGTGGTGAATGTGTAATGATCCCAAATCTCTGGAAAACAATGATCATTTATTATGAAATGAAGCATCCTCCTTCCATGTGATCCAAGAATACAATTCTTGGCCATTTATCCTAATTAGAAAACAAAAAAAATATGTGCATGCAAAAACCTGTGTTCATACTAGCTTTACTTTTACTGTCCCCAAACTCCAACTAACATGAATATTCTTTAATGGGGAAAAATGAAAAGGAATACAGTACTCAGTAATAAATAAGAATAGATTTTTGAAACAGCATATACATTAGTCAGAGTGAAAAATTCTCAGAAGTCTGGAGAGGTATTATGGTGGGGAAAGCACCTGCTATTAAGCTAGAGACACTGAGTTTGGGACCCGAGAACCCATATGAAGCCACACCATTATCTGAGCACTCACTTAGCTAGATGGCAGGTAGGCACAAGATAATTCCCTGAAGCTGATATAGGCAGCAATGAATAAAAATAATCTTTGTCCTAAAGAAGATGGAAGGGAAGGACAACCCAAAGTTGTCCTTCAAATTCCTCATGTGCACTTCATACTCACACAAAGGACCACACACACAAACATATCATACGAACATGCATATACACACATAGTCTAAAATATTACCTTCTATATGATTTCATTCATAAAACTTTAAAAATATGAAAAGGGGAGTTATAGAGAATAAATCTTTGATAGTCAGAAGCAGAAGAAGAGGATAGTACTAAAAATTAGTGTAGCAGGAATTCGTTTGGGGTATGTATATGTGATTTTATATATATATATATATGATGCAATTTTATAGTGCCTTTAAATTGTTGATAGCAAAAGATATGTCATTCAGTTAATATTTTTTCACCAATGCTAATTCTTTGGTTAAGTACCATCCTACAGTTACACAAAATGGTCTTGTTTGGGGAATGCCTAAATAATGCATCAGAACTTTGTTTTCATAGTGTATAAATAACACAGATGTATTTCAAAATTTGGTCACCCCTGAAAACATATATACAAGTAATATTTTACAAAGGGAGTGAGTTACACTTATAAATATGTGTGTGTTTGTGTGTGTATATTTATATTTGTACACATTATGCATGAAATTACATTTAATGAAAGAAAATAGCATAAATATTAAGGAAAAAGGATAGAGTATACAGGAGGGTTTAGAAGGAGGCAAGACAAGACAGGGATGTTGTAATTAAAATCTCAAAAATTAAAAAAACTGTAAAAGAAACTTTGAGTGTCTCCTGCACGTGCAGTCTAACAAGGTGTATGGTTCACTCCTCCTGCTGCTGACATCTCAGGAGAGGTCAGAAATAAGGAATAAAGATATTACTTTTCCTCAGAATCATGACGACATACAGACTATGATAGAAAAGAAGATTAGGAGAAAAGAATATTGAATTGACATTTCAAGGGCATCTTGAAAACAAATAGTCATTGCAATTTTCAGAAACTAACATAGGAGTTCAAATTTCTTTTAAAACAGGAATTCTAAAAATAAACAAGAAAAAACATAGTGACTTGCTTCTTTTACATGCGGGAAGCACTCATACTATACCACTCCCCCTTCCATACCACAGTGTCTCAATCAGGGTTCTTCCTTATACAGCATTTTCCCCCCTCTGTGCTAACATTCTGTCCTTTCTCCTCTGGTTTACTATGTTTTTTCAGCTAATCATCCAGTCGGCTACCTACAAACATATTGTGGAAGAAATGTGACAGGTATAGCTAAATGCACTATTCAGTATTTAAACAGTTGCTAATGTGAAGTGACTGGATAATGTACTTTATAAGTTATATATATATATATGTATATATATGTGATTATATATATAATTGTATATGATACAATTTTATAGTGCCTTTAAATCGTTGATAGCAAAAGATATGTCATTCAGTTAATGTTTTTTCACCAATTCTAATTCTTTGGTTAAGTACCATCCTACAGTTACACAAAATGGTCTTGTTTGGGGAATGCCTAAATA
Source organism: Lophiomys imhausi (assembly GCA_907164525.1). NCBI lineage: Eukaryota > Metazoa > Chordata > Mammalia > Rodentia > Muridae > Lophiomys > Lophiomys imhausi. The sequence continues at coordinate 632,114 of CAJQZJ010032551.1, forward strand.
ATGCATCAGAAATTTGTTTTCATAAATACACAGATGTATTTCAAAATTTGGTCACCCCTGAAAACATATATACAAGTAATATTTTACAAATGGGGTGGGTTACATTTATAAATATGTATACGTTATATATGCACATTTAGGATATGAAAGTTTATTCTCAAGCCCTATACAAATAATAGTGTAAGATGACTCTATAATAAGAAGTAATACAGCTTGTGTTCCCGTGTGCTAATATATAGCAAGACTTGAGGAGTGCACATCCATTGACCTAGATATTAAATTCTAAATTTTGTTCCATAAAATAATATGGTGATAGTGCAGATAAATTGCACGTATATGTATTTCAACATTGTTTTAACAAATTGAAGAAACCATGAATTCAAACTAAGCCAAATAAAATGAAAAACACAATCAATATATGCAAATAAAATAATAATAATGTAATCTGGTAACAGTATCACTACATATCCTTAAAATAAATTTCTAAATCTTATCAACAATCTATTGCTTTTTAATATCTAAATATACACAGTAAACAACTATAGGGAAATAGGAGAGTAAGAACAAACACTATTGCATAGTGGTGAAGGAGATGGTATAGAAGATGGTAGTTTGTCATCACTGAATCCTCTTGAGTCTTTCAAATGATTTGCCTACAACATTTTTAGTGCTCCTATGTGAGCACTTGGTACAATACCTCACACAACATTTGTCTTTTGAATAAGAAAATTCTAATCAATTGAAATGGTCACTAATAGTAATGCATAACTATGCTATGGTACAATATATTTACCTGAAATTAACTTGCTGATACTGGTAGACATTTTTTGTAACTGAAAACACCGATAGTATATATATATATATATATACTTACTTTGCACACATAGGTTGAAAAAGTATAGATGATGATTACAAAATGCTGAATTCAAAAGTCAGAATGTGACTTTTCATTTGCAATTTTTTTCTATATAGATTTGAATTCTATCAAATTTTCTTCAAAAATTCTAAAAATTCACATAGTGAAATGATTACCTGCATATACCTTTGAATATTTTGTAATATTTCCAGGGCTATAGATGGACGCAAATCCTAAAAACCAAGATTTTGGCGTTGGTATTTTTCTGATTCCGTTTTCCTTTTACATTAATTTAATTCTTTAAATTATGAATGCTGAAAAACAAAGTAGTGAGTAACAATTCATAATGTACAGAAACGAAAATCAGACCTAGACTTTCTAGGCATAACTAATGTAGTCTCCTCATTAAAACAAAAACAAATGAAAAACGAAAAATAATAGAATAAAAATAAAAATTCAAACCTACAAGTCTTTGAAAATTATGCTGACCCAGGAAAGAACTATAGATACTATATGCGCTTTATTTATTTGTGCATGAATATAAATTTAATAAACATTAAACTATATATCTACATTTTCTGAAGGTAGAAAAAAAGTTTAATTTTTATTTTGTGTAGAGTTGGATCTGTTCGAAAGCAGGGCTGGGCAGGAGGTTCCAAGTCCAAACATAGATTCTGAAGGAAGTGCCTAACAAACTTAAAGCTGAGACCTGCGCTCAGAGGTTTCTGTCTGGACTGCTGCCCTGCCTGGCAAAGGTTGAGCAACTGGCTGCCTCGCTGCAGCATAAAAACCAGATTAAGATTAGCCCTCCCCACCAGATGTCTTCTCCCCCACAAACACGTGACTTTCCCACCATTCTCTACTACTGAGCCTGCCAGTGTCCAAACACTTGCCAGCCTGTTGCACTGGTACTGGGCAGTCCCTCGGAGCCACTGAAGACGCCAGAACGGGAGTTCGGGGAGAGCCTGCTTTCCAACACTAAATTCACCCGCAATCAACTGAAAACCGCCTGTGCAGCACAAAGCACAGTGAAGTTTTCATCATAAATGAAACATTAGTTTATGCATTTAGTGCCTGGGTTTTTATTTTTTATTTTTTTCGTTTGTTCGTTTGTTTGGTTTGGTTTGATTGTTGTTGTTTTGTTTTCTTTTTGTTTTGGTTTGGTTTTACAGAGAATTCTTTGAACTGTTAACATTGAAATGTTAAGAGAGTATACTATAAATGGCCTGAGATAATAATTTTTACAAAGGCTCTAGAATCAACGAAATTGCAAATCAATAATGGTAAAATGTTAAAATAAGAATTAGTGTTTTTATTTTCCAAATATTTACCTGCTTTTAGATTACCCTGTTAAAATTAACTATTCCCAACAGTTTAATAGAAAAAAAGTGTAAATAACTTCTGATTTCATGTGCTAAACTTTCTTAGCAAAAATATACAAATGCTACTTCACTTTTAATTTCATCTTTAATATAGAATTCATATCATGATGATCTTCTGAGATCTTACCAATTTTATTATTAGTGAAACAGGAATTATGAAATTTATAATAATACTTATGGCTGCATCTTCTGCCAAAATGAAAATAATTAATCAAGTAAGTATCAGTCCATAGATAAACTGAGAGGCATTTATATTTAGGATCACAAAATACAAAAATAATGCATATGTATGTATAACTAAATATTTGGGAAGTAAAATTTAAGAATGGTAAAAGTGGCAATGTCTCCCACACCTTGCAGGCACCTCCAAGTCATAATGTTCACTGAATTTATTTTCTACAAAATCAAGTACACATACTAGTGAAATTTCAGACTTAATGATGTAGAGGTGTGGGGATTTTCAACTATTTAAAAAATAATATCAACTTTCTAACTTTTATTATAAATGTAAATAGATCTTATATGTAATGAATACTAGATGTTTAAGTGAAAATAAATTTGTATATTTTTGATAGTGAAATTGATCAAATTTAATCAGAAATATTTACAATTTATGAACCTATGGGCATGGTTAAGAGTAATAGAGTAAAACTAAAAACAGCAAAATATTTGGAAAATATTTAGTACTCTCATGCTCTAGGACACATAATAACATTCATTTTTTAAAAGAGTTGTGTTGCAATTAGTATGAATGTTGAGTCAGATATAGAACTTTAAACTCATGGAGATGGTTAGATAGTAGAATGTTAAAGTCAGGTACCAAATACATATGGACTGGTCATTGGGAATGTATGTTAAGCCATATAACCCTCATAACTGTGGCCTAATTACCTCTGTTGTACTGTATTGTATTTATTATTATAGGAGAAAGAGCCATTTGTTGGACTGAAAGGGGAAACTGTATGGGGAAATAAGATATACCTTAAACTTAAAAGAAAAAAAAAGGGAAGAGGATGGGGAGTTGAGGGTGGGAGGGTGGGACTGGAGGGGGAATAGGGAGGGGACTGCGATTGAGATGTAACTTGAAGAGTAAATACTTTTTAAAATGTTAAGAAAAGTTTCCCAATGAAAAATAAATAAGGAAAACAAATAGTAGACATTTTTAAAACACTAAAATAAATTTATTAGACCAGCTGTGTTAGCTTACACAAGGAGCACTGCTAATGTTTCTTTTTTATGTTATTTATTACTTCAAGTTACATCTCCATCACAGTACCCTCACTATACAAAGATGCTAATGTTAAAGCAACTAATGTTAAAGAATCTTATCTCTCTTGGTAATGCCACACTCTACTGAGATTCCCAGCCATAAGGTTTAGCCTAATGTTGTACTTCCATTTCTGGATGGCAGATGGCGATGTTGAATAACTTTGTGATATTTTTCTGCACTTTAATATTAATACCTCATAAGTAAATGAAGTGGATTTTAACTGAAAACAGAGGAACCAGGGTTATCAAATCTCCTTCAAGAATAGGAGATTAATGTAAATTGTTAGGTAGAATTTATCAACTGGAGGTTCAGTGAATTCAGAGATAACTGAAATATTTCCTGATTGAGACACATTCTGCAAAAGATTCAGCTAGAGACCTACAAAGGCACTAATATCAAAAACAACAAATTGAGGTCTTAGAAGATTTTTTTTTTGGTTTTTTTTCGAGACAGGGTTTCTCTGAATATCTCTGGCTGTCCTGGACTCGCTTTGTAGACCAGGCTGGCCTCGAACTCACAAAGATCCGCCTGCCTCTACCTCCCAAGTGCTGGGATTAAAGGCGTGCGCCATCACCGCCCGGCTAGAAGATGTTTTTAAGTTGGTAATGCAAGTTAGGATGGAAACTGAGTTAGGTATAGAACTTTAAACTCATTGAGATAGATAGATAATAGAATATTACTATCAGTTGCCAAATATGTATGGACTGGACATTGGGAATATACATTATACCTTATAATTTTCATAATTGTGGCTTAATTAAACTTATTGTTTTGTATCCTATTTATTGTTATAAGAAAAAGAGCCTTTTATTGAACTAAAAGGGGGAGCTGTTGGGGGGAGGATACACCTTAAATTTTAAAAAATAGCAGATAGGAGGGTGAGGAGGTAAAGGATAGGATAGTGGGACCAGGAGGTGGAGGAGGGAGGGGACTATGATTGAGTTGTAACTTAAATAAATAAATAAATCTAAAAAAATTCTAGAAAATTCCCCAGATGACATAACAAGTAAATGTAACATGTTATTCTGAATAGGATCCTGGAACACTGTAGTTTGTTTCTAAGAAAGTTTATTTTTAAATTGATATGGATAATAACACATTTTAAGTCAATGAATAAGATGGAAATTTGGTGTGAATACTCCCAAATAAATGAAAGGAAGGTGATAAAATGTTCCTCATTACAGTGTACTCCCAACAAACACTGTCTTTAAAGAAATGGCAATGGGGTTAGAAAATCAGCAAATTCTCCCAATAACATAAAGTACATATAAATAAATGTGTCCCCAGAAACATTGATTACAAAGACATCAGGCATGAAGAAACTTATGATCTCATATTAATCAAATGATGAAAGGTGATAATTGCTCATATTGGGTCAAACCACTACATACATTTAGAAAAACATATGCAGGCTTGAAAATGATGTGTCCAAAGATACATTAATAGTATAATGACATTCCTGTGAAGACATATATATTATAAATCTAATATTACAAAATATCATATAGGCTTCAATCCAGAGTGATTTTACAAAATAACTGACTTGTACACCTCAAAAACAGTAAAAAAAAAAAAAAAAACGACAAGTGTTTGTAAAGAAAAAATAGAAATTCCTTATACCATGATCACAACTCTTTTATGAATAAAATTCAATAGTAACAAACCCTAAATTAATTTGGGTATAATTTACTATCATTTCACCTAGAAAAAAATTGACTGTTTATTGCATATTGGCAAAATAAATTTCAATTAATACAAAAATCCTATCTAAAATAAGGAAAGAATCATTCTATAAAGAAAAAATATCTATAAGACCTGTAATGCACAAATCCTTGTTAAAGGAATTCATAAAGTATTATGGATTATAATAACTATATAACTATAAAAGATTAAGAATAACAACCTACCCAATTCAGGGGGCAGGGAACATAAACATGCACCTCAGGTACTCACTGTCACATTCAACTGCACCCACCCATGTACTAACTACAGCACCAGAATTCTAGCCAGAGCACGACTAGATCCCTCATGTCTCTTAAGACACAGAAATACACTGGAGAGTATCCTGTGCCCTGTGACAATTTCTCACATAACTAGAAATATTCAGAACGTTTTCAAATTAGAGTCTAGTGTTGAGGGAGAAGCCTTTAAGGGAAGGGAAACATAGTCTTTGATGCCACATATTTTGGTAAATTTTTAATATGTTCCAAAGGTCTCTCTCTCTCTCTCTCTCCCTCTCCCTCCCTCCCTCCCTCTGTCTCTCTCTCTCCCTCCCTCTGTCTCTCTCTCTCCCTCCCTCTGTCTCTCTCTCTCTTCTTCCCTCCCTCCCTCTCATTCCCTCACTCCCCCTCTCCTTCCCTCCCTCCCACCTCTCTCTCTTTCTCTCTCTTTCACACACACACACACACACACACACACACACACACACACAGACAGACATGCACATGTGAGTACTCACACTCCCCAAACTGAAACGTTTCAATAAAAATAAGAAGCATCTGTGTCACTAGATTTGGAATACAAAAGCATAAACTGAACCTCCCACAAAAAAATGTGTTAGAAAAACTGGGGAAAATGAACAAACATCAGTGACTGGAGGTTGTAAAACAAAAATCTGGTAAATGTCACTGATAAAGAACTGATGGATCTGCCTATGATTTGTGAAACATGCAACATGGCTTACAAGTAAAATGTTGAATCAGTATTTTTTTGTTGTTGTTGTTAAGTATCATAAAACACAACAAAATATACAGATGATCTTAAGAATAAATCGCTAAATCCATAAAAAAGATTTTTGAAGAAAGAAAGGAAACAGAATGTATGGAAGAACTATTTTTTATGTACAAACTAAGGAAAGCCCAGAAATTTCTAATAAAATCTAATTGATTCTACTATGCTTTAGAATGAGGAAAACTAACTCGTATACTATGGCTTTATATATCATCAACTTGTGAATAATTTCTGCTTTCATGGTTTTTGGCTCTAGCCCATACCATAAGTTAAATATGCATGCATAATTCAGTTAACTTGAAATCTGCTTGAATTTTGGCCAATATATTCCACCCGTTAAAAAGTCAGAACTTGAACTTTGATTTTTTTTCCATCATGACACTGTCTTGGTTTGAGTTCTTGAGTGTGGAAAAAAATCGGCAAACTTCCCCTTTGAGTAAATATGAAGTTGGCTATCCGCTGTGAGCAACCTAACTCACCCTGTCTCACATCACATGGCTTGCATTCCATATTTAGACAGTGTCCTCTCAACGCAGAAACCCACCAAAGCTTCCATCAACAAAGGGACGTATGTACAGAAATCCAGTAGATAGACTGAGGAAAACGTGTGGCATCATTTTTTAAACCATCTCTACCCTAAATGACCAAAGTGAATGGGAGGGATGGGTGATCAGCTCCTCAGGAAACAGTGGACAGTGAAAGGCTTTCCAAGAATGACCCACCTCCTGTCCTTAAAAGGCTCACTTGTACTCCTTGATTGTCACATAACCATGGGTGGGTAGGTGGGTAGAGGAGCATAGAGGTGGTTTTATGTTGCACCTGTTACAAACAGGCTTCAGAAAGACCCAGCCCTGTGCTAGGCTCAAAGCCATCACCATTGCTTTGCCCAAATGGTCGTTTCTTGCTCTAGTTAACCACCTGAGAGAGTGGAACTTCAGATTAAGATCCTGGAAACAGTGTTCCTGGGAAAAAACCCTGTTTACTCAACATCCTCTTCTGCACCTATCCTTAGTGTCTATCTGGGGTATGGATTAAAAACACTACAAAGCTGTTAAAACCACATTGGCTCCCCTCAGATTTCCGAAAGGATTTTCTGCCTGGAGTGAGCTGAGAATCTGCGTTTCTAACAATGTCTGTCTAATGCGGATGCCTGGCAAGGAACTCAGCCCCCAGGGAATAGAGTCCTGGGTAGGGGGAAGGCTGGGGGGCATCTGACTCAAATGATCCTTTTCTGAGGCAGCTCACCTCAAGCTTGTCAACGCACCCAAATTTCCTATGCAGCTGTCTTTCCAAAATTAGGATGTGTTATTTGACTCGAATTCTACTTTGGTGAACCACAGAGCACATTTCCAACTTTTCCAAGCCCTAACAAACACAGCAGTCAGAAGCTGTCAGGGGACAGAAGGGCCTCTTCTGTTCCATGCAGCAGCCGCCTGTTGGCGCAGTAACCTGAGCAAAGAAACACTTGTGGCTTGAGAGCTGCAGCGGGAGGGGCTGGAGCAAGGAGCCACAGCCCAACTCACTCTCTGTCCCCTCCCCACCTAGCCCTAGATCTTTCTAGAAGCTGCCAAACTGGCGCAGTCGCAAAGTAGGCTCTGCAATGCTGTAGTAAGAATGCGCAGGCGCCAGGAAGCCCCCTCCCAGAGCGAAGGGAGCTCCTGCAGTGTGTTTCCATTGCGCATGTGCCAAGAAATCCCCTTCCCTTGTGAGCAGACCCCTGCACTGCGTTGAAAAGAGTGCGCATGTGCTAGCAGGCCCTTCTTCTTCCACAACTGTGAGCTGCTCTCAGTCCATCGCCTCCAGCCTCTCTTTTCAGGTGATTGACACTAGATGAGGCCCCCAAAGGGTGGTGAGAGCTTGTAAAATGGTGGCTGTGAGACTGGTTCCTGTACAGAAATGTTCTCAGTTGTTGGAACAAAGCTCAGGTACCTTCCCCAGACCCCAGGGTGACAGTTTAAAGCAAGGAAATGAGCTGACCCTGGATCTATTAGCCAAGGTCAGGTTAGCTTAGATTTCTGAAATCAGGTCTTCAGACCCTCCACTGATTCAAGGCTCATCTGCCTCACAGCCTGGGGATGGCATTTGCAGTTTACCTCTGATGCTCCTGCTTCTTAAATCATGGGTTATCCGTATTATCACTCCTTAAACTTTGGACGAACCTACACCATTTAGGTTTTGAGCTTCCATGGAATTTTAATAACTCACATGTATAGGAAATCAGGAGAGGCATAGAGAACCTCATGGAAGAGAAAAGACTTCATTTGTAATCAGACCTCTGGAGGCAGAGGCAGGGCAGGAGTGCAGCCTCCCTGGTTTCTGAACTCTAGCCTTACATACAAATGCCTGCAGTTTTTCCCTGGTCAATTTTTCCCTCTGTTAAGAACCACATTTTCCCAGTAGACTCAAGTTTAAACATTCTGGTTTCAAACTGGCTGTGATCCAAGCCACACCTTCAGTATCCTCCCCGAGAGTCCTGCTAAACAAGGCTTCTCTGACCAGCATGGATCTGGGAGCACAACAAAGTGCTTGTTTCTCACCTTATTTTAATACTTACTGAGATTCAACACTGTTACTGGAATATTACATAGAGCTACTATAGATTCTCCTTCACACCTCTGTCAGGAACTCACATAACCCCACAGTTTCGTCAAACTAAAGGCAGCTAGAGAGGACCTGGCCCAATAGGTGAAACCTGACCTGAGTCCATCGCACCTCCTTTGAGTTTCTGAAGTAACCCCTTGACATGACTTCCTGCCTCTACCCTAGTGCCTCCCATACCCATATCACATATCACCCATATGCACAGCAGAAGGAGTAAAACTGATATAAATTTCCTTTCAAAAATCTACAATGGTAGCTTATTGGATCCTGAGTGGAAGCTAGAGGAATCACGCTGTACACTGATTTTCCAGCACCAGCTTCTTGCCAGCCATACAGACCCTATTGTCATTCACGGAAAACAAGAGCTCAGTAGTGTTTTGTTCTGTACCTAAAAAGACCCATCTTCCACTTCTATTACTTGACTCAGCTTTTGTAAAATTTTATCAAAATTGTAGTCAAACACATCATATCCAGACTCCCTTGATTAGTTTTGAAGTCTTTGGCATCTAGCATACTCAATCTTGCCTTTGTGTGGGTCGATTTTTGTGTGTGTGTCTGCTATACTTGTCACTTTTTTATTCACTGTATTATTATGCACAATGTGCACATATAGTGATAGCCTGATAAAAATATGCGTGGAAGCAGGTACTTTTTTTTAACACGCAAATGTTTCCCAAGCTTCAAAGGACAGTATTGCATAATTAGCAGAGTGTCAAGAGATATTTGTTAGATAAATAGATAAGTAAACAACTAAATAAATAATGAAGTCTTAAGATGAAATGACAGGTTAGTAACTATGACTTGTCTTAAGGAGAATGAAAAGCAAATTTTTTAAAATGCCAAAACAAAATTACTAGTCTCTGAAATAGTATTCTAAAATTCTTTGGATTTTTGGCAGAATACAAGGTGATTGCAATGAAACTCTCCATGACATTTCCTTTTTCTTTCCTTACTACACCATCCAACACAAAGCTCACCAAGTCCTCACTTCCTTGGAACATGATGTGCATACACTTTTGGGCATGAAACTTGCTTTCCCTGGAAGTCCTCAGTTTCACAATTGGTAGCCTCATCTTTGAGATCTTAGTCTCCATATTTCCGAATCACATAGGCAGTCCTCAAATTTCCACTCCTTGCCAGCAACCAGGGAGAGTTTCGAGGGATTAATTGTCTAGATAGAGCAATGAGACTGAGAGGATTCTTAGCTCCCTTTTAAAATCAGAGCAAGTCTGTTCTGAAGCCTCTGTTTTTGTGATCTCATAGACGTACCTACTAGGAAAGAATTTTTTCAATATCTTTCAAACGTGAAATAACCAGCACTTATACTTTTACTTCTACATGAGTATAATTTTACAAGAACAACAAAAGTGTTGATGTCAGCATTAATTATAATGGCAGAAAAATTAGAAATGTTCTATCTGGCCATGAAGATTTTGATGACTACAACACAAGAAACATTTGATCTTAGGTATCACAGACTTGATAATAGATTGTGGGATGAAAAAAATGATCCATGAGATGTTACAAGTTGAAAACAATTTCAAATCACAAAAATAATGTAAAGGTAATCTGTGTATTTCCGTAGACACAGTTGATTGTGTATTTAGAGTCTTTGGTCCCTTTTTAGATGCTGGTCAATTTGAAATAAGGATTTCATCTGATTAAATTAGGGAGGGAGGATGGAGCACAAATTCTTGGTTATTTCACACAATGGTATATTATTTACATATTTGTAGTAGGTATGATTTGGGTTTTTTAAATGTTCTGCTTCATAAACCCCATCATCACCCAGTCATCAGTGTCTGTGATGTTCAGGGTCTGTTCTTTACAGCAGCTGCAGCGGTTTATTGGAAGTACTTTACTTCAGCAAGAGATTTCCTATTCTGGTTGCTAGATGGCACTATAACCTGATTAGTGAAAGCTCCCAACTACCATAAGGGAAATGGAAATAAAAATCTTTTTGAAACAGTGAGTTTGAATGTGCTGGCGGTTCATTCTCCTCAAGGAAGTAGGGATTTGTTCCATTGGTTGCCAGCAGATGTTTGAGGATTTGGGTGGAGGGTAAAGCAGGAACCCTCCTGAGGATGAAAACACAGATGTATTAGAGCAATTGCCTCCGGACCTCAAGACCTGTTCCGTTCTGTTATCTTCAATCACCCAGACTCCTGATCCTACAAATTCTTGGGGAATGGTATAAATGCACAGTAGAACCCAAACTAGCTTTTCTCAGGGGCCTATCATGTTGTAATCTACAGAAATAAGACATAAAGGGGCAGCCTTGAAAAAGGCTGCTGCAATGGATTTGAGGAAATGACTGACATTTGGCATGTGAGGGGTTCCATGGGGCTTCATGGCACTAAAAGTGTTTCGGATGACAAGAGAAATCAATTAGAATAGTACTCCATTGAATTTTAATTATCCTGAATTTTGCTGTTTTACACTGGGGTTGGAGCGACTACCACAAGTGGATTGGTGCAGGCAACTGGAGAGACATACAAAATCCTTATTTAGAGGGTTTCCATCCCATAAATATAAATGATAAATTAAAAAAGTCACTGAGGATTTAGTAGCAAAAGCCTGTAATCCCAGTGTTCAAGAGGTTGAAGAAAATATGGAGGAGTAGGAAGCAACAAGATCTGTATTTAATATATGTATACATGGAGATTTATCCAAACAAATTCAAATAATTCCCAACTGGATAAGGTTGAGACATTAAAAATCATTTCACAACACTTGGTTGACTTCCATTGGGAGAAATTGGAGCTAAAATACTATCTTATATCATTAAAAATAAATAAGTCGTCTGAAATCAAGAAAGGTAGTTTAAAAGAAGAAATTAAAAAGATAAGCTTGGGGGAAATATTTGCAAATTTTGTAACTGTATTACAGAAGAAACATCTATAAATCACTAGAAGAAAAGGCTGCTGAGGTAATGGGAGACTAGGCAAATTATATGAAAAATCAAATTATGGCAACATGAGATGTAAATGTGTATATTAATGATTTGTATTTCTAAGCTTCTATTCTACAACAGCATGCCCTCATGGGCATTGCTGCCCTACGGCACTGATAGGCTCTTGCCAGAGGCTGAAGTTCTGGAAACAATTAATGTTAATGGGGAATAAGAAAATCATTTTATTTTCCAAGCATGTAATTATTGGTGTGATCATGAATACATTTTATGTCTTAAAATTGCATTTAAAAAACCCACAGGGAGATTAAAAACAGCCTGAATGGAGAATGCTTTGTTACCTTTATCTTCAGGGAGTTGGAGGAAATCACAAATGTTTAAGAACATTTGTGCATTGCATATTTTGAAACAACCAAAGTGTTACAGAATTTTCAGAATGTATTCTCATCCCTATGTGCACTTATATATAACAATGAAGATAAAGATTCTTAATATTCTGCTTTAAAGAAAATAATATTTTCTGTTAAATAATATTTTATACACAATATTTTCTTACTAAATAGAACTTCAATGGCTAATAAATATGACTTTGAGGGTCATGTATAGTTAACATGATCATCATGAGCACCTGTCCTGCCCAAACACACAAAAAATGCCTGCTGTAGGTTTCCAGCTGGACCTATCTATCCATAAAACTCACTCTGGGCTTCTGGCCAAGGAAGGAACAGATCCTGGAATGGTGGTATGTCTTCAGAACCCCTGAAATATGTCAGAGGTTAGCATATGTTCCCTTAGTATCTGGAGAGAGTTGGAAATTGAACTCAAGGATGTTTCTTTGTGGTTTTTCAGAGAGAAAAACAGAGACAGAGGTGAGAGAAGGAGGGAAAGAGAGAGACACAGAGAAAGACAAAGAAAGAGAGGCAAAGGAGATCTATATCTCTATGTCTGTGGGAATATATGTTTATGTGTATGTATTTGTGTGTGTCTATGTGAGTGTCTTTCTGTGTCTGTGAATGTGTGTTGTTGTGTATGCTTCAGTGTGAGTGTGTATGTGTTTTCATATGTGTGTCTGTATGAATATCTCTCTGAGTGTGCCTGTGTATGTGTGTGTCTCTCTATGTATCTGTATGTTTCTGTGTGTCTATGTATGCATGAGTGTATATACAAAGACTGTGTGTCTGTCTGTGGGTATGTAATTGTATGTGTGTGTGTGTATTTGTGTGTGTCTGATTGTGTCTGTGTATGTCTGTATGTCTGTATGTATGCATACCCATGTTTGTGTGTCTGTGTGAGTATGAATGTGCATGTGTGTCTGTGTGAGTAT
>CAJQZJ010032551.1:645197-685830 GCA_907164525.1 Lophiomys imhausi
GTGCATGTGTGTCTGTGTGAGTATGAATGTGCATGTGTGTCTGTGTGCTTTTATGGGTATATTTGTGATTCTGCTTGTGTTTGTGCATCAGTATTTGTTTCTGGGTGTTTTTCTGTTTGTGTGTCTGTGTGAGTGTTTCTGTGTATGTCTACATGAGTGTATGTCCAAAGTATGGTATGTATATGTCCATACATGCTTCTCTCTCTCTCTCTCTCTCTCTCTCTCTCTCTCTGTGTGTGTGTGTGTGTGTGTGTGTGTGTGTGTGTGTGTATGTGTGTGTTTTCTTCCAGGGAAATTTATTTTAATGGTTGTTAGAAGAAACTGAGGTGTAAGGAAAGGAGGGAGATCTCTCCACCCATTATCATCTTCCTGACAGGGTCTACAAAAATTTTGTTCTCATCCTACCATGTCAATAAACTTACTCATATCTCTGCTGGCATTCTTACTGTTAAGTCCAGGTTTTTTGATAGTGATCATCAGACAAGGCCTTATATCACCCCTACCTACATTTTCCTCTCCTACTAACTCCTACTTATGATCATCCAGAGCTCCCATTTATGGCTTCATTTCCCTAACACTTTTGGGGCTATGCTGGGTTTTGTTTACTTGTTTGTCTGTTTTTGTTTTTTGGTTGTTGTTGGGTTTTTTAAGGTGGAATAATGTCAGGGCTCCCTATGAACTCATCATGTCAATCTTCAACTTCTTTTCAGCTTCTAATTGTAAACTTTCACCTACCAAAGTGTCTCTTTACACCCCCATCAAAAGCCCTCTAGGTCTATATGAAATCCTCATTAGCTTTTCTCAGGGCAGGCTCCTGTAGGCATATCAAGGCTCCTTAGCAGGGTGTCACTTATGCCTGTATGTGAGAAAAAATTAATTTTCTAGTCTCTGTGCACTCAGGTATGGACAGGAAACAGACTACTCAAAGCAGAAGATAGACTGTTCCACCTCTGAAGCCATCTTGTGCCCTCCCTAGCTGGGTTATTGAAGATGCACAACACGGGTCTGCATCTAACCAAAGCAAATGGGCAAGCTCCACCAGGCTTGCTCACTCTACACATTGAAGGTGCAGTGCATTTGAAGGGGTGGCAGGCAAAGGGAGTAGTGCTCTCCTCTGCTCTTGGCAACCTCTCCTGGAAACCTGATGTGAGTACTACTGAAGGGGCTGAGAGTCTGCAGAAATTTGGCTCTGGATATGAGGTTATTTTAGACAGATGCAGCAGAGCATCCTAGGTTATTCTGGCTTCAGCTTGACACCTCCCCATAGTCGCCCTTATCCCCTCAGCAAAAGTCCTAGTCCAGGCCAATCTGTTTCACAGAAGAATAACCAGGTACAAATATCACATTTTCTTTTAAACTGCAGTGCTCATTCAATGTTCCAGAATCCTGTCATCTTCTTTAAAATCTTCTTACCAAGAAAAAAAAAAGCTGACTAATTTCTGTGGTTAAAAGTGTGTGGGGGATTTTCTTTCCCTATGTGGTCCTTATTTACTTGATTAGTATATTTAATGAGAGGCTATGAAATTATTTTCTCTAGCTATGTTGGGAATTTTCTCTACATTTAAACCATTCTACAACAGGACAATAGGAGCATCTGAGGAGGCTAGACAAAGAGGAAGCAACCAGGGATTCTGGGTATGAGAACTTGAAACAGGGTTGTGAATGTGTATGCATGATTTAGCTTGAGCTTAAACTATTAAGTTTTATTTATAGAAGGACAAAGAGCAAAAGAGTAAATCTAAGTGAGAAACAAATTAACCATTTTCGTACAGAGAGGAGAGAGAGAGATAGACACAGAAATAGAGAGAAGGGAGAGAGATAGCAGGAGAGGGAGAAGGAGAGGGAGAGGGAAAGGCATTTGTTCATGCTCTATGCATGATACATACAAATACGGTTTAGTGTCCTTGTCCCAAATCAAGAGGAGGGGCCATCCATGTAGAACCCACAATGTTGCATAGGAGTTCCCAAGAGTTTAGTCCCAGGTTCCACTGCTGAATTTGCATCCTTCCTTCTCTTACCAGGACTGTACAGAATTTTTCTTCAGATTGCACAGTCTAAAACATTCTAGTCTCTGACCACTAATTCCATGTGGTCCATGTATTAAACCTTTCAGAGATTCCAGAAATTATGCAGCTTCTAGATTACAATGTCTCTGAACTAAAATTGGATCAGACAACAGAAAAATTCAAACCTATGTACTCAAAACCTCCAAACTCGAGTTCATGTTTTGTTCTGCAAACTGCCAGATGAAAGATATTAAGCTTTTGGTTATTAATGGCCAAATCATCCCCCCAATTGTCCCAAAAACCAGATGGTCAGTTGTCATTTTCTGCATTTCTGTTCCTTGTCTTTGCTTCTGGGTATGCCATTACACTTTCCTGTTTCTTCATATGCCTAGACATTATGGACTGCACAATATAAACACTTTTGATTATTACATGTTCTTCTTATGGATACACACATACTGGTATCTGTCAATTAACAGTAGGGCTACATTCTGAGAAATGTATCCTGTGAATATCATGGTGTTCACTTAAACAAAACATCACTATAAGATATATAAATAAACAATTAACTTGGCTGAAAAAACTGCAAGCAGCCTCTTCTGCAGATGGTGGAACTCAGTCTGTGTTTTGATTTCCAATGGAAAGTGCAACCTTCTCTTTATGTTTCAGGATCATTTAGAGTTGGACAGAGGGGTTGCGGATTTAGCTCAGTGGTAGAATGCTTGCCTAACAAGTGCAAGCATTTGGGTTTGTTCATGAGCTCTGGGGAAAAAAAGAGTTCTAGAGTTGGACAAAATAGATATACAGTATTGAGTCTTATGTATAACTCATGTTTCTGAAACTCTGCCATATCTACCTGACTTAACTTACTCAAACTCTATCCTCTGTTCCTATAAGCCCACATAGCTGCAACTTTTACAATTGTATTTTCAGTGACACTTCATGGTACAGAGTTGTAACTTAGCTGAGTCCAATATCCTTAAAACTATGGAAAAACTCAAAGTATAGAGGAGACTCACAACTTCATCCCCATGTCTGCATTTTCTATCTTTTGCATAATTTAAATAAGTTGCCTTTGTATCATACTTTACATTTCTAGTCAAAGTCCTGTTGACACCTAAAATTTAAAAATGCATTTAAAGCATTTTGAAGCTAGGCTCATTATGTTTAACATTAAGAATATGTGAAGCAGGAAAATGGCGTGCATAATCAATTTAAATTATTAAAATGACTGAGGTATACGAATCCTCATTTGAGCTCAGGAGTTCAGGAAGAGGTAAAAACACAAACCCCTACCTCTTGTGCATATTATCACAACATAAAGTTAATTAAATATATATATATTAAATTTATAGATAGATCTCTATTTTGTTTTTTTTTTATTTGCAGGACTCAATAACCTGGACAATGGCATGAAGCAGAACCTCACATCAGCTAACCAGAAGCACACTCATTTGTGTCCATGTACTACTATAAAGCACCAAAAAACTTAAATTGTTTGAGAAAGGCAGAATAGAAAGGTTTCTATCAATGCATAGAGAATTTTACATAAGTTTTTCTTTCATTTTCACATATTATGCATTTTGCTATGGGTTTGTGAGGAAAAGAGCTAGTGGAGAAGTATAAAGGCAGATAAAATTATAAATTATCCCTTCTGATGAATCTATCTGAAAGAGGATAAGTGGGAATCAAACACTTGGAGTAGGTAATCAGAACATGTCAGCTCAGGAGAAAGAGTTCTGCATGTGAAGCTAGCCTTATGTCTCCACCATCCCTTCTCCTCCTGTGTGCCTAGGAAGGAGACCTCAGATGCATATGATTGCCCATCCATGTCAAAAACACAAAATGTGGTCTTTGTTTTAATAAAAACAATAAAATAACACATCCTGGAGCTTTAGACAGGACCCTCTTTGGTGAGTTGGAGACCTGGATTGAGAAGAGCAAAGACAGGAAACATGGCTCTGTTTTTTTTTTTTCCATTCTGTTTTTTCTTTCTCCCTCAGAGATTGCTGTTGTTTCCATTTAGCCTTCATAAAGCATCTATCTCTCCAAGTGCTGACCTCATCCCACAGGAAAACACAGCATCTAGTCAAGACTTAGGAGAATCTTTTTCATTTTACTTAATACAATTTTCTTTCTTTAATATCTTTCAAACTTGGAATATAATGTCTCTATTTACATTACATGCCCAACTTCTTGATGCACAGTAGTTTTTTTTTTTTATTTTAGTGTGGTTCTAAGTATGCTTTCATATAGATGTGCCTCATCACAGTATCCTTAGTGGCCAACAGACATGGAAGTCAACCAAGTAGTAGGGAAAAAATAATAAGCTAGTAATGCACTGCATTTGGTTAAAGAATGCTAGAAAATATTAATGTGGAGAATAAGTTTACTGGACAGGGCAGTATTTGGTGAATGGAACCTCACAAGATGAAGGAAAACTTCAGGGGAGTCATCCTACAGATTAAAGTAGAAACCAAAACACCCCTATGTCCATGCATGCCCATGTTTTAAAGACAGATCAGATTTTATGAGAGCATATAGGACTCATCTAATTCTGTATACCATGGTACACCATGCCTTAACTACTTCTCACAAATGTCAACTTTGAAATTACTCCATAGGTTTACAAAGAACAATGATTTGAGATTCTAGAATATACTCTGGCTGGCAATGTATCTATGTTCAGAAGTCTAGAGAAACAAACTGTAGCTGGTGAGGCATACAGCACTCGGCTAAACTATTCTAATCCCCTGAGTCCCAAATGTTGCCACAGGTGTTTCCTTGGTGTGAATGTTTGGTCACTAATATATGTACCACAATACATGCCAACACGTAAGTCCAACTATAATACCCTAGAGTCTAGAGTAAGACTGCTCTGCAGAGTCTCTGTGCTGACAGCTCAAAGGCAGGAAAAGCAGCCGAGGGGAGCATTGCTCTCATTTCTTAGATCTGGGCAAGGCTTCCTAGGATACATCTGTTTTCTTAATTCATTCTTTATGAAACCATTACTCACCTCCAAGTTCATAACTATATGCCAAATTTTAGACTCTTCATCTTCCATTCCTAAGACATTAAAATATGGGTGTTAGCTTCCCTAAATCCAGAAATGTGTACCTCCAATAAAATAGCTGTCCCACCCAATAAATGCTATAGAAGACAATGTACAGAAATTGCCACACACATGAAACTATACTAAATGTACCCTTGAACTTCAGATAAGAAAATAGATTTGTTACAGTAAATGGATCTATTTGCAGGGAGTTGGGAAAGAGAGTGAAACCTTGCCTCATATTTCATTCAATATCTACCCTACCTGCAGTCAACTACCTACCAATAGGAAAACATACAAAGTGCCTTAGCTGCTCCTTGTAACCATCTCTAACATAACAAGGACCCACGCTCAGGTTCCGTTTTCCATAGACCTGATGTCAAACCATTTTGTTTATTGCCTAGCTAACAAAATTCTAGTGAAAGCCTTAATACCGCTAACCTCGTGATTATATGATCAGTAAGCTTTTGTTTCAGGTGACCAAAGACTCCAACCTGAAAATTTTGTGGCAAGCAAGTACATTTTCTTGTTTGCCAGAGAATGGTGCTGTCAAACCCGTACATCACTCTTCTTTCAGGTGCTTTGTGACACCTCAATTTCCAAGCCCACCACAACATAGATAAAGACTCAATCCCTTTTCACTTTCCATCTTGTGGCTTTGGGGTTAAACATTAGATCCCTAAGGCAGATAATATTCTATTTCTGACTAGCATGTTTTTGTGGTAGTGGGTACCAATCTCACAGTTGTACTTGCTAGGCCAGTACCCTCAATTGAGCCACACCTCCAGCTCCTTGCCATTCTTAGACATACATGTAGTAGACGTTGGGAGAGCTAGAGATACTTCAATTGATTTGAAAACAGTAAGATAATAGACAAAATTGTTGATTGATAAAAACCTTATCTCTTCATTTCTTTTTAAAAATGTCATCTTTATGCTTAGATTATTTGCACTATAATTTTCCCTTTTTAAGGACTCATTTTAATCTATTCAGAAGGTAATGATAGCTACGGCAGTTAGATGTTTCCTACTGTTCAATTCCATATGCACCAAGCTACAGCTATAATGAAATGCTATATACTCTCTTTTCTTTTTCTTGATAGTTTTTAGATCTATTCATTTTGCTGTGGGTTGGTAATTTTTTCCTTTTCATAGATGAATAGTGTTTTAGTCTGTAGATATGACATAATTTTTATACTACTCTATCATTGAGATAAATTTAACTATTGTTATAAACACACAATATTTTAAATCATTCTAGACATGATTTTATTCCTTTTGTTTAAATAGATAGATTTAAGTTTGGGTGATTTATATGGTTAGTATATATCTTACTTGTATCAGAAAGCAAACCTTTCTAAAAATTTTAGAGCATCTGCGAGATTTTGTCCTCACAGAATAACATATAAGAATGTGGTTTATTTCACTGCTCTATACTCAAGGCTCTGTATGAGAGAACAGAAGTATTTCCCAGGGTGGAAATTCTTATTCCCGGAATGCTAGCCACCCTGTGCAGGTTCTACAGGTACTTCTACATCTATCAGGATGACATCTCATTTTTTTTCCAGTTTTCACTGAGTAGTTTGCCTTATTTCTGAAACATAACAGCGTTCTTTTTACATAATCTAGATATAAATCAGTAGCTAGCAGTACATATTGCTTATAATTTCTCACACTTTATGAATTTTCTTTCCTTTGGAGAACAAGCATTCATGGTGAAATTTAAATGATCATTTTTAAAAATATGATTCACATTTTGAATCACTAAATTTGGCCTCCCTTTCTTTTGTGGATATCACAAAACAATATCATATTGATATTTTGTTCATTTCTGAAGTCTATCTTTGCTTAAATGTATGCGTCTTCTGATCCATTTTCCCCCATTTTGGTAACGAAGTGCTGCAAAATTCACTGAAAATGCTCTGCAGTGCCAACTGAATGATCCTCTACTCTAATTATGTATGTAAATAATGTTATTTAGAGTAATATATATGTATATATAAATAAACATATATATTTATTTATTTCTCATATACACAACTCTATTTAGAAATACTCACGCTCTTCCATGGTGTATTGTGCTTCTACCCCACAAAATCCACTGCCTTTATTTGCATCACCTTTAGAGTGGTTTCAAAGTGGACTGTGTGAATCTCCCACACAATCTTCATTTTCAGCAGTTGTGAAAGCACTAGTTCGTTTTTATTGTGAGTTAATTTTAAATTCAGTGTGTCACTCTATGTGAAAAGTTCTCCATGTGCTCCATGGTTTGAGGATCTTTTTTGTTTTGGTTTTTGTTGTTGGTGGGTTTTTTGTTTGTTTGTTTGTTTGTTTGTTTGTTTTTGAGACAGGGTTTCTCTGTGTAGCTCTGCCTGTCCTGGAACTAGCTCTGTAGACCAGGCCTCCCTGCCTCTGCCTCCTTAGTATGGGGATTAAAGGCAGGTGCTACCGCAGTCTTGCTTTTGGTTCACGCTTTATCTTACCCGTGTAACCATTTGACATGAACTCAGTGCCTGAACACTATTGATCCCTTTGTCCATGATGGTGCCCATTGTTTTCACTTATGTGGTTTTTTTTCAAAATTATCATATTAATATTTTCATTTTTTTAGTGCTGAGGTATTGTACTTGTTTTTTTAAGTGCGTCTTACTAGTTTCATGTTTGTTTTGCTAATAGAAGTTCTACATATTTTATTTCAAGTAACATGCCAATCAATAGTAAACAGTCTTATTTTGACATTGTTTCTTTTAGTCATGCTAAATGACTGTCCAACTCTCCTGTAGATTCCTCAGGCCTATATAATACTCACTTAATATTCCAGTTTGCTTACTTCACCCATTGTCACCAATATGTTATTTGGGGACGGGGAGGGCAGGAGTGCATGTGTATTCATGTGTTCATGTATGTGCTGCAGAAAAAAAAAGAACTCTTTAGAAAACAATATTTTCAGGCACATGACACATTTGTAGTTTGAAAGGAGAACATGGGGAATATGGAAGCTGGAGAGGATAAGAAGAAAATAAAGACAAACCTACTACCCTTCCAACTCAGAGATCTCCTAGGACAAAACTTGAACAGAGACTCTGGCAAGCACCAGGATGACATCTCTTGGAGGAGAAAGCTTCTTTTCCCTTCTTGACAGTGAGCTGTCCCTTCCCAAGCTCATCTAAATGTTACATAAGACAAAAACTTTCCAGACATGTTTCTGGATTTTGGCTTCCTTGATGATCTACTACTGCAGATTGAATTTCCTTCTTACGATCTAATATAAATAGAATTATATGCAAAAAACTTAGTTTTATAGTTACTCACACTTAACATAGTCTTTTGATATTTGTGTGTGCTCTATCATCTACCTTTTAGTAATCCTTTTTTCATTGCACAATGGCACCCCAATGTATAAAAATGCCAAACATATTTCCAGGACTTGTTGAATGGCATTTGAGTGGATTCTAGATAAGGGCTATTAGAAATAAATTTGAGTGTGAAAATTTGAGCTTTTCTCCAAGACATATAGTTTAATTTTGGCTTGGTATATTGTGGTGCAGAACTATTGATCCGCAATTCTGTCTAATTCTTCAGATGGCATAGTTACTGTTTTTAAGTGTCCTAAACACACAGCCATCTGGTAGTGGATGCAGCAGCTATGTTCCCAGTTTCTTTGGAGGACTTATCTGTTACCCATTTCTATGTTTTCATGGCCATTACTTTCAATTGAAAAATCAAAGGCAAGGAAAGCAGAACATTCAATTATCCTGGAACATAGAGTAGGGATGCCCCAACTTTGTAATGTTTTGCTGAGTATGTTTACAAATTTAGGATCTTTGGAATATTTTGACAGTCATTTAAAGATTTATTATTGCTTTGGTTCTTTTTGAGATTAAAAAAAATCTCCATTTTTGGCTTTTAAAAAATAGGTTTTCAAACTTTACATTTGTTTGCAATTAAAAAGGATAAACTACACATTTTAGCATGCATATTCTCCTAGTAACAAAGAAAAAACTCCAGATGAAAATAAACTGACTTAACCCCCTTCCTCCAGGATTCTCTTCCCATATTTAAGTATGTTCCCCAGAGATGAAAGAAGCTTATCTATCTGGACCTTGTATTTGTTTCTTATCTTTAAAACATTTGTTCTTTTCATCACTTGCTTTTACATTTCTGACTGTGCACTGTTCTGGTCTATTCTGTTCTGATTTCTTTCTTGTGATACTTTACTATTTAAAGGTAATAATAAGCTTCTTGGAACATAGATTCAGCATCACAAGTTATCTTCTCATACTGTAAGCTATGGGTGCAGGTAGTCTACCTGACCATTGACAGCCCCACAATGGAGTATCCTTATGTCTTGTCACCACAAAAGATAAGCAGCATCTTTCTGCATCATAATTTCATTTACCATGTAGCCAGATGCTGGTTTCATTGTGTTAGCCTATATTAGGTTGTAGTGATACAGATATTCTAAAATACTTTTGCTTTAATCTAATGTTAGCTCATATTCTGTTTTGTTCATGTGGCAATTGTGCAAGCACTGATGGAGTTCTTCTGCCACGTTTTCTCAAGGATGCAGCCAGTTCTGGCCTTCATGTATTCTGTTTACTGTTCTTTCTTGGGGATTTCACTGCACAGACTGTAAATATGCAGAGTCATATGGAAGATTTTATTTCCCACCCTTACTTCATTCTCATTAGAGCTCTAGTCACTGGATAAGCTATGTTTTTGTCAATGTCAATCTAGAATTTATTTCAAATCATGGGCACAACAATGCGGGAATGCAGAGAGTTCATGCCGTTAGAACTCTAATTTGTAATTTTTTTAAAAGTACTTGGAAAATTAAGTCAATAAGCTCATGGCTCCATGCTTCAGTAACATTACAAGACTGTTTCTGTCATGAAACAGAAAATAGCCAGACACTGGGCTACATGCCAGTAATACTAACACACTGCATGGAGCAGGAGGAAGAGCAAGTGTTTGAGACCAACCTGAGCTACACAACATGTTGCAGTCGAGATTTAGATAGATACCAAGAAGTTGTCGGAAAAAAATAGGGGGGCTGGAGATTGAGAAGGAGAAGAGGAATAGGAATGTGGAGCTAGGGAGAGAGAGAGAAAGAGAGAGATATGAAGATCATAATAGAAACTATCTAGATGCTTGTGATTCAGTGAAATGATCTGAGAGTGGGAGGTAAAGGAGAGAGGAAGAAAAGTAGTGAGAGGTTGAATTTCCCAATGTTCACAGTCACTGAAGTCACTTAAGGCAGTAAGTTCCATCCCTATGTTTTCAGAGGCCCCTCACAGCAGGAGCCATCAATTTTATTCTGCACTCAGAAAGATTATCCATATCCACTGTATTCTCAAGCCAATAAACAAACAAAATTGTTGAACATCCTTACAGATTTTAGATGAAATCATAAAGCAAATGTATCTGACTTTTGTCTCACGCTTCCACTGGAAATATCTTATGAGGATAAGATTATAAGACTAGGAAGAACAGGAGAGTATGTACTACCAAAATTAGGACATGAAGTTGTCTGAATCTTTCATAGCCATCCTCTCCTTCCAAGTTCTTATTCAAAGAAGTTATGAAAACTCCACCTAATCAGAGATAATTACATTATGAGTTATTATAACATCTATTCCATTTAATAATTTTACTAGTAATACACAACTATTTACAAATTTAATCATTGCAAATACTATCCACAGAGGTTTGACACCACTGGCATGGAGAAGTGTTTCTATGCCACTCCCATTATAATTTGGTGGACTTGTGACTATTTCCATGAACAGGGAATACAACAGATGGTTTGAGGAAGCTGAGCTCCTTCACAACACACAATTACCACAGGACTTTATACACTGAGGATCTCAGACCACACACAGAACTCATGTTGCTAGTTCCAATCTTTAAATTCATCTTCCCCAGGAATATCATGTATGATAAACCAGAGCTTCTATAAGCTCCTAGTTTCACCTACTACAATCGTCCCCAGATAGTTTTGCCTTTATAATTTAGATATCTGTAACTTCCTGAACAGAATGCCAACAGCTCAGGCTCTAAGACCAACAATCAATAAATGGGGCCTCATGAGACAGAGAAGATTCTGTAAGGCAAAAGAAACTGTCATTCAAACAAGAAGGCAACCTACAGATTGGGAAAAGATCTTCACCAACCCCACATCTGACAGAGGGCTAATATCAATAATTTACAAAGAACTCAAGAAATTAAATGCCAAGAAACCAAATAATCCAATCAAAAAATGGGGAACAGAGTTAAACAGAGAATTCACACAGGAGGAATCTCTAATGGTGAGAGACGCTTGAGGAAATGCTCAGCATCCTTAATCATCAGAGAAATGCAAGTCAAGATGACTCTGAGATTCCATCTCACACGTGTCAGAATGTCTAAGATCAAAAACTCAAATAACAGCACATTCTGGCCAGGTTGTGGAGAAAGAGGAACACTTCTCCATTGCTGGTGGGAGTGCAAGCTTGCACAACCATTATGGAAATCAGTCTGGGGATATCTTAGAAAACTTGGAATAGCTCTACCTCAAGACCCAGCCATACCACCTCTGGGTATAGATGCAAATGATTCCTCACCAAACCACAAGGACATTCCCTCATCTATGTCCATGGCAGCTTTATTTGTAATGCCTAGAAACTGGAAACAACCCAGATGTCCCTCAACGAAGAATTGGTAAAAAAAAAAAAAAAGACAAAACAAAATACAAAAAAACAGTGCTACATCTACACAATGGAATACTATCAGCCATCAGAAACAACAAAATCATGCAATTTTCAGCCAAATGGATGGAACTAGAGAAACTCATCCTGAGTGAGCTAACCCAGACTCAGAAGGATGCGCATGGCATCTATTCAGCTATAATCGGATTTTAGACATATAGTACAGGATAACTATACTACAACCAATGCACCAAAGGGAACAGGAATATAGACTTTGTTACCTGTCAATGAAACATTTTTCCCTAGTGGTGCTGCCTTGGAACCCCCCAGTGTATGAGGAGGCTCTTGGCCCTCATATGACTGCTGAACTGGGGCAGGGGACTGTTATGTAGGGACACTCCACTCCAGAGGAGTGGAATGGAAGGGATAGAGGGTGGAGGGTGGGAAGGTGGGACTAGGATGGGTGGAAAGAGGACACTGTGATGGAGATGTAACCTGAAGTAATAAATAAACATAAAAAATAATAATTTTTGTCTCTGATACAATGGAGGAGATTACAGAGTTCTTTAATAGTCCTATGTTTGTTGTATAGGTATTCAAGAAAGAATATGCTCTTTTGGAATGTTTGCTAAGCAGAGCTCTGTGGATAGAATATATACCTCACTTGGGCATTCCTTGTAGCTAACATACCTTGGGAATGAATGTGAAGTTTAATATGTAAAATGTCTTTCTCCAAATGGTCTCAGAAAGCAAATGCAAGACCCTCTGTAGAATAGTGGATATAGGTAAGCATACTCATTTTTCTTGGTCTAGAGGGTGATTCAACATCACATTTTATGGATGTTTATGCCTTCCATATTTTTAAATCACTAATGAAAAAGTAAGACTACCTAGTTAATCTCTTTGTTGAATTATATGAGATTTCTTCTTTCTCATTTAAATTAAATTAGTCCAATAAAAACCAAAACACACTCAATCATTTCTGCAAAGGTAGCTGGTATAATGCTCACTATATTACTAATTAAACAATGGCATAAGAGCTCATGGGCAAGAAAATTGAAGAAGGTGTTAGTAAGGAAATCTTGCTGTGCTCTCATAATGTGGCCACTTTGCACTAAATATCCACAGATGTTTTAAAATAATCTATTTCTCAGGACAACAGACCCTGGGAGATAGGTGGGGCATTCATGCTCACCATCCCAGCCCCTGGCAAAGTGAGACAGAAGGATCGTGAGTTTGGCCCTAACCTGAACTACATAGTGAGAACTGGTCTCAAACAGAAAAACAAGAAAGCAAACAAACAAATCACTCTGCTGAAAACTGCACATTGCTAAGAGAACATACTTTGGCCATTTGGTATTCAATAGCCAATTGGTGTGATCTCTCCTGGGGAAGACTATTTCTTCCATTCAAAGAATCCCTTGGTTCCCTTAAGTTATTTCTGTAGGGTTGAAGACACAACCCTATATTTACAAGAAAAGCAGAGACAGAGACAGAGAGCCTATCAGAACAAAGTTCTTATTGCTATTATCAGCACAGCCTTGGTTAACACATTGATATTGATATAGATTTCCTTACATTTACTTAATCTATAGTCATTTTGTCACAAAAGTGCAATGAAAATCCATACTGATTCAGATATTTCTAGAATATGTGCCTTTCCTTTCACGTGCAGCACAGGCTCCTGCCGTTTCTATCTGGGATGGCCCATAACGATACATAGACAGCTTAGGAAGAAAGTCATACCTGCTATGCCTTCCTGAATGACTATCTGGAAGGGGAATTCTGTTCTCTAAACATATGAAAATAGCCAAGACACCAAACAAACAGGAAAGTGAAACATGTTAGTAGAAAATATAATCTAAACAAATATTTCCAAAAAGTGCAAAAATGAGCAATATAAGCAAGAAAGATGTTCTGAATCACTGATTATTTAAGAAATTATGTCCATAACACTTACTTTTCCATGGCCATTAATGAACACCAGATTTGTAAAGAAAATGTAGATATTAGAGCTTTTTACAATGTTTTTAGGTATGTGATATTCTTCAGGTACTGCAGAGACCCACTTAATGATCCGTTACTAGAATTACCATTTTATCCAAGAGTTGCTCTCCTGGATATATAGCAAAATAATTAACTAATGGCCTCAAAGATATATTGGCACTTCAATGGTCATGGTATCACTGTATGTATCAGACAAAATGCAAGACAAATAAAACCTTCATTGACAGATGAATTCATAAACAATACACTGTGTATTTATGAACTAGGATAAGAATCAGCCCAATAAAGGAATGTCATAATACTCTTATTTGGAGAATCATGTGCAGAGAATATTTTAGTCAACATGTATCAAAATTTGATATTGTCTTAAAATACCATGTAAATCTTTTTTTGTGTAAGTACTCTCTAGGATATTTTCACAATGAAAAAAAAACAGCTAATGCATTTCTCAGAATTAGTCAGGCTATCTCCCTGTTTTTAAGTAATGAAGAAAACATATTCACATAAAAATGAGTACAATAAAACTTCACACAATATTATGTTTTGTTTGAGCAAAAATATAAATATACATGAATATCTCTCTGTTGAGTGAAGAGATAAGTAAAATGTGTTATATGCATCAGTGGAGTACTATGTGGTCATAAAAATTAAATGCTGAAATTTTCTACAACATGGAAAAACAATAAAACTATTATGCTAGGGAAATGTAACCAGCCACAAAAGACCATATATCTTGTTATTCCATTTATGTAAAATTTCCACAATAAACAAATAATTAAAAACAGTAAGATATTAATGTTTGCATACACCTATATACAGGGGATTAAGAGAAGATAATAAAATGTAGACTTTCAGTTTATTCTAGATGTTTTAAATTTATTTAACTTGTTTTTCTTTTTACACACACATACATACATTCTCTTTCATCTGTATATGTGCATGTATGCAGATTCATTTACATATGAAGATATAAGTTAATGACACACTTTTTAATTTTTTTAAGAATTTTTTTTGTTTAGTTTACTTTCCAATCCCCATTTTCCTCCTCCCAGTCCCACTCTCCCACTCTCTTCTCTCATACCCTTCCCCTCCACCTAATACCAACCCACTCTGGCACATCAAACAGCATCAGGACTAAGTGCCTCCTCTTCCACTGAGGAATGATAAGGCAGCTACGATAGGAAAATGAGCTCCAGAGGAAGGCAACATCATCTAAGTCTGGGATAGACCCTATTCAAATGTTTAGGGAATCCAAAGGGCCTATGACCAATCCTTGCAAGCTCTTTGCTTAGTGATTCAGTGTCATTGAGCCCCCTTATGTCCGTGTTAATTGTCTCTGTGGGTCTTCTTTTGGTGTCCTTGATTGTTCCAGCTTCCTCAAATCTTCCCCTGACTTTTCCTCAAGACTCCCTGGTTTTTACCTAATGCTTAGCTCTGGGTATCTGTATCTGTTTCCTTTATCTGCTGGATAAGGTTTCTAAGATGTACAGTAAAGTTGGGTTCTTTTCCAGATCCCTCTCTCCATCCACTTCTGATGTCTATTTTATCTCCCCTACCTAGAGGGATTCAAGCATCATCTATGAGCCCTTCCTGATACTTAGTTTCTTTTAGTGTGTGGACTGTAGCCTGGTGATCCTCTACATATTGGCTACCATCCACTTATGAGTGATTAAATACCTTGTGTGTCTTTTTGAGTCTACATTAGCTCACTCAGGATGATCTTTGCTGGTTCCATCCATTTGCCTGAAAATTTCATGATATCCTTGTTTCTGATAGTGGAGTGGTATTCCATTGTGTACATATGCCACAATTTCTTTATGCATTCCTTGGTTGAGGAACTTCTGTGCTGTTTCCAGTTTCTGGTTATTACAAATAAAGTTACTATGAACATAGGAAATGTCCTTGTGATTTGTTAAACCTGAGGCTCAAGGGCTGTCTACACTAGGTGCTCCCCCCCCCCACAACGCAATCCTCAGAAATTGTATTTCCACCTTCCACCACTGGGGTCACAGGCACATGTACCATGCTCATCTTTATATGGGTGCTGGTCTTCATGCATACGGAGCAAGTACTTTAACACTCAGCCATCCCCACAGTCCCTAAGTTTATTTATCATGATTAAAAGTTTGTGAATATGTTAAAATTCAATGACTTTAAATTATTAATTGCATGTTATATGAATTGTATATAAATATAGTGTCATAAATAAAAGAAAAATGAACATTGGCCTAACGCAGATGGAAAAACAGCTTGAGGATGAAGACCATCACATCATAATCTTTGCCCTCATTTTCTCTACTCTAAAGACAACAAAAAGTCTATGTAGCTTTTCCCCAAATACTTCAGGCTTCAAACAGACTTTCTCCAGCTTATATACTAGCTTAATGTGTTCCTCTCCCTGTTCTTATTACACTATTTTCTGTTGACTGCTGTATTATTAAGCTTGGTCTCATTATCAAAATTTAGAGTCAGAATGATTTTGTTCACCAGAGATGTTAATTTCATTTTATATCACCATATACTGAGAGTTGAAACCTCCATTGTGATAAACCATGTAGCAGGTCTTCAGTATCCTAGTATCCTGCCTCAGTACTGAATAGAACCAGGTTTCTACCATGGTGCCTATCACTGAGGACAAGGCTGTCAAGGATCAACTCACAGTACCTCAATTGATACTGTAAGTGTCCTACTGTTTCTCCCATTTTCAGATCTCATGGTATGTTTGTCCCTGTTTATATTTTAGAGCACACATGAGATCATTTACCTTGAGGTGTGTTCATATCACCACCAAATCTTAGAGCAACCACAATTCTGCAACAAAATGGAAACTGTAAAAAAAAAGATGGCTCAACTACATCTTGTTACTCCCAAGCTGTGTTCTGTCCTTTCCCATTTCAGTAAGCAGGAAACATGAGTTTATGAGAGAAGAAAGATGAAGGAGTGTCTCTCTGCTGCCTGATGAAGGATAGAAACATTGCCAATAAGAAGGGCCACAAAACTTTGCAAGCTTTTGGCACCTAAACTACACATATGCTTTTGTCCTCAGAAAGGAGATCTATGATGAGAGATTTAGAATCATGTTTTCTTAAGAAGTCAAAGTTTCAACATCTTAGAAATCAGAAATCCCAATAACATGCATGAATTAACATCTACCTCTGAGTCCCACCCTGATGGAATCCCTGTGAGAATGAAGCTCTGCTCATGAAATTAACCACAAACACCCAAAGAACAGACTAAACAAATTGTGTCCTGCTGCTTCCGTGTTTGAGGTTTCATGGAATATATTAATTTCTCTAAGCCCTCAATTCACCATTGTCAAGTACCAATCTGCTTTTGATTTTGCATCTTTAAGCAGCCGATCGACAGGATGTTTTTCACCCGTTTTTCCAAGTCAGTATTCACTACAGTGACTGAATCCTGGCAACAGTGCAAGTTCAATGAAGGCAAATTTCAATCAGTCTGTGCATAAGTGAAGAAAAACAAATGATGAAAGCTTGAGTTCGGAAAAGTTTTGTCAGTATCAAGCAGATGTTAACAATGTCAAGGGTGATGATGATGGTACAGTTCAGGGATGGATTGTTTCTGCCATCATAAACATGTTTGCTTGGATTTTTCTCTGTATATGCATGCTTTCATTGCAAAACACCCATATAAACAAATTATTTATGTATTGTCTGATTTGACAGTGACATTCTAATGCCAACAAGCACACCAAATGCTGAAATGCCATTCTAAAGTTAGACAAAAGTCTAACGGAGTGTCATTGAGAAGTTCTGAATGGTAGTGTTGAGAAAGAAAAATAGCAAGAAACGTAATCAACACTTAGCAGTAAGTAAGGGAATTCTGAAAATGAGTATAAACTAGATAAGTGAAAAATTGAATAAACAAATGAATAAAAGGAGCATAACACTCATGAAATAAATCGACAAAATACAGTCACCTGATCTCCAGCAAGAGTAGTAAAATATGGTGATTAGGAGGAAGTAGACTCTTCAAAAACCATGTTGAAAATTCTGGCTTTATGCCTGTAAAAAGTTGAGGTTGTATTCTTTTTCCACACCATATTCAAGTATTCTGCTTAGTATGCCTTGGTAAACTATGAAATTACTACAAAAGAACAAAGGAAAAATAAAAGTTTTATGGATGTGACATCAAACACACAGACAATGAAAAGGAAAATAGAGAAGTGAGAAGACATCAAAAAGTTGATAACTCTAAGGCACACAAAAAAGAAAACACAGCTGTGGAATGTGATAAAATAAGCATAAACTCTAAATTAGATAAGTACTATCCAAATGTACAAGTAAGTTCTACAACCTAACAAAATAAATACAAAGATGGAGGATTGATAAATAAGTAGACAATTAGGTAGGTAGATGATAGATAGATAGATGATTGATTGATAGATAGATAGATGATTGATAGATGACTGATAGATGATAGATGATTGATAGATGACTGATAGATGATAAATAGATGATAGATAGATAGATAGATAGATAGATAGATAGATAGATAGATAGATAGATAGATAGATGATAGATGACAGACAGACAGATAATTTAAAGTCTCAATTTTTAAATTTTCCAAATGACAGGAATAGGTATTTTTCCATGAAGACATAGGGATTGCCAACAAGCATTTAAAAGATGTTCAACATCATCCCTATTTAATGGAATAGATAAAAATAACAGAAAAATATCTATTCACTCATGTCAGTGTAGGCAATTACACAGATATCAAAATCCTTATTCACTGATAAAAGGAATATAGTGAAGCAATTGCTCTGCAAGAGAGTATGAAAAGTTCTAAAAATTAAAATAGAACTACTATGTGACTTGCGGATGCCAAACACAGGAACTCATGAATTAATTGTGATATTATTTTGCCAAAAATTACATGATGGGTGAACATGGAGAAAAGATAAGGTAGTCATGGGAGAAAAATTCCAGTGTGGCTTCATTTATATGAGGCATAAAATTAATTGAACTCAGGGAAACACTGCAAACAACAGATGTTAATGAGGGTAGAGTAGAGGAAGGTCTGTACATGCAAGTTGTCTGTCCAAGAGATATTTCCAAACTGATGCCTACAAAATATCATGTGTTATACATTCAAAATGTGTTGGGCAAGTAGATTGAATATTACTGTTCATAAGAAATACGTAAGTATCCACACATGAGAGTGCATGCCTTTAATCCCAGCACTAGGGAGACAGAGGCAGGAGGATCTCTATGAGTTCAAGACCAGCTTTATATACAAAGTGAGTTTCAGGGCAGCCAGGACCATTACACAGAGAAACTTTGTCTTGAAATGTCTCAAAAAAAGTAAGTAACAGAAATGGAGGCAAACACTTTACATGAGATAAAGATAAAAGGGCTTGGTAAAATATTAAATCACCATGATAAATATGTAGTAATTGCTGTGGACAAAATCCACTGATAGATGCAAAAAAATGGCTGATGAAACATTAAGTATCGCCATGTAGTCTGCAAGGTTCCAAACAATTCTCTCTAACCCCCCAAATACTAATTATCCTGTAATGCTTAGCAAATGTCTTCTGAATTACTCGATCTTTCTTCTTGTAGGAGAAAAATCTCGATTCATCTCTCTTCTTGGTTTTAGGTTAAACTTCGTGTATTTGGTTAAAAATTTCACTAAGTATAAGTAAAGAAAAAAAAGTAACTCTTTGAGAAAGAATGACTTACTCAGTGTTTTATTCACATGGCCAGCCTTATTATCCCTAGTGAAAGTTACAGTGTTATGATATAGCACTAGTATAATGACAGGGGCACAATAATCCATTTTATTCTTTTCAAACCTTCATAACACATACTCCATTTCATCTCTGACATATAAACAAAGATAAAACTATGACTTGCAATAAGAAATATATGAACAAACTAAAAACAAGTAACTTATCTTGAAGTTTCCACAGACTTTACATCAAGGCAAATCTTTACTCCCAAAATGCATTCAGAATAGTACATTAAAATTGATATAGAATCAAATCTTGTCATTAGAAGTGATCCATAAAAGCAAATGTCACAGGTTTTCTTTCATTTGTGGATTTCAGTAATGGCATGGAAATTTATTGTGGAATATCCACAAAGGTCAGGGAATCAGTAATGGTTCATCAAGGGAAACGTTCAAGGGAGAAGAGATAGAATGAGCTGATATAAAGGGGTAAAAGGAAACCATGGAACAAAAAGAGTTAAGCTTGTATAAGGGATGGAAAGTAGGATAGAAGAGGGAGTAAAGGGTTCATAACACTGAAGATCTTTTGAAAAAAAATTCCAGTGCTGGTTAAGTTAACTTATTTTTTTTTTTTTTTAGTTGCTGGACAATGAGTCCTGCAAAGAGCTCTCAAACATTACAAGTTACTGACATTTTTCTTGGTCACCTTCTTGAATGTGACCATGAGACACTATTGTTGTAGTCACCACATACTTGTGTTTTAGAACATGTAAAAATCATCCTTGTATTGACTTGGAACTTTTAACCATACTGTATAGCAGTCACAGTGCTGGAAAGTACTATACATGCTAAAGAAGAAAAAAGTAATATTGATCATATTTATTTATGAAGTGGTCTTGAAACATTACAAAAATCATGTCAAAAAGTTGTATGGGAAAGGACAGGAAGGATAAGTTGGGGAACAGTTGGGGTAAGAACATGATTGAAACATGATTAAAACACTCAAAGAACAAAATTTTAAAAATCAATATGTAAACAAACTCAATTTAATGGCTAACTACATCACGCATTTTTATCACAAAACTCTACATTAAGTTGGAAAATAGTTTCTAAATTGTTTAAATATTCAATGTTATTTTCATAAAAATTCTTACTGCCTTATTTATTTGCAGATACTGAAAAGTTATTTCTAAATTTCAGGGGAAAATATAGCAAAATTATAATAAATAAAGTACTTTGAAAAATAACAACAAAGTTGGAATACTCAGTTGAGAATGTCTGACTTCAAAACTCATCACAGAGCTACAGTGATGAGGATAATATAGTACAGATATTTAGATAAATATTTAGTCCAATCCATAAACACAAGGGAACACAACATAAACTTAGATTCAAGGTTACTTGAACTTGTATTTTTAAAAACAATTTAATATTTAAAAGTATGTTTTTAGCAAACTATGTTGGGAAACACACACAAAAATATGCACACACACACACACACACACACACACACACACACACACACACAAGCTCCAGGATCGCTGAGACCTAGATCCATCAGGAAGCTGTGCTTGCAGGAAAGGGTCTCAGTTTTCATCAGATGTTCTCAGGCTTCTCGTCTGTCCTATCTAACCTTCACTGTATTGATGAATTTCTGCTTTTTCATGTGGAAAGCCATGAACTGATAAAACATTTCTGTGTTTGTGCTTATCTGAGACTCTTCCTGAGCCGTTTTCATGGAATTCCACATTATAAACAGATGGAATCACAGATAAGTAAAAAGAATTTTCTAAAAAGAACCTTGAAAGCCATTTCCAGAGAAAATAAAAGCATATACCCTGATAAACTATCAACTTAGACAACAGGAGAGGAAGAACAAAAGGAGAGAGACAGAGTGTATGAGAAAAAGAGAGAATGAGAGAGGAAGAGAAAGATGGACAGGGACAGAGATTACTATGATGGGAACCAATATTCTGAACCATTTGTGCTTCGATCTCAGATTTTAAAAAAAGGAAGGGCATAAATTTGGTATATGTCTGTTTCTAAATGTGTATATGTCCATCTGTGTGCATGAATATATGCATGCATATGTGGCTGGTGTGTGTGTAATTATGTGTGTGTTCATATGTGTAGGAGTGTCTCTGTGTGCACATATGTATCTACATGCCTTATATGTATATATCTGCATGTATATGTATGAGTGACTATACATATGCATGTTTTTCTGTGTGTTTATGTGTACATAGGAGCATGCATATGTATGTATATGTGTTTGTGTGCCTATGTAACTCTGTGTATGTTTGTTTGCATGTATGTTTGCATATGTGCATGTATATCCCTTTGTATACATATGTGTATATATGTCTCTGTGTGCATATATAGATATGTATATCTATTTTTGTGTGTTTGTATATGTGTTTAAATATGTGCATGTGTATGTACGTGTTCATCATGTTTTGGAATCTGTGCACGTGTCTGTGAATATATGTGTGTATGTCTGTTTGTGTGTCTGTATGAGTGAGGGAGTATGTGTGTGTGTGAAAGGAATGTAGGTCACTGGGCAGCACACTCCTCAAAGAAAGCTCTCCCCTCACAAACACATCTCCTTGTCCTTGTTTTCTGCTATTACTATTTGCATAAAAATTCTTCTTAGGAAATGTTCAGTGAGACTCCTTAGCTGTTGCATCTTCCCATAACTCTTTCATCTACCCTGACATAACCTCCATTGGTGAACTAAAAGACTTTGGGAGACTAAGAAGCATTATATTTCTAATGTGACCATAAAAGATGTGTTTAGGAATTAAAAGGAGAAGAAAACTGGATTTGAACAGTTTATTATTCCATTTTTCTTACTATAGCAAAATAACTGGAGTCTAGGAATTTCTTTTTTATTTTTTGACTGGTTTTTTCCTTTATTTTTTATTTCTTCAATTTACATCTCATTTGCAGTCCCCTCCCTATTCCCCCTCCAGTCCCACCCTCCCACCCTCAACCCCCCATCCTCTTCCCTTTTTTTTTTCTTTTAAGTTAAAGGTATATCTTATTTCCCCCTACAGTTTCCCTTTCAGTCCAACAAGTGGCTCTTTCACTTATAATAACAAATACACTACAGTACAACAGAGGTAATTAGGCCACAGTTATGAGGGTTATATGGCTTAACGTACATTCCCAATGACCAGTCCATATGTATTTGGTACCTGACTTTAACATTCCGCTATCTAAACATCTCCATGAGTTTAAAGGTCTATATCTGACTCAACATTCATACTAATTTGCAACACAATTTTAAAGGTATCTTCTTAGATCTATAACACTCTCTTGACTCCTAAACAACTCAAAATTAAATTATGAGATTCTAGCTATCTGTTCTTCGACCACCTCAGAGACCTGAGAAGGATAAATATATGTGATTTTATAGGAAGTACAGGGCCTGCAGTTTCCCAAACTAAGAAATGACATACCAGTGGCTGCCTGGACAGTTCCCATTTTCTCTCCATACATTACAGCATCGATCTTCAGTCATTTGGCCCCGTTTCTCTGACAGACATTGATTGTAGAGCAGGGGTTATGAAGGACTTACCTACCCTGTCTTGGCAGAGCTAGGCTGTCGACTTACCTGCTTCCAGGTTTTGACCTTTTTGGACAGCATTCTGTCTACAGTTGGGGCAAGGGGCTTTTCCTTCCAAGAGATAGGCTTGCGACTAATTCAATCATCTCCAAATGGAGATTCTTCGATGCTCATCTTTTACTTGGAGGAGAATAGGGGGTGCTGCCAGGAGTTGATATGTCTTGATATAAAAAAATCTAAAGTTACGAAAACATCTTTGAATGCCATATTCTGCAGATCTCTTGAGGTTTTTGAAGAGGATCTATCTATCTCTTATATTAGGGTAAGCAGATGTTGCTTGTCTCGTAGCAGGTTTATTTCTGATTAGCTTAGAAAGTAACTATAATAGGCTGTCATAGTACCTAACTGAATGACCGGCTTGCATAACCATTAGTTTGCATTTCTTAATTACCCTAAACAGTTTATGACAATTAGTAGTAAAAGGCCGAAACATCACATTTCATTTTTTTCTTTACCTCCTAACCCTTCCATCCCATTTCTCTGGGGTGGAGTGCCCTTATATAACAGTCCCTCATCTCATTTGAGAGGTCATAGGAGGGCCAAGAGCCTCTTCATTCATTGGGGATCTACAAAGCAGTACCATCAGTGAAAAGTGTCTCGTTGCCCAGGAGAGAGAACTACTAAACAATCAAACCAATAAGCATACAATAGATAAAAAGACTAAAAAATAGAAAAAATATAACTACTATATAAAAAATAAATAAAAATTAAAAATTAAAAGTAAGAAGTCTATGTCCAAGTTCCCTTTGGTGTGTTAGTTGTAGTATCAATACCTTCTACTATATAACTAAAATTCTACTATAAGTGAATAGATGCCATATGTGTCCTTCTGAGTCTGGGTTAGTTCACTCAGGATGAGCTTTTCTAGTTCCATCCATTTGGCTGCAAATTGCATAATTTCATTGTTCCTGATAGCTGAATAATATTCCATTGTATAGATGTACCACAGATTTTTGACCCATTCTTCGGTTGAGGGACATCTGGGTTGTTTCCAGTTTCTAGCTATTACAAATAAGGCTGCTATAAACATAGATGAGGAAACTTCCTTATGATTCCGTGAAGAGGCATTTGGGCGTATACCCAGAAGTGGTATGGCTGGGTCCTGAGGCAGAGCTATTCCAAGTTTTCTAAGATATCACCAGACTGACCTCCATAGTGGTTGCACAAGCCTGCATTCCCACCAGCAATGGAGTAGGGTACCCCTTTCTCCACACCCTCGCCAGCATGTGCTGTCATTTGAGTTTTTGATCTTAGCCATTCTGACAGGTGTGAGATGGAATCTCAGAGTCGTCTTGAGTTGCATATCTCTGATGATTAAGGATGTTGAGCATTTCTTCAAGTGTCTCTCAGCCATTAGGGATTCCTCCTTTGTGAATTCTCTATTTAGCTCTGTCCCCCATTTTTTGATTGGATTATTTGGTTTCTTGGCATTTAATTTCTTGAGTTCTTTGTAGATTTTGGATATTAGCCCTCTGTCAGATGTGGGGTTGGTGAAGATTTTCTCCCAGTCTGTAGGTTGCCGTTTTGTTCGAATGACAGTGTCCTTTGCCTTACAGAAGCTTTTCAGTTTCATGAGGTCCCACTTATTGATTGTTGATCTCAAGTCCTGAGCTGTTGGTGTTCTGTTCAGGAAGTTGTCGCCTGTGCCAATTAGTTCGAGGGTTTCTCCCACTTTTTCTTCTAGTAGATTTAGTGTGACTGGCCTTAGGTTAAGGTCTTTGATCCACTTGGACTTAAGTTTTGTACAAGGTGATAAGTATGGGTCTAACTTCATTCTTTTACAAATGGACATCCAGTTGGACCAGCATCATTTGTTGAAGATGCTGTCCTTTTTCCATTGTGCCGTTTTGGCTTCTTTGTCAAAAATTAGGTGGTCATAAGTGTGTGGGTCTATTTCTGGATCTTAATTCGATTCCATTGATCTACTGGTCTGTTTCTATACCAATACCATGCTGTTTTTACAACTATTACTCTGTAGTACAGCTTGAAATCTGGGATGGTAATACCTCCAGATGTTTTTTTTATTGTACAGGATTGATTTAGCTATTCTGGGCTTTTTGTTGTTCCATATGAAATTGAAGCTAGCTCTTTCCAAGTCTATAAAAAATTGTGTTGGTATTTTAATAGGAATTGCATTGAATCTATATATTGCTTTTGGTAGGATGGCCATTTTTATTATGTTGATCCTACTTATCCATGAGCATGGGAGATCTTTTCATCTTCTAAAGGCCTCTTCCATTTCTTTCTTCAAGGGCTTGAAGTTCTTGTTGTACAGGTCCTTTACTTGCTTGGTTAGAGTTACCCCCAGGTATTTTATATTGTTTGTGGCTGTTGTGAAGGGGGTTGTTTCCCTTATTTCTTCCTCAGCCCATTTGTTTGTTGTATAAAGAAGGGCTTCTGATTTTTTTGAATTAATTTTGTATCCAGTCACTTTGCTGAAGGTGTTTATCAGCTGTAAGAGTTCTCTGGTGGAATTTTTGGGGTCGCTTATGTATACTATCATATCATCTGCAAATAGGGACAATTTGACTTCTTCGGAATTTCTTTAAAGAAGTTTATTTACTTCATAATTTTGATAAATGAAAGTCCATGATTTTTGCCCTACTTTTCTTCTGTTTAAGGCCCATATAACTACATTACAAAATTGTAGGACAAGCCAAAAGAAATGAAGCCCTAAGAAAAAGGTTTGAATTATATGGAATATTCGGACACAGATTAATAATAGGACCTGGAGACTGTGCTTAAACAATATTGAGGTGATATGGCAATGATTCCCAGAAGTAGCTCTTTCAGACAGCATATAACTCATGGTTTTGTCTCAGGTTAGGAATACTCAAGTTCAAACTTCTTCAATGATGAATATGATTGAACAGGAACACACCTCAGTATCTGCATCAAGATTGTTAATTTGCTATCATCATTATTCGTGCACCTTCCTTTCAGATTCATGTGCAGTTTTAGATGAGAATCCTTACACAAAATTTTAAAAGGAAGCCTTCCGAATACTTCAAGTTTCTGATTACTTAATCTTTTCAATGTGAATTCCACAGCCTGTTCCTAAGCAAGAGACCTTGGAGTTATAGTGTCAAAGCTTTTGAGAGCAAAGAACTGTTTATTTCATGATGGACAATGGGCTGCAAGGTAAGAAAACAGGATGATGCCTTCAGCCCTGGGCATGATGGGTGTGCTGCAGGACACGGAAGACAAAATCTCTGCTTTGAGGATGGAAGTAAGGGAATAATTCAACATGAATCATGCTCATTAATTCACAGTCTTAGGCAAAAATTGCAAGTTGAATTTCCACTACTTAAATATCGAGGAACCCAGCGACACACCAAAGATGAATTCATCTCAATTTTAGTTTTGTAGTGGTACAAACTGCTATTTAAATTTTATTTATTTTATTTCATTTGATACAGTATATATGTGTAATATGAGCACAATGTAATATTTTCCAATATTTTTACACCATCAAGTCAAGCTAATTACCATATGCAGTCAGTGATTTGCTGAAAAACATTTTAAATTTAGTTTCTTAGCACTTTTTAATATACATTGTTAAGTAGAGACACTAAACTTTCTCAAAAGATTTTAAAGTCCTTATTCATTTTGTCTGGATGATATTTTAAAAAATATTTCAATAATATTGATCTGCCTGTATTTCTCATTTGTCAGCCACTGGTGGCCATCATTCTTCACTTGTTTACATGAATTTATGTTTTAGATCTTTCATGTACTGTAAAATGTTCATCTTTCAGTACCTGCCTTTCTTACACATAATGTCTTCCAGGTCCAAGCATACTGTTGCTGTTTAAAGACTGAATAGACCACTGTGATTATAAAACCCATTATGTTCCTTGTCCTTCACTAGCAGGCACCTGGTTGGTATAAACATTCTTTTACTGTGAGCAGTGCTACAATGAATATAGCTCAAAAATCTTCCTGAGATTCTGCTAGTCCATTATGATAAATCACCAATTAAGATTGTTGGGACATATGATGGTTCCCTTTTCAGCCTTTTGAGGAGATGCTGTATTATTATCTATAATTTGCTATACCAACTCAGAATCCCAATGAAAAAATTACAAAACTTTCCTTTTCTGGAGTAATGGACTGAGTTCTATCCCCAGAAGTTACATACGGTGGAAAGAGTGAAGTGAATCCACTAAGTTCTCCCTTTATCCCTCTGTAAATACACTCTCTACATTGTGCATGTGCTTTAATAAATACAATTTTAAAACCTAGAATTTTACTTTTCTTTATATTTTTGCCAATATTTGTAATCACTTAACTATGCTGTTTGTTGAAGATATACCCCTGTCTCATTGTTTTGCTCAGAATACCTGAGTTAAAAGCCAAATGACCATAAGAATGTAACTTCAGTTATGTTTCTTTATCCTGTTCCATTTGTTGAAGTGTCTGTTTTACGCTACTGTTAAATTTTTGGTTGTCTAATATTTGTAATCTATCGGAACTCATGTAACAAGGTGTCTTGAGATTCAATCCTTTTCCTAACAATTGCCTTGGCTATTTGGGATATTTCTTAGTCCCTTCAAAACGGAAAGCTTTCCTTTGTTGTTGTGAAAAATGATAACACAAATTTGATAATGATTACTTTAAACACATAAATCACTTTGCATAGCATGGTCATTTCACTTCCATAGACTCTTGAATATTACCATTTCATGGAAAAGGAATACTTCTAGTCTTTATAAATTGAATGTTTGTCTGTCCTTTGTAAAAGCCACCAACTCAACTTGTACAAAGATAAAGAGCCAAAAACTATTTCTGTTTATGGAACCATAAAGGGTTGATAACACTTGCAAAGACCCATGCGCTGTTCAAATTATTAATATTTAGTAAACTCCACCTTCCAATATCATTTAGCTCAAAAACCTGGAGGATGGGTCACCAGCTTTCTTTTCTTTTTTTTTTTCTTTTTTTTAACAGCTTTATTTTCAACACTTAACAAAAGCATGTTCTCTTAGGATCACCTTATGCTGAAAACTGTGGTACCCTTGGCTACCAATGTTTGACTATCTGCTAGCGTTTTTCTATTTGATCAGCAGGTCATCATCCCCTGAACTATTCTTGTGAACAGAATCTGTATATATGACAAAATGCTACATAGTGGGGAGAGCAAAAATTCTGAATGCCTTGCATACAGAGAATAGAAGGCTTAAAACACACACACACACACACACACACACACACACACAGAGTGTGTCTTCAGCAATATGGAAGTTACTTTCAATCCACAGCCTTCAAAACAAGAATGACTAAGATGTACTGACCAGGAAATGAGGCAACTCTGTTTTAGCAAATACCACAAGGACATCTTAACACCCCTACCCGCATGGGCACAGCACTTCTCATGGTCACCAACCTTCTAATCACAGGACTTCACACCCACATATTCTGCAGGGACCCTACCCTACCACAGAGGCCCAGCAGGCCCAGCAGGGCCAGGCATTCATCAAACAAAGTGCACAAATCTGGGTAGAATCACGTTTTCACTTGTCTCCATGGTGACAAAAAGCAGAAAACAGGCAATCAAGGATAATAAGCCCCGTGGGCAGCCGGAATCTGTGAGAGCAAATTAAGCCCCCATCTTTCTTCCTCTTTTTTTCCCTACCCCCATCACCTCTCGGGATTATAAACACACGTCAAACCCAGGCAAGAGGGGCCCTTCACTGCTTGGTGCCATGGCAACTGATTCATTCGCCTTCCTCCCTCCATCCTGTTTTTCCCCATTAGCCTGGATACACCACCTTTCTGAAAAGGGAAAAAAAGAAGAGGAAAGGAAGAAAAAGAAAAACTCCTAACAATCTGGTGACAATATGGCCATTTCACAACAACCAATCCCTGAGGCTGACCAGAAGAAGCTTTTAGAGGTCGGCGACCTGTACAGAACAGAATGCAGCAAAGATGGATCACTCGCCAAAACCAGAACAAAACAAAGCTCCTTTTTATCACACTATTTTCTTCTTTCTTCCCTTACTTATTTATTTTGAAATTTTTCAAACCCACGGAAATGTTGAAAGGATAATAAAGTAGTCTTCTATAATAGCTTCACCTAAAAATCACCAATTATTTACAATTTGGCAGATTAGCATTCTTGCCTGCTATTTATCCATCCACCTCCACCCCTATTTATCCACCGACAATCCATCTTCACATATTTGCTTTATTACTACCCAGCTATGATGGCATTATAGCTTCAAAGGGAATTCAACTGAGAAATGTTAATATATCCTCAGTCCTCCAAATGCCTACCAGCATTTATATATATATATAAAACATAAGACCCCGTGGATTTTTGAAGTGTCCCACATGATTGCCAAATTTTCAAGGTTCTGGCTTGTTTCCTGGGATTCTATTCAGGTGTGCACACATGATTAGAGTATTACCTGTGGCAGTGGGTTGCCTTTCTCTTTGGTGCTGTGTTTGGATGTGTTTGATGATTAGCACAGATGTAATTTCCATTGGGATGTTTGGAGATATCCAAGTCCATTTCACCACCTAGTTCACCTGGTGATTTGGCATGAATTAGTTAC
Organism: Lophiomys imhausi; assembly: GCA_907164525.1. Classification (NCBI taxonomy): domain Eukaryota; kingdom Metazoa; phylum Chordata; class Mammalia; order Rodentia; family Muridae; genus Lophiomys; species Lophiomys imhausi. The sequence goes on from CAJQZJ010032551.1 coordinate 674,830, forward strand.
TACAAAATGGGCGAGAGGTGATTATTCTCTACCTCTATCTTGCATTTTATCATTATTACCTAACAACAGAGAGAAGACGTTTCCTCATTATATGCATATGTCTATGAGAGTTTCTACCAGGCACCCACCTACTCCTGTTTTATTAGAGAAAAGATAACATATTCATTGCACATATCCGATATATATATATATATATATATATATAGTTTAATACCTTGGTGAATTCCAATCAGGAAATCCTCACCATGTAACTTCCCTTCACAATTAGATAATCAAAAATGCATCTATATATTTGAATTGATTTTATTTTAGTTTTCATGTTTGTGAAGCTTATATGAACAAAATTATGCAGACTGTATAATTTTTAGCCTATGTGCTTTAATCACCTTCGTAATGCTGAAATTCATCTATAAGTCTGTTCTTTTTAGTTGCTGAGTAACCTCCATAGACTCTTTAAAAAGTAACTAGATATCATGTTAGATTTACATTAAAGGTAAAAACATATGCTGACATCCCATATGATCTTTTCTACCTTTCCATTAACTTTGCATACAACAAATTATCACAGGTTCACAATTGGTTTTGGGGAAGAGTACCATAGAGAGAATGAATCCTTCTTATGATGTAGCCTCTAGGTAGACATAACACTAATATGGCATATTGCTATCAGTGAAATTCTTGAACAATCATGGTGACATTTGGTAAGTTACTCAACAGCAACTTCTCTTTCTCTCTCTTTATTTTTTTAGGTTTCTCGAGACATGGTTTCTCTATGTAGCCCTGGTTATCCCGGAGCTCACTCTGTAGACCAAGCTGGCCTTCAACTCACAGAGATCCAGTTGTCTCTGCCTCAGGAGTGCTGGGATTAAAGACATGCACCACCACACCAGGCATAACTTCTCATTTCTGTGATTGCTATAATCATGTTTTTAAGAAACTCACACTCAAATAAAAGAAAATGAATCTGTGTGTGTATGTATATATGTGTTTGTGCATGTGTGTGTGATTGTGCACATATAATTGATTATTTTAGAATTATTCTGGGAAGAATCTGTGTCAATTATATCTCATTTTATGTACTGAGTAATTTTTACAGAGTCTTGAGTATTTTTTATTTGTACTTAGGATTATAGTCCAAAGTCATTCTTAAATTTCTTGCTCAAAATGTTTGTTTGTTGTTTGGAATCCAGGCATTCCCTGGATGTGTTTCTGTGTCTTCTCCACCTGCCTTCTCTCCCAACCTGTATGTTTTACTTTATGAGATTACAGCATGCTTCAAATGTGCTATATATTTTGGTACCACCAATGTCATCTAAAATGAACTTTCCTTAGTGAAATATAATCTTTAAATATCAAGGTCTTGATCATTGTTTTATTTATTAAAAAATATAGTTTAATCAAGTGTTCTCCTCCCCCAACTCCTCCTAAATCCTTCCCAACTTCTACCCACACATGTTGTCTTTTTCTCACTCAATCTTTTTCCCTCTGTCTCTGTCAAAAACAATAATATTAAAAATCAAAACAAACAAAAACTTACAGGACTTTTTAAAATGTTTACTGTATGTTTATTCACTTTCTGCCAGTACATATGATGTTCATAACAATCCTCAAAGTCATAGGACAGAAAGATTTGTATCTTTGAAACCAAGGTAGAGTAAACTAGATAAAAATAAGCCAAACAGAATGAATACGTGCACAACAGGAATTTTTCAGAAGCCATGTCTTTCTAGTGTGTGGGGGGAGGGTGTAAATGGAAAAACAGTCTTACTCCCCATCTCCACGCTGTGAACCATAGGCAAGACACAGGCTGAGATGAAGAAACATGGGAAGACAAAGATATTTAAATACTGATGATCAGGAGCGGTGAGTTGTCTGCAGCCAACTGTTTAGACCCAGCGACTGCCCTCACTTGGTTAGCCATCACCATAAGCTCTGTCCCCAGAAGTCTCAATATGATTCAGTTTTAAATGGGCACTGCTTTTCTCCAGGTATTTATTTTCAACTGTGCTGTGAGCTCAATTATATGCACCATGATTTCCCCTTATGTTCCTTTTGTAGTCTGAGCCTCCTTTCAGAGCCTCAGATAGAAAAACAGCTGGTGAGGGCATGTCTCATGTTTCTGAGCTCACTAAAGTCATTCCTTGGGTTCCTTATTCTGGCCATTTGGCCAGAAAGAGCCCCTCCTGGCTCTCTGATCTCCTACAACACCCTGGTCAACTTTCACAGTATTTTCCATCCCTTGTCTTAAATATATCATGGCAGCTGGTCTTGTCATTTCACCTTACATGTTGCTTTAGCCTTTGCCAATCTTTATTCTTGCTGTTACTTCAGATACTCTGAAAAAAAATGTAAAGGATATGAAACAGAAGAACAGTACACATCACAATCATTTCTGTTCCTACCCTGATTCTCTTTCTCACTAGCCCCCTAGTTTCTTGTAAATCATATAACTTCTCCATGCTATATTCTCATTTTGCACAGTGAGAAAAACAAGCTTACCAAACCAAAGTCATAGAAGTCTAATGTTGCTTGAATGACTTAAGTGTACAAAGTCATAACAATAGGACTGTGCATCTCAAGAGTGTTGTGAAATATTAGTATCTGCTGAAAGCTGTGGAGGTGCTTTGGTTTCTCAAAAATCACAGTACTTCTGGTGTACAGGGTAGGGCAAAGATTAGATAAATGGATGTTTGAGCTCAGTAAGTGATGAATACAAAATACTGAAGACCAGAAAATTACATGAAAAAGGAACAAAGTTTCCCAATTTGTCAATATAAGAGTGGATGTTTCCTTTTTTAATACAAGAGTGAGCATTTACTTTGATGTTTTTAAACTTCCCATATCATTAATAATCAAATGGAACCACAGGTATCTTGTATTGCTCCTTTAAATCACTGATTTTTGGTGTGGATTATAATTCCTTTACCTAGCAATAAAACACTTTCCACTTTGTGGCTGTGCTTGTTTTGTTTTGTATCAAGTCCTGGTTGTGTAAGCTTCTGGTAGAAACTTTCTAGACTCTTTCTTTATGACACAGGTGACATGAATAAATGTTCATCCTTCATCACATAGTTATTTCCCAGTGGGTCTACTGCTAAATTTCATAATATTGAAGCTGGAGCTTCAACATTTGAAAACTGACAAGGAAACAAGCAAATTTTTCATTTCTTTCTGTCTCTAGCCTCTCAATATAAGGGCCCTCATATGGCAGTAGCATTCATTTCATGCAAACATCCTCAAAAATCTCTTTTGTGGTATTTGGAATCAAGCCATAAGGTCAAGTATGAATTTCAAGCATTCTGTCATAGATATCTAACCCTAGCCTTTGTTTTACCCATGAACGATCTTTCTTTATAGCTCAAGGTGGCCTTGAATTTACAATACAACTACTTCAGCCTCCTGAGTGCTTTCTTGGGTTGCAGAGATGTGCTACCATGCTTAGTCTCCTAAAAGTCTGAAGTTCTTTGAGCTTCATCTCTAAAGCTTAAAATTTAAATTATCATCAGAGCATCAGTTATATTATATAAGCATGGGACTTGAATAACAACTAATTTGGAAGCAACATTCCTCTACAACTGTGAGCCTGAGAATTCAACAAGTAGGATGTGTCCAAAATACCATGGTCTTGCCATTCCTTTTTCATGGGGGAGAAATACCACATGGCTGAAGGACAATCATTCAAAGCAAGTCATGTACAAATGTAACATTCAAGAAGGAATGTAGAAGATCAATTAGCAATTTTTTTTTTACCAAATCTGCTCAAAAATGTGATACTTCCTTTCACACTAACCTTACTTTCATGTTCACTTGTCTATGTTCTTAGTGACCCCACCAACATCAATTTTTTCTTCTTTGTGAATATTTAAACATTTAATTTTCAGTATGCTTCCATTACAAAATTCTATCTTTGTGTTATTTGGTGTTTTTTTTTTTTTTTTTTTTTTTTACTGTTATAACTATCCATCAGGAGGAACAAAGTCAATCCTTCAACATTGCGCTTAGAATCCACTAAATACATAATTTCATGGTTAACAAGATCTACTTTCTTATCCATTTAGTACAGTTCTGCCAGTATTTTGTCACTATGTACAGAAGTTGCACATTTCTTTCCTAGCAACACACTCCCTTACTTCTGAGACCTCATTGTAATGGTATTTAGAATCCATGTCCCACCAACATTTTATTCAGGACCATATCTAAAAGAAAATGGGGGTATTCTCTCTAGATCTCCTCTTTTCCTTCTAGTCCTTTCCTGAGAATCACATGTAAAAATTCCCTATGGAAAACTTTTAATTTTCTAGAATGCAACTCTGAACTTTTACAACTTCAATGAATTGTTCTTTTCCAAAGCTTCCTCAACACATTTAAGTAGTCATTATGGATCTTCATTTCTTGGACCTAACTTCTGTCTCTGTAGATATCTTAACAGATCAGATTGCTATATCACAGTGACACAATATAAATTAACTGGCTTTAAGCACCATAAACCTATTCGCCATAGTTCTGGATTCTGCATTCTAAGTTCTGAATGTTACTATGGTTCATCCTGGTTATAACTGCTCCAGTTTGTAGAGAGAGATCTTCTTCTTTATAGGATCAAGTTTAACTAGATGGCGCTCTGGTTTATTCTTTAAAAGTCACTGAAATCACATATGTAGCCCCAATATTATGTTGTATATAACTTCCATATCTATTCTCACACAGAGTTTAAGAATTAAAAAATATGAATTTTAAGAGGAAAAGAATCATTGATCACATAAAAAATTCTCTTGATTGTTTTTGCCTTTTGGCTCTGATATATTGGTAAAATTTTTCTGCCAACACAATTATTGTACTTTCATTATAAAGATTATTCACACCAAATGCAGAAATCATGATAACTAAATTATTTTGCTGCTTACAAGAAGACATTCCACTGCTTTCTGGATTCAATTATTTCTGTGTAGAAATATGTCACTCTTATTGTTTCTCATTTAAACAAAATGTGTTTTATTTTACTGGTTTCTTTCAAGATTGTTCTCATTATCCATGGTGTTCAACATTTGCAGTAAACCTTTTCATTTACCCTGTCATGATTTCACTGGACTTCTTCACTGTGTTTATTTAGGTCTACATCAATTACAGAAAATTTACACACAGTATTTCCTCAAAAGTGTGTAACTTTTATTCTCTCTCATTTTACATTTTTATTTCAAGGGTTTAATATTTTCAGTCTGCAGATAACTCAAATGTAATGTTTTACATTTTTATGTACTTATTTTCATATATTTACTGTTGAAATATTTTCCCATGTCTTAGTTACTCAAGCTATTGGTTTAAATAGAGTTCTTAATTTTAGCTATTATATATTTAATGGCATAATTAAATTTGGCATTTTATACATTCACTTTAGAAAACATACCATACCTCTTCTGTGTATTTTTCTTCCATTGGTGAAACTATTAATAAATATTTGAAATGATACTATAAAATAATCTGGTTTTCCAGCACATGAGGAGGAACAGTTTTACCAATTAAATTACTTAAAACTTTTACACATAAAGCAAAACTTTCAATAATATTTATGATAACTCATGAGAAATGATAATTAGATTGTATTTTCATGTAAAAATAGTAACTTACTTGTGAAATTTAGATGATACACTAGATTATATGAATTAACATAAAGAGTAATATTTATGCATTTCTTGTTTCCAGAAATTTTATGTAAATGATTTCACATTAGAATAATGCTAAATGGCAGTATTTCCATAAACCAACAGTGTAAAAATGAATCTGAGAAGACTATGTTTTCAAACTAACACTTAATTGCAAGATAACATTGTATGGAACACAATGACAAGCCTTTCTGTGTAAATGCAGGATTGAGGAGAAATAACTGTGCTGTTGAAACAACAACAAAAATATTGTAATATTTTAATCAGAATGAAGTTTTCCTTTCTCTTTCTTAACATGTCTTGACAAATGTCTGCCTCCAAATTTTTTTCTTGATAATTTAATATGAACAAATAGACCTGCAAGGTTCTTTTTGATAAAAAAAAACTGCTTTAAAATGTCCTGTGCTAGTTTTACATGTTCCTGCTTGTAGAAGTGAGAATCACATAGCATGTCCTCAACAGCTGTGCTCATCTCAAAGCCAGAAAATGCTTCTAGGAATGAGCCCAGGCATTGAGGGGAGAGACTAACAATCCAGCTAATATTACTCCATCAGATATACTCTTGGATTAGTTCACAGGAACATGCTAAGTGCTTGCTTTTCTGTCATTCACTTGCTTCTCTTGAAAATTCATGTTTTATGAATTATTTAAAATCACTGATTATCAGTATATTTGCACATACATTATAGAGACTTTTATCATGGATCACCTTAATTCATTTCAAATTCCAGTGACTACAGTGCTTGTCAACAGGAAAACAGGTGGATAACAGTGAGTAAATGTTGAGCAGTATTTTGTTCTATCTCCATAGCAACAGGATGGAAGACGTTCTGTTAAGACAGGGAAAAAGCCAGCAAGATAGTCCTGCCTTTCGGTGTATCCCCAGCTTAATTTTTCTAGCTTCTTTTTAGAAAAAAAATTTAAAAGTGTAGAACACAGTATGTGAATACATTATGCAAATAATATCACATATGCTATACAAAGACATCTTATGATGAAGAACTTCCTCCTCATCTTTCATATGACAATAATTGCATTTTTGTACAAATGGTCGACTCTTATTTTATTAGATTTTATTGCTCCATTCAATGCCTAGGCATGTGCCATTATTTGGCAATGAAATATGAGGAGCAGTGGCAAATGTCACATTTGAACATAAGCCTTAGAGCCATCATATGCTTCTGGGATTGCTTTTGTTCCTGCTGTCACAATAATGCCATGTCTATCAAACTGGGCCATGGAATGAAGAAAATGTGAGGAACTGTGATTGGCCACTATCAGAGGCAGAGTAAACAAGAAATTAATATGTATAAGTATTTGATATTTTGGTGCTTTATCTTACTATGGCAGTAACCGAGTGAACTATGAATGAAGAGAGAAAGCTGTATCCATTGTGAGATACCACCCAAACAAAATACTAAACTATTCCTCTACATGCATAGAAATCCAAATAGTCCCAAAGCTGTAGTTGGCTCCAGAAAAATGCAGTGATCTAAAATTTTATTGAAAACAATATTCATTAAAACATCTGTGTATGGTAATTTGTACTGAACTTATGAATTTAGATGAAAATATTGGAAATAGTATGCATTAGGTGCTGCATTTTACCATAGAAATAGCTAGGAGTGAAAAAGATAAAGTCACCATGGTTCCAAAATACCCTTAAATGCATTCTCTCAGTCACTGAAACTTCCTACAAAGACCAATTTCTAATCTCTGCATCATGCCCCAATGCATCATGGAACAGCATCCAAGGCTGTAATGCATGGGCCTTTATAAGGATGTTGAAGTTCACAAAGGAGGAATTCCTAATGGCTGAGACATACTTGAAGAAATGCTCAGCATCCTTAATCATCAGAGAAATGCAACTGAAGATGACTCTGAGATTCCATCTCACACCTGTCAGAATAGCTAAGATCAAAAGCTCATATGACAGCACATGCTGGCGAGGGTGTGGAGAAAGGGGAACCATCTTCCATTGCTGGTGGGAGTGCAGGCTTGTGCAACCACTGTGGAAATCAGTCTGGCAATATCTTAGAAAGCTTGGAATAGCTCTCCCTTGGCACCCAGCCATACCCCTTCTGGGTATACATCCAAATGATTCCCCCACCGAATCACAAGGAAGTTTCCTCATCTATGTTCATAGCAGCCTTATTTGTAATAGCTGGAAACTGGAGACAACCCAGATATCCCTCAACTGAAGAATGGATTAAAAAACTGTGGTACATCTGCACAACGGAATACTACTTACCCATCAGAAACAATGAAATCCTGCCCTGCAATTTGCAGCCAAATGGATGGAACTAGAGAAGTTCATCCAGAGTGAGCTAACCCAGACCCAGAAGGATGCACATGGCATTTATTCACTTATAGTCACTATATTTAGCCATATAGTACAGGATAACTGTACTACAATGAATGAAATCAAAGGGAACAGGAACATAGACTTTTTTCCTGTCAGTGAGACACTTTACCCTAGTGGTGCTGCCTTGTAGGCCCCTAGTGTATGAGGAGGCTCTTGGCCCTCATATGACTGCTTAACTGGGGCGGGGTACTGTTATGTGGGACACTTCACTCCAGAGGAGTGGGATGGAAGGAATAGGGGGTAGAGGGTGGGAGGGCGGGACTGGGAGGGGTGTAAAGAGGACACTATGATGGAGATGTAACCTGAAGTAATAAATAAATGGACACATAAATAAATAATAAAGGATGATGATCTAGATACAAACTTAATAGAACAAGAGCATCCAGCCAAGACTTCTTATATAAAATACTCAAGGAAATAAGAGAACAAATTTGTGTCTAATTCTTTGAGTCCCAATCAACAAAACTTAACTTGATATATATTATAGTTCATCAATGTACAAGTGCTGCATATAATGAAAATAATTACAAATTTCAAACATTAGAATCACCTAGAATAAAAACTAACTAGATTTTGAGTGAGTTGTACTGACAGAATTTCTCATCGATATTTGAGACTTAAAATTATCTTCAAGTCAATAATAACCTGTTCTTTATTGCCCTATTTTACTGTGTCCAAGAAAGATAATAGAGAAGAGATCTCCAAGAAGGTGGAACTGGAAACCACAAAGGACTCCTGGAAAGAATATCCATATGGAATTAAAAAAAAAAGATGACTCAATAAATATGTGATTTGCCACAATGTCTATCTGCAAGGTATCAGATATTCCACAAAACCACAATAGCTGAATACTCCAACAGCACTGTTTTCTAATTTTGACTAAAAGTATTTGAGAAGACCCTGGCCTGGTCCTGTGTCATATGGTGATAAATGAAGAAAAGACAACTTGCAATTAATTTTATAGATAATGAGGATACAACACATCCAACTTGATAGAATAACATATTGCAGTCTGGTGGTATGACTAAATGATGCTTTGATATTTTCACTGGAAGAGGCAGCAAGTGTCTTCCTTACAAGAAAAAACTATGTGTAAGCAGTTGGATTATAATAGATTTGTTTTTGTTTCACCCCCATATTCTATGCCCCATAAACCTTAACTTCACCACACACTGCCTTTCAAATATGAGTAGAAACATCCAGGCTGATTGTTAAGGACTTATTAAAGGAAGCATGATTACATTAATTTCTTCTATAAGAATGGATATAATTTCTGCCAAGATACCAGAAGCTACATCTTACCAAATTGTAATCAACTGCTTCTTATATATATGAGCAATAAACAAATGTTCATGACTACAGGTGATAAGATTGGAGAGTGTCTGATTTTTAGCACAACATCTTAGTAAAAACTGACTAACAATACCATATTTCCTGTTTCTTCAGAAGGTAAATCTGAGAACAAAGGAGTATTATTTTTCAAAATAAAGTTTCATTTTACCATAAATATCAAATTTTTAATGCCTTGTCCCTTCTCTGTTTAAATCACATACAGGAGAAAGAAATCTTCCACAATTTTCCCTGAGATGAATGATCTCTCATTTGTATGAGAGCCAAAGAACCAAAAGGAAGCAACACTTGTGCCAGAAAACAAAACAGCAAGAACCAAATAAAAGGGAATATCAGCTAAGGTAAACTGCTTGTTTGTAATACACACATTAGGTCATTGCATATGTTAAACTCAGATTTTATATTGAAGGATTTACCTCAACAGAGTCCTCCTCTATTGTCCTATGTTCAGTCGTGTCTTTAAGCACCTAGCAACTAACCATCTTTGATCAACGCCCAAATGGTACTTTCCCTTTTTAAACTCCCTAATGTTCTTATATGCTTTAAGGCAAGGATTTGGAGACATAAGAAAGCTCTCTGTGTTTTCCATTAGTGACTGGCCTCTGAAGAAAGCTGATTCCAATTCTGTTCTCCACATGCTATTTGAGAGATCAGCAACCAGGCTTTTTCCTCAGAAAGAGAAAAACAGCACTTTCAAACAAATATGAACAGAGACAATGAAATTATGTGATGAACTTCTATTTAAATGTCTTGATATATATTAGACTACTCTTTCGCTTTAAAATATTCTGGGTATCATAACTCAAACAGAAGCCCATTTTCATGAGAATTCTATGTAATTTATATGGATGCTCTATCACCAAGGAGGGAAAGCATGATTCACACCCCACACAGTGTGGGCTGATACAGTGCCCTCCTTCTTCTGAATGGTCACCCAACAGGCATGAACTCATCCAACTCAGCAATGCTGATAGATATAGCAATTATGGGCTTGTGAAGCCTTCAGTCTTAGATGGATGGGATAGAAATAACAGGTGACTCTTCTGTCCTTCCTGCTCTAACTTCAGTCTAATGATGGGAAATAAACAAAATATAAGGCATAAAATCTCTGAATATCTGTAAGATACCTGAATAGAACTTGTAAAACTGTCCAGGTTATCAATTACTGAAATATTCTTTCAGTCAAGAGGATCCAAAGACTACATGGTGATAAATCCAATGTTGCTTCCTGGATAGGATTCTGAGACAGAATTAGATATAAATGGGCAATCAAACCAACACAGCTTCAGTAAACACATTTCAACATTGTCAACATTTGTTTCACTAATTTAACTGGTAGATGCTACTCTTGCAAACTGTTACTGAGTGAAAAAAACTTAAACTAAGCACATGAGGGTTCTATACTACCATTGCAATTTTACTTTACATCTAAATATAGAGTCACATTTTTTTCATTTGATAGAATGAAACAAAAATAGGACTGCAAAGTCAAATGCATTCAAAAATTTTTCAAACCTTTATTAATCATGCACCCACAAATGGAGACAAAGTCATTAAAAAGACTCTGTACTTCACTCAGAAAGAAAGAAAGAAAGAAAGAAAGAAAGAAAGAAAGAAAGAAAGAAAGAA
>CAJQZJ010032551.1:685840-713692 GCA_907164525.1 Lophiomys imhausi
GAAAGAAAGAAAGAAAGAAAGAAAGAAAGAAAGAAAGAAAGAAAGAATAATATGCAGGTATGTGGGAAAATGCCAATACTGAGAATAAAACTTTAATATATCATCTCCTTTAATGAAAATTGTGAAGACTTTAATAGGTAGTTTCTCTGAAAAAAATTTTATATCTAATGACATCAATGAACCAAGTTCAAAGTCTCTCCTACTGTCCTGACTCAGGCAGCCAGTTGCCAGCACTCCATCCCTACCATTTGCTGAGCAGGGATTCTGAGAATTTGTGGGATTAAGTTGAAGCAAGATAGTGCCTAGATGTTTCATAGCTGAGCTTCCTTAGGCTTGTCTGGCTGGTATACCCTGCAGGTCAGCAAACAGGTGCCCACACTGCACTGCAGTCTGTTGAGCCTGTGATAACCATGTGATTACACATTCAGAGATGGAGGTGGAAACTGGCTCTTCCAAAGAGTGGCAATTTAGAACATCACATATCCAATTTCAAACATCCTGCTCTGGTGTCAGATGAGTCACACACACATCATGTCAGCATCTCATCATATCTGCTCATGTCTGGCAAAAATATGTGGGCAGAGGTAGCAGGTGAGTAATGGGGTCACTAGGGAGCAGAACAGAGATTTATAGATTGGCTTTTGCTCCCCAGAAGAGATCTCTCTATTCAACCCCTATGACATTTCATCTCCAAGCACCTTAAAATATCCTTTACTATCATGGAGCTGACTAACACAACACATCACTTTTCACAAGTTATCAACTGAAATTGTCCTTCTCTGTATCTGAGTCCTCCATTAAAAACAATACCTGAAAATGTTTTATGTGTTATGTATGGATAAAAATACAAAGACTGACATAGGGCTCTGTCTATGAAGGTTTTTGGAAACACCTCACAGCTAAACATGGGAATAGAAAGAGAAGCGGTCAGAGAAGAAAGAGAAAAGCAGACACCATCTACCATCCATGGTCCCCTTGCTTCCCCTTCACAGTCTAGAAAAGGCATACATGAAGATCATGTGAACTGGTTTTACTCATGTACCCTACCTTCCTTTGACTGACACAACAAACACCCAATTAATATTATCCAACTTTTCTGTTTTGTTGTTGTTGTTTCTTTTTTCTTCAAATTTCTTTTTTTAAATGTTTATTTATTACTTCAGGTGTTGTTTCATTGCTGTTTGGTTTTTTTGTTGTTGTTGGTGGTGGTGGTAGTGGTGGTGGTTGGGTTTTGTTGAGATTTTGTTGTTACTTGTAGAAATCTCAAATAAACCTGGCTGACTTTGATATCCAAAGTCTCCTGACCCTACCTCCTGAACTCCATAATAATAAGAATGTACCACAATGTCAGGTTCCTCTCCAAATTTTATCTTAGAACTGCTGTTGGTGCCCTGAGTCTGATGTCAGCCTTTATTTATTATCTAATTAATAAGAACAATCGAACATACTAGAGAAATCCTGTTAATTATTTTCCTCTAAAGCTCTTGCTCCATATATAAAATTAATCTTGAGTGTCAACTATATTGGATTGTTATGCCCCTAAGAAATTAGCAAAGCACCCCTCTGAGGGTATCTGACTATATGAGAGACTTTTTAAAACCCAAAGGTACACTTCTCAGGCTCACATTGCCATGCATCCACAGCAGGCAGACCTCTTATCTATAAAGTGATCACAAAGAAAACCTAGGAAATTTACTTTCTGGTCCTGAAACCTGGCCTGAGTGCTCTGTTTAGAGGATAATTTAGGGATGAAAATGAGAGCTAGGGCTGACAGGGAGAGGAGCTGAGATTTATGACCTTGATCCTCTTTCCTCCCTATTTTTTCTTAAGTCTGTGTTCTCTCATAAATCCACCAGATTGAAAAGTACCATTTATTAAATTACACTAGCTGCCCATTCATTCTGAGTCATAGCTCATGAAATATCAGATTTGTTCTAGTTCAGAATTAGAGACTTCAAATTGTACCATCTTATAGTTAGACTTGTTTTACTGGCAGAAGGAGGGCTGTTTGAGGGAAGTCATGTTTATGATAGATTTTTTTGGGTGACATTTCAAATTTGTCCCATTAGTTCCCAGGAGCTCAAAGAGAGGAATATTTGGCAAAAACAGACATGCAGGCCCACATGCTGCTCTCTGCTCTCCATTAGTCTACAAGTGGTAGAGGAAGAACACAGAGATCTGTTTGCTTGCCACAGCATCACGCAATTTACTCTTTATCAGTTCCGTTTTCACGCACACGTAGAGGGGGGGGAGAGAGAGACAGAGATCGAAAGAGAATAGAGAGATCTCCAAGTGAACTGCTCAAGAAATAAGACTTAACCTTTATCTCTCTGTCAGTCAGGTAACACATTATATCCAATAATTATACAAATCTTATATATGCAGCTTACTAGAGATTTATATAAACAAACACCGAAGCAGTCAGTCTTCTTAAGCAGAGAACAGAGACTGTCCAATGCGTGGGGGAAATTTTTGTCCTTATCTAATGCCATTCTTTATTTAAATTATCTTCTTTGACCTTGACTATTATAGAATTGTTTTCATTTTTTTGAGCTTCTAATCAGTAGAGGCATACAGTATATGAACTTGTTCACTCAACGTTATGAGATTAATTTCTATGCATTTATTATTTTTCAATTTCTTTACTGGGTAGCATTGTACAGTTTGCCTATGTGGTAATGCATTTTCCCATGGCTAATAGAAAGTTATGTTTCCCTCGATGTCTGGCTACTTTAAACAACTTTATGGCACTATGAAAAAATTGGTGAACATAAAGGCATTATGCCTCATGGGTGTGTAAACGATGAAATCTTTTGTGTCACAGGTTATGCATGTTTACAGAATTGTTAGCCACTATCACTTCTTCTAGCAGTATATAGAAATTCATTAATAATATTTAACTTTTAAAGATCTTTTAAGTTTAATTAACTAGTTGGGTGTGTAAAAATTGTTGTAAAAATTGTTGTCTCTCCTGTGCCTGACAGAACTAAAATCTTTTTGGCATCTTCGTTAAAGGCTCAAGCATCTTTGCTTTAACATGTCCAATGAGGTTTTCTGTCTACTTCAAAGAAATTGAGCTGATAAGAGAGTAGATACAGATAAAATTGACCAGACTTTCCAGAATAAAACACACAAAATACAATCCACTAGATAAAGAATTGGTTTTCTACAAATTATTCTGAGAAAAGTTGATGTTCATATGTTCAGATATGAACATTGGTAAAACATACAGAAATTAACTCAAAATAAGTCATAGACCCAAATACAGGTTAAATAATGGTAAGCATTCCAGAATTGTAGGCAAAAAGAAGAGCTAGATAAATTAAAGTGTAGCAATGAGTCTTAATACAACAAAAACACATCTTATAAAAAAGAAAAAGCTTTTGAAAAAAATCCAACATATTTTTGTGATTAATGGGCCAGCAAGAGTAGTACTGAAAGGAACATATCTCAACATAATTAAGGCTATATTATATAAAGACACAACTAACAATATTCTATATGAAGAAAAACTTGGAGTTCTCCCATTAATATTAGGAATAATAAGGCTGTCCTCTACTTCCACTTCTTTTTAATATAGTATTCAAAGCAAGAGCAGGAACAAAAAGAAAAGAGAAGGAAATTAAATAGACACAAATAGGAAAAAAAGGAAATCAAATTATCCATAATTGTAAAGGGCATAATATTATACAGAAAATATTCTCCAAAATTTTTTATCTTAAAAATTTTAGAAATGATCAACACCTGCAGCAAGTGACAAGATACAAAATCAACTTACAAAAATCAGTAGTCTTTCTATATACCACCAGGAGTTACAAGGAAAAAGACATTCTAGACGCACATCCATTTATAATAACTCAAATATAATATCTTGAACTAAACCTAAACAATGAGATGAGAGATATCTACAATGAAAATTCAAATAAGTCTATGAATAAAGGAATGGAAAATGGAAAGAAACTATATTACTGGATGAAAAGAATTAATATCATAAAAATGCTATCTTGCTAAAAATAATTTGAAGGTGCAATATAATCCCAATCAAAATATCCATATCATTCTTCAGAAAAATAAAAGTAAAACACTTCAGTATTTATATGAAGCCAGGAAAAGACCCTTAATTCGATAGCTACTACAATCCTAAGTAAAATAAATAATACTGGAGATATTACCATTCCAGATTTCAAGATGTATTATAGAGTTATAGTAATAAAGTCAATATAGTACTGGCACAAAAGCAGACATGTACACAATCTAAGAAACAGAAGACCCAAAATTGAGTAAAAATAACTATGGTCATGTGATATTTGACAAAACATTAAAAAATATACATTGTGAAAAAGAGAGCATCTTCAAAAATACTACTGGGGAATTTGGATCCCATATGCAAGGGAATTGGATTATATCTGTGTCTGTCTCCCTGAACAAAAAAAAAAATAATTATTCCTGGTAGACCAAAGTCTCCAAGCACTGAAAAAAAAAGGGTAAGCAGTACCCCACATGAAATAGTTGTGGGAAATAACTTTCTGAATAGGACTTCTTTTGTTCAGGAATTAAAGTCCACAATTGATAAGGGACACTTCATAAAACTGAGATGCAAAGCTAAAGAAGCAATCAGTAGGGTACAGAATAATCCCTCTATATAGATATAGACAAATAATAGAGATTCAGAAAAACATGCCTTAATTATAAAATGGGCTCTGTGTCTAAACAAAATTCTCTTTTTAATTTATTTTTTATTTCTTCAAGTTACATCTCCATCACAATCCTCTCCCTACTCCCCCTTCCAGTCCCACCCTCCCACCCTCTTCCTCCTCAACCCACCCATCCCCTTTCTTTTTTTTAAGTTTAAGGTATATCTTTTTTCCCTCCAACAGCTCCCCCTTTCAGTCCAACAAATGGTTCTTTGTCTTATAACAATAAATACAATGAAAAAAAAACAACAGAAATAAATAGGCCACAATTATGAGAGTTATATGGCTTAGCATACATTCCCATTGTCCACTCCATATGTATTTGGCACCTGACTTTAACATTGACTATCTAACCATCTCAGCTTTCATTCTAACTTGCATCACAATTTTAAAAACATCTTCTTAGATCCAGAACACAATCTTAATTCCTAAACAACTCAAAATTTAACTATGAGACTCTAGCTATCTATTCTTCAACCACCTCAGAGACCTGAGGGGGATAAATATATCTGGTTATACAGGAAGTGCAGGACCAGCAGCTTCCAAAACTAAGAAATGACAGACAATTGGCTGCCTGGACAGTTCCCAATTTCCCTCCATACATTACAGTATCAATATTCAGCCATTTGGCCCCATTTCTCTGACAGATATTGATTGTAAAGCAGGAATTATGAAGGACTTGCCTATCTTGTCTTGGCAGAGCTAAGCTATGGACTTGCCTGCTTCCACGTTTGTCCTATTTGGACACCATTCTGTCTAGAGTTGAAGCAATGGATTTTTCTTGCCAAGAGATAGGCTTGCCACTAATTCAACCATCTCCAATTGTAGATTCTTCGATGCTCATCTTCTGCTTGGAGTAAAATAGGGGGTGCTGTCAGGAGCAGACATGTCTGAATATCAAAAAAAAATCTTAAGTTAAGAAATCATCTTTGTCATATTTAATGGTAGAAATAAAAATGACTCAGAAATACTTCAGAAAGTTCTCAAAATCCTTAGCAATTAGGAAATACAAATGAAAACAGCTTTGTAATTTTGTCTCACTGCAGTCAGAATAGTAAAGATCAACACAGCAACTGAAAATAAATATGAGCAAGGATGTGAGGAAAGAGAAACCCTGAGAGCCACCTGAAGAAATTCTCAACATCCTTAGTCATCAGGGAAATGCAAATCAAAACGACCCAGAGATTCCCTCCTATACCCATCAGAATGGATAAGATCTGAAACTCAGATGACAGCACATGCTGTCAGGGATGTGCAGAAATGGGAGCACTCCTCTGCTTTTGGTGGGTGTGCAAACTTGTAGAGCCACTTTGGAAATCAATCTTGGCATACCTCAGAAAATTAGGAATAGCTAGCTCTACTTCAAGACCTAGCCATACCACTCCTGGTAATATATCCAAAAGATTCTCCATCAAACCACAAAGACATCAGCTCAACTATGTTCATAGCAACGTTATTCATAATAGCCAAAAACTAATAACAACCCAGATGTCCTTCAATCAAAGAATGCATTTTTTAAAACCTGGTACATTTACACAATGGAATACTAGTCAGCTATCAAAACAATGAAATAATGCAATTTTCAGTCAAATGGATGGAACTAGAAAAGCTCATTCTGAGGGACCTAACCCAGACCCAGAAATATGCACATAGTATGTACTCATGTATAAGTGAATATTAGCCATATAATACGGGATAACCATCCTACAAACCACAGAACCAAAGAGACAGGATCCTAGCATAACTATCTATAAAGCCCCACCCAGCAGCAGATCAAAACAGATGTTGAAATGCATAGCTAAACATTAGGTAGAGCTCTAGGAGTTGAGTATAAGAGAGGGAGGAGGAACAGGAATCCAGAGTGGACAAGAACTCCACAAGAAGACCAAAAGAACCAACCAACCAAGTCCCCTAGAGGCTTACAAAGACTGAAATATGAACCAAAAAAGTATATATAGACTAGACTTAGACCCCTACACAAACATAGATGACTGGTAGCATGATCTTTATGCAGATCCCTTAACAAATAGACCCAGGTCGGGGAGTTATCTCTGACCCTGTTGCCTGTTAGTGGAACACCTTATCTGAGTTGGGACACCTTGTGGGACCCCAGAGCAAGAGGAACCTCTTATCCCTCATGTGATTTTATGACCTGAGGTGAGTTGATATGTGCGGGGTTCCCCTTAAACAAAGAGAAGGCAAGGGGGAAGAGAGTGGGAGGGTGCGTCTGGGTGGGGATGAGGGAGATGGCTGTGATGGGAATGTAACTTGATAAATAAATTTTTTAAAAGTAATTCACATTGTTGCAACCACTCCTAACATTTGTATGGAGAATCCTCAAAAAGACAAAAATGAATATATCATAATACCCAGCTATGAACTTCTTTGACTGTAACCAAGGGACTCAACATCCTACTCAAATGCTTCAGACACTTGCTTGGCTCTGTTCATTGTGGCTCTCTTTATAACAGCTATGAAATGAAAACAATCTAAATGTCTATCAACTGATGAATAGACAATGAAAAGAAAGTGTGTAGCTCTACAGAATGCTATTCGGTTGTAATGGAAAAATGAAATTTAAAGATACGTAGGTGTAACTTGAAAAGATCATATTAAGTGAGGTAACCCAGAATCAGACAGACATTCATTTCAGGCTTTCTCTTACTGAAGGCTACTAGCCCCAAATCTTCAAATGTGAGTATATACTTAGATTAACCACAAAAATCCAGAAAGTAAAAGGGGACCATGAGAGGAGTGTCTAGAAAAGGGAACAACAAAAAAAAAGGTGATATGAATGAGAAACCTACAAAAACAGGGAATGGGCTCTATCTGTTGAAGGGGAGGAAGGTTAGTAAAGAAACAGAAAGGAGAGGGAGAGACAAATAAATCAAAGGCCATTTGGTAATGTAAAATTACACACAACTAATATAAATTTATAAAGTTGTACCAGTTAGGCTCACAAATGGCCCCTACAAGAGGCAGAGTCTAACAAAAACTTCAGCACCAGAAATTAAAGCCCTCTGAGTTCTTCATCAAGGTAGTTTACATGACTCCCAAAACAAAATATGCTATTGCCATTGCCCTTTGTTACCTCCAAGATGGTAAAGTTAAGTCTCCATTGCTGAAGACACCACACATTTCAGAAAACAGACCCCAAAAACTGGAACTGGAACTAACCTGAAATTCTCTTTCCTGTGGTCTAGCTTTCAGGGCACTAGAAGGTATCTAGGGTAGGAAATAATCAATAGTTCTATATAGCTGTGGTAGCAATGAACTACAGCAATGACAATATGGAAAGATATCCATAAAGATGCAAGTGTGGCATTTATATCTTGAAGCTAGCCAACAACTATCCAATTTGATTTAAAGCCCACTCAGTGGCAGAGAAATCATAGCTACTACTAGAAAACTACTCAGGAAGTGTTAGGTGATAAATTCTAGAAGAAAATTTACTACTGTTAACCTATTAGATCACCATAGCTTCTAACTACATTCTAAAACTTACCCTTATACCACATGTACTCTCACCCCTCATCAAGGATGCTGTATTTTCAATATATAAAACCACAATAGGTCTATAATGGACATCAACGGATTCTGTGGAGCACAACCCATACAGACAAATCAACACAAACTCTATATTTAGGATTCAAGGGTCATGTCACATAAGGACTCAGAAATAATATAAGAATCAGAACAACAGGACATTTTTGTGAGGTACTGTCTCCTAGAAATGACAGGGAATTTACTTACCCAAGACACCTCAACACCCATGGCTACCTAAATAAGACATAAAAAATGATAATATCTATAGATATGCTAATGTGAAAAGATAAATTTTCAAAGGGGTCTTATCCCTAATGATGCCTTAGTGAAGGAAAATTAGTCTTTTCCAGAGATAATTACCAAAATTAGATATCCAATACAAAGCAGTTATCCCATAAGCTAAACTAAATTGATGCAGAACATTGTATTTATAATTTATATACTTACACATGTATTTTCCAATAATAATCAAAAAAGGCCATCAATTTGTGAGGAAGAGGGACATGGAAGGCATGGAGGAGAAGACATGTAAAAGGTTGCAGAGATAACAGGGGAATTAATATAATTATATTTCATTCTTTTAATTTTAATATGAAATCAAAACAAAGATTAAGTTGGGCTTCTTTAAAATTGACTGCTTTACAAGAGATAACATTGAAGCGGGGAATAGAAAGCCACAGACTAGCAGGAGTGTTTGTAATACACAGTATCAAAAATGTGTAATGACCTCTTAAAACTTACCCAGAAGAAATTCAATGATTCAATGAAAAGCAAAAAAAAAGAAAAAGAAAAGAAAAAAAAGAAAGAATAAATGAACAGACATCTCATGAAATACACACAAATAAAAATCTGTTCATGCAAAGATGTGCAGTTAGCCATCATGGAAGTGGAAAATAAAACCATATTCCATGATGCTCTTTGGAGTGGCTCAAATCCAAAAGGCAAAGAAGCTGACAGCACACTTATGGTGTGCATCTGGGAAACAGGAACACTAACCCGTTGATGACTGGGATTCAAAGCAGCACAGTCACTTTGGGAGAAAGAGTGGCAGTCTGTCAAAGCTAAACACAACATTGCCATATGATCTAGCACTCACACTCTTAGTTATTAACCAACTGATCTGAAAACTCATGTCCACACACATATTGTAAATGAGAATGGTTACAAAACTTTTACTCATAATCAGTAAACACTCTAACAACCAAGGTTTCCTTCCATGAGGGATGGAGAAAGGATAAACTGCTACATCCAAGTATATTGAATACTATTTATAAATAAAGTAGAATAGCCAGACCACAAATATGAAAGAGATATGTGTGAGATATTTGTGTGTGCATGTGTGTGTACATGCATGCAAACATATATACATACAAAAAGGCTATTTTGTGTTTAATTTCTTTTATGGAATATTGTGGGAAAGGGAAAACTATAGACACATTATAGATATTTTTTTGGTGCTAGGGCTTTGAAAACATAGAACCTTGAAAAGGTGAATTCTTTTTGGAACTATCAAACAGTCATGTATGTTAATGGTAACAATAAGGTGTGATTATCCCAAGCTGTTAAAGTGCAGAACTCCCATGAAAACTCTACCCCACATTCAGACTAACATCAGTAAGGAAGAGAGAATGCATGCTCTTCCTGCTTGTCTTTTTTAACATTATAGAGATTGCTCCATAAAAAACTAAGTATCCCCATGGACTCACACCTTATTATATGCCTTTCCTTCGGTTGCCAATATCGTTTTTTTCCAAAAAGAGACACGCATAGATAAGCTTAAACAGGCCTAGAATGAACACTTGGATTTCTCTAGTGACTCAGTGCCCATTCCTGCACTCAGTACTAATGGGGATCACAGGGTTAACAGAAGAAGAGGAGCAGGAAGCAGTTAGATTTGTCCCAGCCCCTCTAGGCTTTATTATGTCTCATGAAACATCTCTTGCCCTTTTATTCTACATCACGACTCTCAATGATCAAGGCATTGTAATTATATATTACTTCTAAATTTGGGATACTCATAGCCCATCTCAAATCCCAGCCTGCCATTTACGTCAATAGGACTGCGCACGCAAGAGCTGCGCAAATCTAGTGAAGTGTTTATATCTGCAGCAATAGTGAGAAATAGTTTATTAATAATCCCAACGTCACAGGAATGGATGGGGAGCAGGGAGGCAGGGAGCACACAGCCTCCCTCCCAGCCAATCCGCCCACCATGAAATGCCCAGTGTAGAGAGAAGAAAACTAAAGCTCCCCAAACCCACCCCTATGCTGAAAGATCATTGTGCAGGCTTGATGAAGACCCTTCCAAGACACAGAGACTAGGACCCTCCCCTCCCCCTCTGCAGCTCTGAACACAAGTGACTCCTGACAATCTTTGTTCTCAGAAGTAACCCTTTACTGATGGTTTACTGAAATCAGCCATCCTCAAGAATTCTAATTTCAAAATCCCAAGCCTCACTACCGAGAAGGCTATTGCTAATGTTTAAAAGAAACACTGTCCAGAGAGATACAATCAATTTTGTCATCAGAAGTACAAAACAAAATAATGACAACAACAACAGCAGCAGCAAAAACAAAAACAAAGAAAAATTCCTACACATCTGTGTCAGTGGACAGAACCTAATCACAGCTCTAGTGACCTCTGTGTGGGTTGATCTGTAGGGTATTACGGCACACTGTTGCAGTCCTGAGAGACACACACTTCTGGGGCAGAGAGCTAAGGTGGCAAAAAGCTTCACTGAACACAATCTATATTTCTGTTATCAGGGACTGCTGAGCCTCATGTTTTCAACTCTTTGTTCTTATGTTATTTGGGGCCTGTTCTTGAAGTCACCCTCGACTCCTCAGGTTCTGAACTCACCTCTTGTCGAGTCCCATCTGCCTTTTAAACTTCACATCTTAAACCACAGATGATCAGGACTTCACCATCCATCCACACCCGAAGCGAAGGCCCAGATATTTCATCCCAAATATCCACACCCACAGTTACATTTGGAGAGGGAGCAGGTGATCAGAAAGGTAATTTATTTGGAACCACTGAAGGTTGTCTTCACGACAGAGGAAATGGCTGCTGAGAGGCTGTCAGCCCAAAGGAAAGAATGGCGGGTTACGAGGGTCTGCAAAGCTTTAGTCCCATCTATCTCACCACTGTTCCCACCCCTGTTTCTGCTATGACCTTAAAAGAGGCACAAGCACAATGATGAATTTTCCAGGCATTAAAAAAAGAGAGTGCAAGACCAGAAGCCCCCTCCTCACAACGGGAGGGCTCATGGCTTGCCCCTCCCTCCCTCCTACACACTTCCCCTCCCAGCTGTTGATCCACACATTTGTTCTCAAAACAAAGCTTTTGCAGATGCGAACCAGCACACACACTGCCAGAGAATATGCCCAGCCTCATATTCTTCACTGAACCTTGTTACACAATGGATAAAAAGCAAGGAAAAGGACTGATCATTATTTCTTGTCTAGGTGGGGAATAGATATGGCAGACCTGACTGTAGTATTTTCAGAAATCCTAAAAATATATGATATAGTCATTCATATTCTCTGTAACTCCTTCACAGTCTCAACTTATATTGTCCAGCCTCAGCTTCTAGCAAATTCCCCCTGTGAATCTGGAGGCGCTGTAGTTTTTTGTTACACTTTCATTCTGCACACGAACCTAAGATCCCTTCAGACCTTCCTGCAGAAGATCAGCAAATTAAAGTAACTTAAGTGGAGGCAATTTAAGCCTGAACAGTTATAGAATATAAAATAGATGATTAGTGCTCTTGAGCCCAGGGAGATGAATAGGCTGAGGTTAGAATAGAGAAGGAGCCTGCCCAGCCTCCACCTCCCCCAGCAAGAGATAAAGAAAGACAAACACAAAGAAGCCCCCTTAGTCTACAAAGCCCAGTGTGAAGACCCCCTCAATGCACAAAGGAGCTCTGGCTCTTGCCTTGACCACACTGCTTCATACAGGCTCTCACGAACAGCCATTCTCTCCACATAAACAACCTGGACTCCATAATTTTTGAAGTACCTTAATGTTGAGTGTCCTACAGTAGGTTTACCCTCGCAGGATATCTTCTGAATCCCACATAATAATTTCTTAGTATTATAGTGTAAAATGAAGCTAATGGGAAAATAGTGGTCATTTATGAAATGATAGCAATTTTCCCAATTTTGTGTTCTGTGCTCAATGTCGAACTTCTGTTCCATTTTTTATATTCTTCAGCCCTCTGTACCATTATCACAGTTTGCTTAATTAAAATCCTTTCCATCTCCATTCCCAGCTTCAAATCATCTTAAACATACAGGTCTCTATTAACTCACCCTGGAGCTCAGCACTCACAAAAACATCCATAGGCATCAGCCAGAGAAGCCTAATGGCTTGCATGTAATCAGAAAACTCTGTAGTGAAGCACCACTCAACATGAAAGCAAACAACACCAATTTCATACAGAAAGAGCAGGATATAGATGGAGAAACGTATAAAAAATAACTGCCCTATTTGTCTGTGCTCCTCACTTTCTATGACCTCACTACCCAAGCACTCCTTTATTCGGTGATCCCATCTGTGATGCTAGATATCTTTGCCCTCGTCTCTTATTTCCTCACATTTCTGCACCCCACCATTCACTGATTCCACCTCTCTATGACCCCACCACTTTGAGCCCTCACCACTCTGTGCCTGTTTGCTGTGCTTCCAGTTTTCTGTACTCATTCTTTGACCTATGCGCCCTATCTCTCTGTGCTCCACCCCCTTCTTCAAGGAGGCCAAAGACAAAGGAACCACTGGTGTGCCTCCTCGAGTCTCCCAAAGACGAGGGGCACCTTTTTGTGTCTCTTCCCTCTCTTAAAGTCTATTTTCCATTTCTGACACAGACTCTCACTTTGTCTTCAGAAAGAAAGCCTATACAAAGTGCACAATTATATGAAGGTTCCCTTGGACAGTCTTGATTTCAAACACCATTGCCTTGCACCTGGCCACAAGACTAAATGTTCATTCTGTCTCTTTTTTCCAACACCTTAGCAGTAAATAAAATGTTCATTCTGTCTCTTTTTTCCAACACCTTAGCAGTAAATAATACAAGAAGATGAAAGAGAAAAGTTTAGGAGGCTAAGAAAATGCTGTGTGCTTCTGTCACTATGAGACATTTTCACAGTGACAGGCTCTTAACCCAGTCTCAGTCTCAGCCCTATGGACTATTCATTCTTTAAACACACCCACATTGATTGGTGTGGTAAGGGGGAAACAAAGAGACTAATTTTTCACAGATGTCCAAACATGGTGAGGTTTTTCAGTGGTAAAGAGGGCATGCTTGAAGAATAATAATAAGGCTGGACAAATCAATGAGATATCAAACCCAGTCATCAGTCAGCTGTCATATTGCATGTCTTTAATAGCAGTATATGGAAGACTAAGGGGATCATGTGTGAGAAATCCTGGACAGTATAACAAGATCCAGTCTTAAAACACCTACACTAAAGAGAAAAAAAGTCAAAAACAGTGCTGCTCAGAAACAGAATCTTCAGGTAACTCGGAAGAACAAGCATGTGATTAGCTAGACAACTGCATTCCCAGTTTGGTAAGAGCCATCTTCATGGAACTAGTGCACAGAGAAATGGGGGCTCTATGAATTCATTTCCCAAAGGTATGTTTGGCCAATAGTATCTCTGTTTCCTCAAATCATTCGTAAAATTCCATGCCATGTTTTTGCCTGTGAGCAATATTCCTGCTACTGGATAGAAAGCAAAATCATGTAAAATAGTGCTTGGTCCCCACTGACATCTGTGTATCTCCAAAATCTTAAATCCCATGTTACCATCCCCTTCCACCATTCTGAGTTTGCATTCCCAGGAAAACTGATATAAAACATTTCTTGTGAAATTTATTTACCTCACCATCAAGATTTGCATAAGGTTTCTTGATATGTTGTCCATGCTAGTGTCAAACTTCTGAGGTAACTGAAACTTTTTGTCCAATAAAAGGCTATTTTTCTTATACCAATAAATGCAATACAAAACAATAAGGACAATTAGGAAACAATTATGACAACTGTAAGGTATGACATAAATTCCCAATGTCCAGTACATATGTTTTGGGAACTAATAAGAGTATTCTATTATCCATCTATTTCAATGAATTTAAAGTTCTATACCTAACTCAGTTTCCATCCCACCTTGTATTACCAAGTTAAAAACATCTTCTTAGACCTAGAACATCCTTTTGTTGTGGCAAAATACACATGACAAAAAATTATCATCTTAACCAATTTTTTAAATTACAGTTCAGGGGTAATATGTGTATAGGCATTTTTGCTTAAATAACAACAACACACTCTTTCAGATGATTTTTATTTTCTAAAGTAACATTTCTTTGCCTGTAGATTAACAGCTCCCCACTCCTTCTCCTACAGCTCTGGCTGACAGAGCCTCAATTTTAAGTCCTGTGATTTTAAACACTTAGTAGTATACAAGGCACTGAAATGAAATCATAAATAATCTATCTCTTAGTTAATTTCTTATTTGCTTATGATCAATTCACGTGCCACAAAAAGTCTTTTTTAGCAATGAAAAAAATATTTAACAATATACTCAGTATACATTTTATTTATTCATCTATTCTAGGGTGTCTGTTGTTTCCATGTGTCAGCTATCATTAATGATGTTGCTGTGGATATAGGTATAAAAATTCTAATCAAGATCCAGCCTTTAATTCCTGTAAGTATAAATAATAGGTGGAACTCTGGGATGATATCATAATTCAATCTTATTTTTTTTATGAGAATCTATTAATTTTCCCTCATCATTAGTGTAGTAGGGTTTCAAAGCCTCCACACTAACTTTCATGTTTTAGCTTTTCATTATACTGGTCAGCATAATGGATATAAAATGATATGTACTATGGTTTTGATTGTTATTTGCCTCATTAGTAATAGTTATCTGACCTTGAAATTCAGTTTTAAATCACCAAGTTCTATAAAACTCTGAGTGAGATAAAAATATTCTAGACAGGTAACAACATTGTAAAAACTAAAAAACTAATTAAAATTTATGAAAATGTGGTTCTCAGGTATTGGAAAATCTTTTTTTAGCTCTGATTTTAATTAAGTTAATTTATTTATACATTTTACATCCCAGTCATAGCCCTCTCCATATCCTCCTCTAGGACTCATCTGTTCACTCCCTTCCTCTTAACAACCCTTGTCTTCTCCTCAGAAAAAGAGAGCCAACCTTGTTCAATCCAAGCCCAGCA
Organism: Lophiomys imhausi; assembly: GCA_907164525.1. Classification (NCBI taxonomy): domain Eukaryota; kingdom Metazoa; phylum Chordata; class Mammalia; order Rodentia; family Muridae; genus Lophiomys; species Lophiomys imhausi. The sequence continues at coordinate 701,321 of CAJQZJ010032551.1, forward strand.
CATTGAATCTCATCAGGACTGAAAAAGTCCTCTTCCATTGAGGCCACGCACATCAGTCCAGTTATGGAGAGTGGTCAAAAAACATGTGTCAGTTCGATTCCATTGATCTACTGGTCTGTTTCTATACCAATACCATGCTGTTTTTACAACTATTGCTCTGTAGTACAGCTTGAAATTTGGGATGGTAATAGCTCCAGATGTTTTTTTTTTTATTGTACAGGATTGATTTAGCTATTCTGGGCTTTTTGTTGTTCCATGTGAAACTGAGGCTAGCTCTTTCCAAGTCTATAAAAAATAGTGTTGGTATTTTGATAGGAATTGCATTAAATCTATATATTGCTTTTGGTAGGATGGCCATTTTTACTATGTTGATCCTACCTATCCATGAGCATGGGAGATCTTTCCATCTTCTAAAGGCCTCTTCCAATTCTTTCTTCAAGGGCTTTAAGTTCTTGTTGTACAGGTCCTTTACTTGCTTGGTTATAGTTACCCCCAGGTATTTTATGTTGTTTGCGGCTATTGTGAAGGGGGTTGTTTCCCTTATTTCATCCTCAGCCCATTTGTTTGTTGTATAAAGAAGGGCTTCTGATTTTTTTTGAATTAATTTTGTATCCAGCCACTTTGCTGAAGGTGTTTATCAGCTGTATGAGTTCTCTGGTGGAATTTTTGGGGTCGCTTATGTATACTATCATATCATCGAATTGAAGATCCAGAAATAGACCCACACACTTATGGCCACCTAATTTTTGACAAAGAAGCCAAAACGGCACAATGGAAGAAGGACAACATCTTCAACAAATGGTGCTGGTCCAACTGGATGTCCATTTGTAAAAGAATGAAGTTAGACCCATACTTATCACCCTGTACAAAACTTAAGTCCAAGTGGATCAAAGACCTTAACATAAGGCCGGACACACTAAATCTACTAGAAGAAAAAGTGGGAGAAACCCTCGAACTAATTGGCACAGGCAACAACTTCCTGAACAGAACACCAATAGCTCAGGACTTGAGATCAACAATCAATAAGTGGGACCTCATGAAACTGAAAAGCTTCTGTAAGGCAAAGGACACTGTCATTCGAACAAAACGGCAGCCTACAGACTGGGAGAAAATCTTCACCAACCCCACATCTGACAGAGGGCTAATATCCAAAATCTACAAAGAACTCAAGAAATTAAGTGCCAAGAAAGCAAATAATCCAATCAAAAAATGGGGGACAGAGCTAAATAGAGAATTCACAAAGGAGGAATCCCTAATGGTTGAGAGACACTTGAAGAAATGCTCAACATCCTTAATCATCAGAGAAATGCAACTCAAGACCACTCTGAGATTCCATCTCACACCTTTCAGAATGGCTAAAATCAAAAACTCAATTGACAGCACATGCTGGCGAGGGTGTGGAGAAAGGGGTACCCTACTCCATTGCTGGTGGGAATGCAGGCTTGTGCAACCACTATGGAGGTCAGTCTGGCGATATCTTAAAAAACTTGGAATAGCTCTGCCTCAGGACCCAGCCATACCATTTCTGGGTAGACACCCAAATGCCTCTTCACGTAATCATAAGGAAGTTTCCTCATCTATGTTTATAGCAGCCTTATTTGTAATAGCTAGAAACTGGAAACAACCCAGATGTCCCTCAACCAAAAAATGGGTCAAAAAACTGTGGTACATCTATACAATGGAATATTATTCAGCTATCAGGAACAATGAAATTATGCAATTTGCAGCCAAATGGATGGAACTAGAAAAGCTCATCCTGAGTGAACTAACTCAGACTCAGAAGGACACATATGGCATCTATTCACTTATAGTAGGATTTTAGCTATATATTAGAAGGTATCGATACTACAACTAACATACCAAAGGGAACTTGGACATAGACTTCTTATTTTTAATTTTTATTCTTTATTTATTTTTATATATTAGTTATATTTTTTCTATTTTTCAGTCTTTTTTATCTATTGTATGCTTATTGGTTTGTTTGTTTAGTAGTTCTCTCTCCCGGGCAACGAGACACTTTTCACTGATGGTACTGCTTCGAAGATCCCCAATGAATGAAGAGGCTCTTGGTCCTCATACGACCTCTCAACTGAGATGAGGGACTGTTATATAAGGACACCCCACCCCAGAGAAATGGGATGGAAGGGTTAGGAGGTAAAGAAAAAAAATGAAATGTGATGTTTCGGCCTTTTACTACTAACTGTCATAAACTGTTTAGGGTAATTAAGAAATGCAAACTAATGGTTATGCAAGCCGGTCATTCAGTTAGGTACTGTGACAGCCTATTATAGTTACTTTCTAAGCTAATCAGAAATAAACCGGCAAGAGACAAGCAACATCTGCTTACCCTAATATAAGAGATAGATAGAGCCTCTTCAAATTTAATTTTGAGTTGTTTAGGAGTCAAGAGAGTGTTATACATCTAAGAAGATACTTTTAAAATTGTGTTGCAAGTTAGTATGAATGTTGAGTCAGATATAGACCTTTAAACTCATGGAGATGTTTAGATAGTGGAATGTTAAAGTCAGGTACCAAATACATACGGACTGGTCATTGGGAATGTACGTTAAGCCATATAACCCTCATAACTGTGGCCTAATTACCTCTGTTGTACTGTATTGTATTTGTTATTATAAGAGAAAGAGCCATTTGTTGGACTGAAAGGGGAAACTGTAGGGGTAAATAAGATATACCTAAAACTCAAAAGAAAAAAAAAGGAAGAGGATGGGGGGTTGAGGGTGGGAGGGTGGGACTGGAGGGGGAATAGGGAGGGGACTGCGATTGAGATGTAACTTGAAGAAATAAAATATAACGGAAAAAAATAAAACATGTGTCAGAATCCATGTCAGAGACAGCCCCTGTTCCACTTGCTAGGGATGTGGACTAAACTGATGGACACCTGATGACTAAAATGCCCATCAGTTACATATGTGTAGGGGACCCCATGTTCAATTCATGCATACTCTTTGATGGAAAATATTTTCAAAAGAAGGTTCAAGCTCTTTACAAATTTTCTGAATCCATTCTGTGTATATACCATATCTTCATTATCCATATCAGTTAAGTTACATTATATTGCTTCCCTTTTCTGTTTGTAGTGAATAGTTTTGCAATAAACATAGCAGAGCAAGTCCTATGGAGTAAGACATCAAGTTATTTGGGCATATGCCAGGGAGTGATATACCTATAGTCATATGGTAGAACTACTTTAGCATTTTAAGAATTATCTACAATGATTTCCATAATGGCTGCACCCATTTGAAAACACACCAATAGCTAATGATGGTTCATCTCTCACCACATTCTTGTCAGAATTTATTGTGAGATGGTTTATTGACTTTAGACATTATGGCACTCATTGTGAGTTGGAATCTCAAAGTAACTTTAATTTGCATTTGCTAATTGGTAATAATATTGAAGACTTTATATATATATTTGTACATAATTATATCACCTCCACTTCTTAATTTCCACCCTCTAAAACTTCCCATATGCCCCTCCTTTCTCTCTTTGAAAATCATGGTCTCCCCTCCTTTCTCTGAAAATCATGGTTCATCATTTGTCATTGTATGCGTATATGTATATGTACATACATATATATTCCTAAATTAAATGCTTACTTATAATGTACATATATACACATACATACATATATAAATGCACACATACATATATACATACATATAATTATACACCCATACATATATATACATATATATGTGTGTGTGTGTGTGTGTGTTCAAAGAACACATACATCAAGTTGAGAGGATTGGCATGGAAGGAGTTGAAAAGACTGTAACTGAAGAGAGGGTAGCTGGGAATGACATTCAGAAGCAAATTCGGGAATTGATGTAATTCTACTCAATTAAAAGCACAAGAAATATTGGACATTGGTAATGTATGTTATACCTTATAATTTTCATAATTGTGGCCTAATTGTTCTTATTTTTGTATTGTATCTATCCTTATAAGAAAAAGAACCATTTATTGGACTAAAAGGGGAAGCTTTTAGGGGGAAAATGATACACCTTACTTTTTTTTAAGCAGATAGGAGGGTGAGGGAGAGAAGATAAGATGGTGGGACTGCTAGGAGGAGAGGAAGGGGACTGTGATTGAGATGTAACTTGGAGAAATAAATAAATGTTGAAAAAAGGGACAAGAAATAAAAATCCATATGGACTAATATTATTTTGTGTTTATTTTAAAGCATATAATATATATGTATTTGTGTGCATATATAAATAATTTAAATGAAGTTTTTTTTCCATTTGGAATGACAATAGCTTCCCCTAGAGTCATAAACTAAAAAAAAAAAAAAAAAAAAAAAAAAAAACACCCAAAACTGAACATGGGAAACTTTCCTTCAAGTTGTTGGTCAGAGTAATTCAAGGGACTCACAAAACAATATTTTCTATCAATGTTGTTCTGGGTTGCTTCCTAGAACTTGAAGGTAAGACCCTATTGCTGAAGATATTACATAATCCAGAAAAGAAAGACCTTGAAGGAACTGAAGTGTAACTCATCTGGAAACCTTCTCTTTGAGGACTAGCTTTCATAGTATCTGAAGGCGCTATGTAAGCTGCAAAAGGAAAAGACAATTCATAGCCCTACCCAAGTGGAAAAGCCTACAAATCACAACAATGGCTAGGATTGCAAGATAAACTAAAGGGTAGAATAGTAGCATTTATGTCTTAGGGAAAACCAAAAATTGTCTTAAATCTATTGGGCTAAGGACCACTAGATAAAAGCAATTCATTTATGGTACTGTAAACCTATTCAAATATACATGGTTAAGGAGTTCATAGAACCCTAGAGGAGAATCTACTCTTGACGCTTTCCAAAAAAGGTTAAATTCCCAGTGTCATTCTAAAAATTCATCTGTATATCCATAAGTAAGTGTATCTCTCATTCCTTATAAAAAACAACTTCTTAAATCAGAAATGGCCACAAAAATCCACATTAATTAAAAAACCAAAGAGGAGAGAGACCCAAGTGGCCACACTGGACCCTGCAGAGGATGCCACTATGAAGAGCGAAATTGTGATTGAGAGATGGAAAAGAGGAAGTACTCATTGGAAAGAGTGAAGAGAAAGTGAAGTCCTAGTGGTTTCTGTACTGTGGAAGAACAGTGAAGAACAGGCAGATATAAGGATTTCATGCAACCACCTGGGGCCATGCTGAGATCTGGGCTAAGGCTGCTGCCAAGGGCCATGTCTTGGGTCCATGACCCTACAGCAGCCAGGGTCTGTGCTGATGTCTGTTGCCTGTGTTGCCAACAAAGGTTGTCCTTATATCAATGGTTTGGGCTGCTTCCTGAGATCATGCTGATGTCCAGGATCCTTACTGGCATGGTGTTCGAGGAGCAAAGTGATATGAATGGCCTGTGCTGCCATCTGAGGCCATGGTGATGTCCTGACCTAGGCTGCTGGTTAAGGTCATGTGTAAATCCATGGTCTTGCTGCAGCTGGAGTCTGTCTCAGTGTTTGTGGCATGAGTTACGATGAAAGCCAGTGGTCTGGGATGCCACCTGAGACCACATAGTTGTCTGAGAGTTGTGCTACCACCTGTGGACATAATGATCTGAATGGTCTGTGCTTCCACGTGAGGTCATGGTACCACCTGGGCCCATGCTGCCACCAGGGGCCATGTCTGTGTCCATGGTCCTTCACAGTCAGGGTTTGGTTTGATGTCTGGGTCCTGGGTAAGGCCAGGACATCCCTGGTCTGAGCTGCTCTCTGAGATAATATTTATGTCAGAGCACTGGGCTTAGCTGGTCCTGCCTTTTACCTGCTGAGTGAGAGCTAGCCCTGTCCCTCCCCTGGGCAGCATGGGACAGCTAGCTCTTGTGACATTAGTAAGGGAAAGCTGGAGAGCATTTAACAAGTGCTGGAGATCTGTCCCTGCCCCTCACCAGCTGCAGCACACAGGAAAGCAGGCCCAGATCTCACCTGGGCAGCACAATAGAGCTTGTCTTGATGGCATGAGCATGATTAAGCCTGCTCCAAAAGTGTGAACATAGGAAACATGTTCCTCTCTTTACACCCCCAACCTGTGGCAGACAGGTAAGCTGGCTTTGAAGACATGAGAGCAGGAGAGCTGGCCCCACCCCTTGTCTGAGCAAAGCAGAAAAGCTGACCCTGGTGGCACAGGCACAGGGGAGTAGGTGGGCTCACCAACTCAGTTCCAGGATCAGATCCAGGGCTCTGAGTTGACCCACCTCACCTTCCATATGCTGGTAGACTGGTCCTGTAGATACAAAGTTGTAGGATCTCTATGACACAGGGCAACAACAGGGTATTCAAGAAAAGTCCCAGTGAGGTTCCAACATTGATAATGTAGCAAAAGCCAGAGGCCTAATCCAAATCAATGACTCATTGAAATGAACACTTTGAAGCAAAGTTTTTTGGCAAAAGCATATACTATCTGGCACACTGTAGCTTCCAAGGTGAGGTTTTATTTTAAATTTTCTCTTTTTCTCTTTTTTATTGTTGTTTTCTTTTGTTGAAGAGGTTGCAAGGACAGAGGGCAGATATGAACAGGTGGAGAGATAAGTGGTATTCGGGGGAATTATGTGAAATTAACAAAAAATCAATTTAAAAAGTTCTTTTTAAAAAACAAAGAACCACTGACTGGGAGGTGTCCAATCCCAGTTGACATTTCTGTAACAGAAATCTTACATCTGATGCTCAGAGAACATTGTGGAAGAGGTAGCAGAAAAATGCAATATCCAGAGTACCAAGAGGACCAAGATAACCAGAGTGTCTTCTGTTTATGATATCAAGTTAACATTCCAACATGGATCACTGAAATCCCATAAGGTCCCTCCCCTAAATGAAAAACATAAAAACAATTGATGGTAGTTAAGAAAGGAAAAAACAGTCTTCTCTAGTGAAGCCCCAGGTAGGTTATCCATTCCCAAATGCTCCAAACTTATTTGAGCAACACTAAGTTGATACAAAAGAATATATATGTATATGCATATGTATGTATATATACATATGTGTGTCTGGTGTGTGCAACAATAAAAATTAAAGAATTCATGAATTTGACAGGTAAGTGAATGGGGACATGGTCTCACATTGAGGGGCAAAAAGAGGGTTGGAAATAATGTGATTACAGTAATAATGTATACAATTCTTAAAATATATAAAAATATATATTTGGAAATGAAGACAACCCTAAACTGGAAATTAATAGTGTAATAACATTTAGAATTCCAAATACATGAACATTAAAGGAAAAATTCATAAGTAAGAAACATTTCTAAGGAGAAAATGACAACAGGAAAATAAAAATAAGGTCATATAGAAAAAAATTAATTATTCTATAATAAAATCCACCAGGGAAAGTGAAGAGTCTCCTAAGTGGGAAGTCTCTTCATGAACTTTCTTATGTTGTACTCATTCACGGAACATGACAGCCAGCATTTTATGCTCTTGACTACCCCAAATTTGATAGCAAATGCCTCCAATGTCTTTTCTGACTCTTAATCAAAGCAGTGTTTCAATAAAAAGATATTAAGTGTAGGAGCATTTCCACTGGAGGAAGGACTTTCTAACATTTTGATTCTATGGGCTAAATGTCCAAGGTCTTGAAGTAAAGGGTATTGGCATTATAGAAAATAAATAGGCTAGTCATTTTTCTATATACAAAGAGGCATAAAGAGAAATAGATCAGGGAAACCATCCCAATTACAATAGTATCAAAAGATAGATTATCTTAAAATAAATCTAACCACACAATTAAAACTTTAAAACACATAAAAGGGAAATAAAAGAAGATAAGAGAAAATGGAAATGACTCTCGTGTTCATGGATTTGTAGGACTAATGCTTAAAAAGAAAATAAATTCCTTAAAGAAATTGAGGAAAACACAAACAACCATAAGAAATAAGTAAGTCCCTTAAAGAAAGTCAAGAAAGCCAAGAAAGGGTGAACAGAGTTGAAAGAAAGGCTGGAGAAATGGCTCAGTGGTTAAGAGCACTGGTTGCTCTTCCAAAGGACCCAGGTTCAAATCCCAGCATTCACATGGCAGTTCTCAGCTGTCTAATTGCTGGGTGCAGTGGCACACACCTTTAATCCCAGCACCTGGGACGCAAAGGCAGTAGGATCTCTGTGCATTCAAGGCTATCCTGGTCTACAAAGTGAGTCAAGGACTGCCAAGGACACCCAGAGAAACCCTGTCTCAAAAAAAAAAAAAGACAAAAGAAAGGGAAAAAACTGTTCAAGAACTGAAAATGGAAATAGAAGCGATAAAGAAAACACAAACACAAGGAATTCTGAAAATGAAAAATGAAATGAAAAATCCAACTAAGTGAATAGGAACTACTGATGCAAGAGGAATATAAGAGATGGGAAAAAGAGTCTCAGGAATTAAAGACACAATACAAAAAATAGATACACAAGTCAAAGTACATGATAAATCTAAAAAAATTTTGACACAAGATATCCAGAAAATCTAGGACACTATTAAAAGACCAAATCTAAGAATAATAAGAATAGAAGAAGGGAGGAATCTCAGCTCAAAGGCCCAGGAAATATTTTCAACAAAGTAATAGACGAAGATGTTCCTCTAAGAAGGAGATGTCTATAAAATTAAAAGAAGCTTACAGAACACCAAATAGATTGAATAATAACAGAAAGTCCCTTTTCCACATGAAAACAAAACTCTAACCATACAGAACAAAGAAAGAATATTAAAAGATGCAAGGGGAAAAGACCATGTGACATATAAAAGCAAATCTATTAGAATTATACCAGACTTCTGAATGGAGACTCTAAAAGTCAGAAGGGCATGGACACATATCCTGCAGACTCTAAGAAACCTGGGATTCCATCCCAGACTACTAAACCCAGAGAAACTTACAATCACCACAGAAGGAAAAAACAAGATATTCCATGATAAAGTCAAATTTAAACAATGTCTATCTACTCAGACAGCTCCACAGAATGTACAAGAAGGAAAACTCCAACCTAAGGAGGTTATTTACACCCTTGAAAACACAGGAAATAATCTTACACAGAAAAATCAAAAGAAAGGAAGTACACACACACACACACACACAGAGAGAGAGAGAGAGAGAGAGAGAGACCATCATCAACAACAAAAACAGGAATTAACAGTCATTGTTCATTGATATGCTCAATATCAACAAACACAATTCACCAATAAAATACACAGACTAACAAAAAGGATGCAAAACAGGATCCATCCTTCTGCTTCATATAAGAAATACACTTCAACACCAACAAGAGAGATTACCAGAGTGAAGGGCTGGAAAATGATTTTTTAAAGAAAAAACCTGTGTAACCATTCTAATATCTAACAAAACAGACATCAAAATAAAATTAATCAAAAGAGACAAAGAAGGACCCTTCATACTCATCAAGGTAAAATCAACCAAGATGACTTTTCAATTTTTAAGACTTCAAACACATGGGCAACCATGTTTGTAAAACAAACATTACTAAAGCTTAAATCACACATCATCCCTCACACATTGACAGTGGGAGACTTCAATACTCCATTCTCACCAATGAACAGGTCAACCAGACCAAAAACAAAACTAAACAAAAACCCAGAAATGTTGGAACTTAGAGATGTTATAAACCAGATGGACCTAACAGATATTTAACAAACATTTCCCCTGAACACAAATGAATATATCTCTTCTCAATGCATCATAGAACTCTCTCCAAAACTGACCACATGCTCGATCACAAAGCAAGTTTCAATAGATAAAAAAATAATTGAAATATCCCCCTGCACCTTATCAGACCACCACAGATGTAAACTGAGTTTCAACAACAGAAACACCAGAAAGCCCACAAACTGTTGGAAACTGAATAACTCTATGCTGAATGAGTATTAGGTCAAGACAGAAATAAAGAAGTTAAAGATTTCCTAGAATTTAATGAAAAAAAGGCACAACATACTCAAACTTATGACACACAATGAAAGTTGTACTAAGAGGAAAATTCTTATCACTAAGCCTTTAGATTTAAAAAAATGGAGAGATATCATACTAGCAACTTAACAACACATCTGAAATCTTTGGAACAAAAAGAAGTAAGCATGCTCAAGAAAAGTAGAAGCCAGGAAATAATCAAACTAAGGTTTGAAATCAATAAAACAGAAACAAAGAGAACAATACAAAGCAATTAACTAAGCATCGAGTTGGTTCTTTGAGAAAACTGGCAAGGTAGACAAACCATTGTCCAATGTAACTAAAAGACAGAGAGATTATCCACATTAACAAAATCAAAATGAACAGGGGAAAATAGCAACAGATGCTGAGGAAATCCAAAGAATCCTTGGGTCTTATTTTACAAACCTGTACTCCACAAAACAAAAAAATCAAAAAGAAGGATAATTTTCTCAATAGATTCCACTTACCAAAGTTAAATTATGATCAAATAAACAATTTAAATAGACTTAAAACACCTAAGGAAATAGAAGTCATTAAAATTCTCCCAAACCAATAATTCCCAGAGCTAGATATTATTAGTGCAGAATTTTACAAGACTTTCAAAGAAGAGCTTAGACCAATACTCCAAATTGCTTAATAAAATAGATGCAGAAGGAACATTACCAAAATCATTTTATTTTTTAAGGCATATATTATTATTTTTTATGTGTATTTACTACTTCAGGTTCGTTTTATGAGACAACAGTCACCCTGATATCCAAAGTACACAGTGGTTCAATGAAGAAAGAGAATTAAAGACAAATTTGTCTTGTGAACACAGATGCAAAAGTACTCAACAAAAATACACATAAATTGAATCCAAGAACATATCAAAAAGATTATCCACCATGATCAATTAGGCTTTGTCCAGAGATGCAGGTATGGTTCAACACATGAAAGTCAATGAATGTAATTCACCATGTAAGCAAAGTGATGATCATCATATCAGATGGCCAAAAAAGCCTTTGGCAAAACCCAAAAGCACCCTTTCTTGATAAAAGTATTGGAAAGATTATAAATACAAGAAATGCAACTACACATAATGAAGGCAATTTGGAGGAAGATATTGCCTTATATCAAATTAAATAGAGAAACACAAAGCAATCCAAAAAACATCAGGAACAAAACAAGGCTATCAATTCTCTTCGTATCTATTCAACACAGTGCTTGAAGTTTTATCTGGAGCAAGAAGACTACTAAAGGAAATCAAAGGGTTGCAAATTGGAAAGGAGGAATTCAAAGACATCAATACCCCAAATAATCCAATTAAAATTAGGTAAAGATTGAAACCGAGAATTCTCAATAGAGAAAATACAAATGGCTAAGAACCATTTAAAGTAATGTACAACATCCTTAGCCATCAGGGAACGAACAGCAAATCAGAACTGCTTTGAGATTCTATCTTACAGTTGTCAGAACAGCTAAGATCAATAACAAAAGTGACCAACTCATGCTGCTGAGGATGAGGAGCAAGGGGAACACTCCTCCATTGCCATCAGGATCTTGTACAATCTCTAGAAATGAATACGGTGTTTCATCAGAAAATTGGGAATCAATCTACATCAAGATCCAGCTGTTCCACTCCATCTTACCACAATGAAATTTGTTCAGCTATGTTTATAGCAGCTTTATTCGAGGTAATAAGAAATTGAAAATTACCTAGATGTCCCTCAACAAAAAAATGGATAAAGAATATATGGTACGTTTACACAATAGAGTATTATTCAGCTATAAAAAAATAATGACATCATGAAATTTGCAGGTAGATGGCTGGAACTAGAAAACCTCATACTGAGTGAGGTATTCCAGATCCAGAAAGACAAAGATAGTATGTACTCACTTATAAATTAATATTAGCTCTAAAGTAATTGACAAACATGCTACAATCCAGACAATCAGAACAGCAACATAACAAGGAGAACTCTAAACAGGATACATAGATCTCAGTGATAAGTGCAAATAGAACAGATTTTGAAGGTAGATTAAGAACAGGAGGAATTATGAGAAGAAGAAAAGAGGAAGAAAGAGAGTATAGGGAGAGACTGGAATTGAAGGATTGCGAGGAGCAGGTGTGGAAACCTAGTGCCATAGGAACTTCCAGGATTCTATGAAAGTGACCCTAGTGAGGACTGAGTAATGGAGGATTCAGAGCGAAAACATGCCATTCTCTGTAACCAGGCAAAGCCTCCAGTGTCAGGACTGGAACACCAACTCAGGCACAAAATCTTTAACCTATAATTTTAACTCACTTGCAAAATGTGCTGAAAAATGGAAGTGCAGAACTTGTGGTAGTGGCCAACAAAAGATTAATCTAATTTTAAGCCCAACCCACGAGGGCAGGGTCTGGATGACCAGGAACTGGAGGCTGCATAGCCAAAAGAGCTATAATAGAAAAAATCAAGAAT
>CAJQZJ010032551.1:713702-731437 GCA_907164525.1 Lophiomys imhausi
TGGTCATCAGAGAGGCTTCCACAGGCAGCTAATAAGAAAAGATGCAGAGACTCACAAGCAAACATTAGTGTGAGAGCCCAATTTGAAAATCTCCATAAGATCCCTCCCCTTGGAGTTTTGGGAACCTTTTAGAAGAGGCAGAACAAGAATTGTAAACCATAGGGGCCAGGTACATAAGAAAAACAGGGCCTATAGACATTAGCTAAGGAGGACTCATAGGGGCTCTCATAGACTAACGTGACAATCATGGAGCCTGCATGAGTCTGTGCTAGGTCCCCTGCGTATATGTTGTGATTGCTTAGCTTGTATTGTTGTGGGACTTCTAACAGTGGGAGTGAAGGTATCTCAGACTCTATCATATATGGTGCTCTTGGGACACTTTTCATCCTACTGGATTGCCTTGCCCAGGCATGACATGAGGGTTTGTGCCTAGTGCTATTGTATTGTGTTATGCCATGTTCAGTAGCTATCCCAGGAAGGCCTGCTCTTTTCTGAAGGGAAACAAGGAAAAAGTGGATTTGTGGAAGAAGGAAGATGGATGGAGGGGGAAACCTGAGAGAAGTGGAGGGAGGGGAAAATTAGGTCAGGATATATAAGAAACAACAGATTATGAATAAATGAATGAATGAATGAATAATAGAAAGAAAGAAATTAATGATAGGAGAGTAAATAGAAATAGTAGGATGTAGAATTTTAAAAATTAATCTGAAATTTCATGTGGAAAAGGAAAAGATTCTGGTTATCTAAAAAATCTTAAATAATTATCAGAAACGTGATGGTGTCATAATCTCAGATTTAAAGTTATGCTTCAAGTTATAATAGAAAACAACACAATAATGACATTTCAAAAGACTCTTTTTGGATGACGATGATGTATAACTGCATCTGAATTTTTTCTACTCCAAAATCAGCATCACCTTTGGATGACACTTAAAGAGTTTTCCCATAAACTAAGTGCACATAAATGTACTTATTTCCAAAATTGTTCTGAATATGGGTCATAACAATATAATGCTATCATTTAAGTCATCAACTTTGACAGCCACAAGCTACCATTATTTGGACTTTTGTTCAGATTTGTCTATTTCTTTCACATTGTTCTTAGATTGAAACATGCATTATCTAAAATCCAAACATCCTAACCAGATGTTGTACTTCATGTTTTGTGTCAACTATGAGAGAGTTGTTGTTGTTGTAGCCTATTAAAAAGCCTAGATGTTTCTAGCTGTTTGCAAGGATATGACCACTGCAGCTGGTTTTTATATCCTACCCAATATATTGAACACCTTTAATTGGTCACATGTTCTACCACTAAAATTAAATAGTCACAGCTTCTTCATTTTAGATATTGTCAGTTTAATTTATTGCAACACAAGGAATCTTAACAAGTCCAAAATCTCTTCCAAACAAATTATGAAAGTAAGCTTGAAAAGCCAACCACTTCTGTGGCAATACAACTGTAAATTGGATGCTTTACACATTAAGACAAGCTAGGTTTACTTTTTTTCTCAAATTAGTCATGAGAAACAATCATTTAAAAAATCAATCATGTCATTTGCAACATCATGGATAGAACTGCAGATCATCAGCTTAAGTGAAATAAACCAGACACAGAAACACAACCACCTGGTGTTCTCAATCATATGTGGAATCCAAAGTGTTGTTCTCGTAGAACACATTCTATGCAATTACCAGGGGATAGGTAAGGTGGGAAGAGATGGATCAATGTATACAAAGTTATACTTAGATGGAAAAGAAAAAGTTACCATGTGTCTGAACAACAAGTAATCAAAATTTTCAGTAGGGTTACTATGGATCACTATAATTCACAATACTTTTCAGAAGTAGAAGGATTTATAAGACTTACAACATAAGCAGTATTTGAAATGATTTAAGCAGTACACAATGTATACATGAATTCAAGCTAAATCTAAATACATTGCTTTTAATATAGCATATCAGTTAAAATAAATTGGTATCAGGTGTAGACCAACATGGTAGAACATGAGCTTAATATGTACAAGCTAAATGCCTAGTAGTAAAAATAAACAAATTAACAAAAATAAATTATTTGAAAAAAGAAACCTCACAATGACTAAAATTGTGAATCTCAAACATTCTAACTGAAAATTTGTATTATTTCTATAGACCTTACAGTCTTATTTAGGACACCTAATGGTGAGTATGTAGAGAACTTCCATGGTTTATGTGTCACAGAAACAAGAGAGCATAATTGTTCCTCACATCATATACAAGTTCATGGTGACATTATAGAAAAAGAAGATAAAGTTACTTCCAATCAACCTGTCACCTTAATCCCATCAATTATTCCATGTTCATCATCCAGCTGTTCCTGATGGATGAGCAATGGCTACACCATCAATCCAGAGCTTGCCAGAGCCAGCTCAAACAGTAGGTGTAGCAGCTGAGAGAACTGCCCTGCTCTTCGCTTTGAGTCAGACCAAAGAGTGAAAGCTGGCTTCACTGGAGAAGGAACAGGTGTGACAGCTCTATATCAGTATTCCACAGTGAGGAACTGAGTGAAGTTTTGAAGACTAGTTGTATTATTCCCAGAAACATAACACTATATTCAGCAATGTTCTTCCAGATATGGAGTTGGTGCAAATTATTTCCCAATCTGTAGGTTGCTGTTTTGTTTGATTGACACTGTATTTTGCCTTACAGAAGCTTTTCAGTTTCATGAGGTCCCATTTATTGATTGTTGGTCTTAGAGCCTGAGCTGTTGCTGTTCTGTTCAGGAAGTTGTCACCTGTGCTGATGAGTTTGAGGGTTTTCCCCACTTTCACTTCTAATAGATTTAGTGTATCAGGCCTTATATTAAGGTCTTTGATCCACTTGTACTTAAGTTTTGTGCAAGGTGGTAAGTATGAGTCTAGTTTAATTCTTATACATGTCAACATTCAGGTAGACCAGCATTGTTTGTTAAAGATGCTGTCCTTTTTTCATTGAACGGATTTGGCTTCTTTGTCAAAAATTAAGTGACCATAGGTGTGTGGGTTCATTTTTGGGTGAAAGGACTAATAACCAAAATTTACAAAGAACTCAAGAAATTAAATGCCAAGAAACCAAATAATACAATCAAAAATCGGGAACAGAGCTAAACAGAGAATTCACAAAGGAGGCATCCCTAATGGCTGAGAGGCACTTGAAGAAATGGTCACCATCCTTAATCATCAGAGAAATTCAACTCAAGACAACTCTGAAATTCCATCTCACACCTGTCAGAATTGCTGAGATAAAAAAAATGACAGCACATGCTGGTGAGGTTGTGGAGAAAGGGGAACCCTCCCCCATTGCTGGTGGGAGTAAAAGCTTGTATAACTGCTATGGAAATCACCCTGGCGATACAGAGAATTCACAAAGGAGGAATCCCTAATGGCTGAGAGACACTTGAAGAAATGCTCTGCATCCTGAATCATCAGAGAAATGCAACTCAAGACAACTCTAAGATTCCATCTCATACCTGTCAGAATGGCTAAGATCAAAAACTCAAATGACAGCACATGCTGGCGAGGGTGTGGAGAAAGGTGAACGAACAGTCATCCATTGCTGGTGGGAGTGCAAGCTTGTACAACCACTATGGAAATCAGTCTGGTGATATCTTATAAAACTTAGAATAGCTCTACCTCAAGACCCAGCCATACTACTTCTGGGTATACATCCAAATGTTTCCTCACCAAACCACAAGGACATTTCCTCATCTATGTTCATAGAAGCCTTATTTGTAATAGCTAGAAATTGAAACAACCCAGATGTCCCTCAACCAAGCTATGGATAAAAAAAAAAATTGTGGTACATCTACACAATGGAATACTACTCAGCCATCAGAAACAACAAAATCATGCACTTTGCAGCCAAATAGATGGAACTAGAGAAGCTCATCCTGAGTGAGCTAACCCAGACTCAGAAGAATCCACATGGTATCTATTCGCTAATCAGATTTTAGCCATATAGTACAGCATAACTATACTACAACCAATGCACCAAAGGGAACAGGAACATAGACTTTGTTACCTGTCAATGAGACCCTTTGTCCTATTGGTGCTGCCGTGTAGGACCCCAGTGTGTGAGGAGGCTCTTGGCCCTCATATGAGTGCTGAACTGGGGTGGGGGACTGATATGTAGGGACACTCCACTCCAGAGGAGTGGGATGGAAGGGATGGGGGTAGAGGTGGTAGGGCAGGACTGGGAGGGGTGGAAAGAGGGCACTATGATGGAGATGTAACCTGAAGTAAAAAATAAACATAAATGTAAAAAGAAAAATGTTCTTTCACTAAATAAATGATATTCTCATATTGTCATACTGGGCAACATGCTGAGTTTCTTTGTCATCATCATCATCATCATCATCATCATCATAACAACAATAATGTGTTTAAAACAATAAAAAGAATGAATTTCTATTAACTATACTGGCTATTAAAAGAGACAATATTTTATGTAGATTTTTCTGAATATTCTAATTTTACATATATGTAATAATTTAATTTTAAAATCAGAAAAACACAACTTTCCATTTGTAAGAAAACTATACTGGGCACAGTGGCACATTTATATAATCATAGCTACTTAGAAGGCTGATTCAGGGGTATCTCTAGAGCTCTGGAGGTTGAGGCCAACTAGAAGAATTTAGGAAGATTCCCTGGCTCAAAAGAATAAACAAATAAAGAAAGATGCATATATTCATTGCCAAGACATTTTTAAAAAAGTCTAGGAAAGGGAATATAGTACAAAGTTAGATATCAGGTAACCAAACATTCTCATATGTTTGGTTTCTTCCAATTTATTGTATCTGCTAAAATTAGCAGATATAATATCTATTATCATGTTGAATAAAAAGGGCAAAAATGGAATTATTTGTTGACTTACCTATCTTATTATTATGTGACTTCTTTTAGAAATAAAAAGATATCACATATATGTCACGGGTTCTATTATTCCTTAAAGGCTGGGGAATGACAGCTTATAGTAAATTATTACGCATTTTGTAAATAGCCATAAGAGCAATTCACCAGTGTTACACATAAGCTAATATTCAAGAGTTAAAGTATACAAAACCTTCATAGTTAAAAACACACACTCACACACATGCACACACTGTCCAATGTTGGAATGATATATATTAATGCATATTTTGAATCTGTTCACAAAAACTTAAATATTTTAAAAAATAGAAAATATTACTTTCCTTGTTTAACCATTGTATACTCTACACATGCACTGAATTATCAAAGAGTGTACTATAAACATATATAATGAAGCAATGTTCTCAATGTTAAAATATTTTTTTAAAGAAGTAAACTGCCTTTGTGTATAAATAAAAAGTTTACTTCCCACCATTTTCTAAGTAATAGGTATGACTTAAAATTTATTCAGCAAGGGTATAGTACCCACAATATAAAAATATAAATTTAATATCTATGTACCACCAACATAAGGGAATAATTCAACATTACATTTAAATGACATTAAGTGATTGTTACAAACCATCACTGACATAGTAAACAAACCATCTAAAAGAAAGTCTCACTCATGACTATAGCATGTTGTTGGCATAAATTAAAGATGTCATAAATAAATATATACACAAGAAGATTCAGTTCTGTGACAGTTTAGGAACAGATTATCTAGGGGAAAAGATGAGGTTATTTGAAATGGAACAATAATCATAAAGAAATATAAAATGCTTTATGGGACAAATTACTCAATTTAATCTAAAATTTATGAGGAAATAATAACTCCAAGAAATAGTCAAACAAATATGTCTGAAAAGACACACTGTGAAACTGTAGTAATTTAAATCATTTGAGAGCCAAAAGATAGACTCATATATCAATGGATTAGAAAAAATTAATAGTCTCAAACACATATGGTCAACTAATTTTTGACAGTGTGCCAACTTAATATAGTGGTGTAAGAATTATAATTTTCATTTGTTTGAGAGACAAAAGAAAAACTCATATATCAATGGATTAGAAAAAAATTAACAAACTCAATCACATATGATCAGCTAGTTTTTGACAGGATGCCAAGTTAATATAGTAGTGTATGAATTATCTTCTCAAAAATAATGATTTAACTTATTACAATGTCATAGTGTATCTTTTCAGATATATTTGTTTGAGCATTTCTTGGAATTACTATTTCCTCATAAATTTTATAATAAATTGAGTAATTTATAGTGCCATAAAACATTTTATATATCATTATGCTGATTGATCAGAACACAATCTTTATTTTACTATGCATGTATGCTTTAAACTATATGACTCTCCCTGAAGAAAGTGGTGCAGTTAATGTTTGATAAGAAAAATAGCAAGAAAATTGTAAGGCATTGTGGCATACAAAGCCAATGAAAGTGAGCAACGTGAAAGCATGAAAGAGCACTGAATTCATATCTCACCCTCAAAACTTGTTTTTCAAAGTTAACTTTCTTTTACTTTTTAGTTAATTTATTTATTTGTTCATTTCATAGTCCAACTGCAGCGCCACTCCCTCCTCTCCTCCCAATCCCACCCTTCCAACCATTTCCCCATTTCATTTATTCCCTTCAGTGTGGAAAATATTTCTTTTACCAATTCTATAACAAATCTATTGCTGAGGTATTATCATAGTTTTTTTGTCACCTGAAAATGTCATTATTTCTGAAACACATTTCCAGTAGGCTGATCTCCTGAGGTGGTGCACTCTCCATTCAGAACTTGAAAATTGTTGTTCCATCTCCCTCTGTCCCCTATGGCTTCTGATAAGAATGCCACTGTTTTTCAAATTGCCTTTAACCCACAGGCAAGATGTTGCATCTTTCCAGGAGCATATAATATTTTTTCTTTGAGCTTTGGTGGTCTAAATTGACTATGATATATCTTGGTGTCTACTTGTCTGACTTTTGCTGCTGAAACAGAGACTTTTTTCTGCTTCCTGAGTAAGTTTGTTTACATACCTTGCAAGTTCATATCCTTTCAACCTTTCTATCTTTGAAGTTGCCAGTCTTATGGTCTTCTTTCTTCCAATAATTCTTAACAGTGTAAAGTTCAAATATCTTACTCTAGTAACACAAACTCTTGAGGTTCTGTTGAAGTGCCTTGAATCTTCTGGAAGTTTCATTGAATTGTCACCACTTATCTGTTGGATTCATTCCGTAGAACATTCAGCTTTACAATTTTCTACATTAATTTTTCTCATTATATAACTTTTTGACACATCTGTATTTTTTCTTTGAATAAGGACATCTTTATCTCTTCCCATAGAGTCTTCAAGTAGTTTCCCTTCTTCAAACCTTACTGTATCTCCTAGGATGTTCATTTTTTTCAATATTTATTACTTCAGGTGAGATCTCCATCACAGTGTCATCTTTCACCCCTCCCAGTCCCACCCTCCCACACTTTACCCTTTATCCTTACCATCCCTCTCCTCTGGAGTGGAGTGTCCCTATATAACAGTCCTCCATCCTAGTTCAGCAGTCATATGAAGGCCAAGAGCGTCCTCATACACTGGGGACCTACAAAGCAGCACCACTAAGGCAAAGTGTCTCACTGACAGGAAAAAAAAAAAAGTCTATGTCCATATTCCCTTTGGTCCGTTGGCTATAGTATAGATATCCTGTACTATATAGCTAAAATCCGACTATAAGTGAATAGATGTCATGTGCATCCTTCTGAGTCTGGGTTAGCTCACTCAGGATGAGCTTCTCTAGTTCCATCCATTTGGCTGCAAATTGCATGATTTCATTGTTTCTGATAGCTGAGTAGTGTTCCATTGTGTAGATGTACCACAGTTTTTTAATCCATTCTTCAGTTGAGGGACATCTGGGTTGTTTCCAGTTTCTAACTATTACAAATAAGGCTGCTATGAACATAGATGAGGAAACTTCCTTGTGATTTTGCAAGGCATCATTTGGGTGTATACCCAGAAGGGGTATGGCTGGGTCCCAAGCCAGAGCTATTCCATGTTTTCTAAGATTAAGTTAAAAATTCAGACAAGTAGACACCAAGCAAGATACACCATAGTCAACTTAGAACATTAAAGCTCAAGGAAAAAAATTGAACACAGCTGACAGAAACAACACCTTGCCTGTGGGGTAAAAAGCAATTTGAAAAACAGTGGCATTCTTATCAGAAGCCACAGGGGACAGATGAAGATGGAACAATTTTCAAGTTCTGAATGGAAAGAACAGCCACCTCAGGAGCTCTGTCTACTGGAAATATATATTTATAAATGCACAAAAATCAAAGCATTTTGAGGTGAGAAAAATGAAGACAATTTACCTAACTGTCACCTTCAGATGAGCCATTATAGAAACCAGGGCAAGAGGTAATTTCTGAAGACAGAAAAGAAAAGAAGAGATTGAAAGAGGAAGAGAGGTGGAAGAAGGACAAAGGAAGGATGAAAAGAATGAAAAAATATGAGTTCATCTATCATGTATTTCTTCTTTTGTTAAATATCTCAGAATATGTTTGATGCTGACAAAAAAAAGTAGAGTATGTCCTTACTGAGATCTCAGTGCAGAAACTGTAATATTTAATACAACATAAAAGGAAGGAAATCAGATGAATGTCTCCACATTTCATTTGATCTAGTAAAATTGCAACCTCAAAGGCTTGTGGTAAACAGTGTGTATACACAAACATATAATCAGAGAAGTCACAAGTTGTATGGATAGCTAAATATACATTAAATATCTAAAAAGCTAGAGTTTGTGGCTCACACCTACAATTCCAGAATTCATCTACTGAGAAAAGAGAATTGTTGTAAGTTTTTATCCAAATTGATATGTACAGTAAGATACTGTTTCAAATAAATGTATTCTTATCTTTTAGCTAAATCACAACTGAATTTCAGAAAAAAAATCAAGAACATCACAGTAAAAAGCTAGAAATGTAAATTCACAAAACAAAGAAATGATAAAGGTAGAGCAAGTGCTAATTAATGCAAGGTCAGTTTAAGCAAAAGTTATGTAAATACATTTAAATTGCAGAGCAGTTTGTCAGAATAGACTGTAAAATGCTCCTATTTCAGGCTATCTATAAGAAAACATTTTCAAATATAACCACTGCAATTAAGATAAAAATTAAAGAATAAAAAATGACATTCCATTAATTTTTTTTATTTTTTCATCTGTGAGGCTTGACTCATCTGGATGTATATAAACATTTACTGGGCAATTCAAGAAACCAACATAATCATAAAAATAGAATCCTCTAGGCAGTATTGTAACTACTACTTAGGCAACATAAAATATAAACATAATATCAAAGTTTACAAATACATTAAAAACAATTCAGTTCTGAATAATACATTGACCAATAAAAAAGCTTCCAGCTATTTATTAACATTTCCAAACTAGAGGTCTGTGGTTTGTAGGAAAAAGCTTTGCCATTCATCTAAATTCCCAGCCTTTTAAAACATTTAAAAACATTGAAATGAATGAAAATTAAAACACAACAAAATAGAAAAAGCAGCACTAAAAGGAGGTTTATAATGTACAAAATTAGTTATAAATGTGAAAAAATCAAAGTATTAACTCAGATTTTACCTGAGGAATCTAAAATTATGAACAAAATAAATCTAAAGCAAATGCAGTAATGTAATTAAATGGTAAAAAGATAAAATTCAAGTTTAAAAATGACAATGAAAACCATTGAAGCCATTTGACATGCTGTCAAATCATCAAAAAATTGATAAATGTCTGTAAAGCTAACAAAGAAGAGAAAGGAAAATGCAAATTAAGAATCAAACAAGAATTGTTCCTATGACCCCTGAAGTTAATAACAAATGAACACTATAAATAGTTCCACATAGATTTAAACATTTACTAGAAATGAACCAAGTCAGGAAATACCACAAATTGCTACAACTCACCCAGCATGTATTACAAAGTTTAACTATTCCTATAATGGAAAGGAAATAAAATGTATGATTTAAAAATTTCCCCAAAGAATTCTCCACATCTGGACAATCACACAGCATTACTCTCCTAAATGTTAAAATGATGAGCTTCAAGTCTATAGCATTTTCCAAGGTGGAGGAACTTCCTTCCAATTCATCTCATGAAACTGATATTATACTAAATGAAAATACAAGAAGACACAAGATAAAAGTGGTAAGTTGCTTTGGACCATTGTACATCATGAACAGAGAAGTAAAAACGCCCAAAGAAGTATGTACTGGCTTCCCGATTTCAAGAATAAATCAGACAAGAGAACCAAGTAAATTTATTTTAGGGATACATATCCAGTTCAATACTCAGAAATCATAAATACAATTGATTAAAATAGCTAAAGAAGAAAAACTGAATAGTCAGTCATAGAAAGCTTTGATGATAGTAAGCATGCTAACTGCCCACTACACTAATCAAGTCTTGATATTTCTGTGTGCCCTAATGAAAGGAAACAGCGTCTTAGTGCTGCATTTGTAAGTCCTCTACACAATTTGAGACTGGGGGAGGAGTGCAGCCTGAATTCAGAAGGATAAAACTAGCTTGAATAACAAGCACACCACAGTGAGACCTAATCCCAAAAGATACATTTTGAAATAGTTTTGAAATCACTAAAATAATTGTCCAAAAAGAACACCTGATATAATAACACTAAAACCTTTGTGAAGAAAAGTAATGAATAAAAATTTACAGAATTGTTGAAGAATGTGTTTTGCTGTGAAGTCTGGGTTGACCTTAAACTACTCAGCCTCTTGCCCTCTCTTTGTGACGAGATTACTGTCATGTGAACACATGACAGGCTAAAAGGCCAGTTTTGAACAAAAAAGGAAGCATACAAAAATATAAAACTATATGATTAATATACCCAGAAAAAAATGAAAGCAATCTTTGGAAACTAATCCTGAGGAAGATAGACATCCAGGAATATGAACTCAATCTGTAAACAAATTAATTATTTCAAATCAGCATCAAGAATGTTGAGGAAATAAGGAAAACATGTCTGAAGAATGAAATATATGTGCACAATAACTCATAGATAAATAACAAAAAAAATGGTTGACTTATTTCAAAAAAAACTTTGCAGTAGAAATTTAGAGGAATGTATACTTTAAATATATATATTTATTTAAAATTTACAAATTTGTATAATTTGTACTTTAAATATATGTGTATATATATATATATGTATATTTATCATGGAGCATAAACAGGTTGAAAATGGTAACATTAAAAATTGCAGAATAAAAAGTGACCAAGTTCAAAGGTGACTCAGTTGACATTAAACAATCTGAAAATGAAAATAACAACATTCAGACAGATGAGAAGAGCTTTATTGACCTGCTGAACAACATAAAGTACTATGACATGTACATAATGAGTGTCAGGAGAGCAAGAAGTGGAGAGAGGCAAAAAGAATATTCAAAGAAACAATATCTCTGATCATGATGAAAAACATTAATATATCCATCTAGACTCTATAATAAACTCCTAGTAAGATTAACTCAGGGACATCAATCTCTAAACCTCCTAATAAACAAAATGTCAAAACCAAGGACAAAGAGAAAATACTGAAAGCTGCAAGAGTGGAGTAGTACCACATACACAGCTCATCAGCGGTATGCACAGGTGCCTATTTAAACAATGGAAGAACAAAGGATTGTAGAAGTTCACAGTGAGAATGATGAAAGAAAAAACTGTCAATTAATATGCTTATATTCATAAAATTTATGTTGAAAATAGAAAGAAGAATGTAGGATATCCCTTGATATAAAATAACAATAACAACAAAAAGAAAACAGAAAGGACAAATAGAATTGTCAATAAACCCATACTATAAGCAACAAGCAACAGAGTTTATTAGGATGAACTAAAAGGAATTTAATCATAAAGCGCTTTAGTGGCAGTAACTATTTCAGTAAATAGAAAAGACAACACAAAGAGATTTGTTTTTCGTAACTACATTTTAATCCTATCTAATTTAATGGCAACTGCATAAAGGAATGATTACAAGCCTGTGCTGATGGGATTAAAATGTACAAAGGGGTAATTTGTCTGGCAATAACAAGACAAATTAGAGGGAGGTGATACAGCTATAAAGGGGCATGATTCTTGTATACTATTCAATTAAGTTGCTTTTAATTTTCTCTAGATTGTTATAAATTAAGCTGCTAATTATAATGTTTAAAGGCGCCCCTAAGCAAATAACAAAAATATACCATCAAAGAAAAAGCAAGGAAATTAAAATGGTACAGCAAAAAATATTTATTTATTAGACTGGAAGTATTACATTGCAGAAAGAATTCGTGGTATAAGATATAGGGAAAACAACTAATTAACAGTTGTGAATGATATATTGTCAGTGATTTAAAGGATTTAAGATAGGGAGGAATTAACAGACTAACAATTTTATGCTTTATACATAAGATCTAAATATGTCTAGTGAAAAAAATAAAGTTTGTATAAAAGCATCAGAAAAACATAACCTATGCCAATATCAGAAACATTAAACTTTGAGGTAAAAACTACCATTGGAAGATAAGTATACTTTATAATAACAAATTTCCCATCTATTACAAATACAAAATAGTTGCAAATTCATCTAACAACAGGCATCCAAATAGGTGAAGCAATACAGTATTCAAAGGAGAATAAGCAATTCAAACATAATTGTTGAATTTTCAATAACCTACTTTCAATTATGGACAGAACAACTGCACAGAGAATTAGCATGGAAATAGAGTATTCCTACAGCACAACACACCAATTACACATAATAGGCAAATGCAAAGCGCTCTGCCCGAAAGCAGCAGAGCACACATTCTGTCCATGATGAACACAAAAACACTGTCCAGGGGCACCATATGTCAGGGCAAAATGAGCTTCAATGAATTCAAAAGGATTCTAATCATACACAGTATTATCTTCCTAACAAAATGCCATAAAATTAGGAATCAAGGAAACACACACAAAAAAAAAAAAAACAGGCAGAGGGGAATCACAAATACAGAGGAATTAAATGACACAGTGTTAATTGATGTAAAATAAGAAAACAAAATGAAAATTAGAAAATTTTTCGTGATGAATAAAAATGAATGCACACAATACCGAAATTTAAACCATGCTGAAAAGTAGTGTTACGTAAGTATACTACACATGCGTAAGTGCTACATGTTTGCCTATTCAGAATATCAAGATTCTAAATAAATGATTCCATCTCTCATTTCAGAAAACAAATGTAAAGAACAGAAAACTAAAGACAAACAGTGCAGAAAAAGTAAATTTAGAACAGACATAAATAAATAAAGGAATAGAAAAAACTGTATCAAGAATGCAAGAGCTTGATATTTGAGAAAGATGAACCTTTAGTCATGCTAAAACAGTATGAGAAAGCAAGAAAAAACATAAACACTGAGTCATGAAACTTTTTAAATATTACAAAACTGGAATAAAATAATAGCAAGAAATAATCTTGATAAGTAATTTCTAGGAAGGTTTTTGTTGAAACTGATAAAATCTTCAAGGAGAATAATACAAACGTTCAAAAATAATTATCATAAATTCGTCACATAATTTTTCAACAAATGGAAAATGAAATTCTCCTTAAGATGGTCAGGTTTGCCTAGAAAGCAGAACTGATCAAATATCAAACAAAATGAAAACAAATATCCATTAGAAGTGTAGATCTGGAAATCCTTAACAAAATACTGCGAAACCAAACCCATATAATGTATGTGATGATTATGCAACATAATTTTTAAAAAAGCACCAACTGAAAAAAATAAATAAAGGGTGCCTGAACAGTGGCACTATTTGCAATATCTGAAAGAGATAAGGCACCTAAGTGAACATGAGGAACAATGAATCCTGCAAAAGTTACACTCAGTAGCTACACTGATATGCAAAACATTAAACACTGAATCCTGCTTATCGTATGACTTTATTATGACCCTGGGAAATAAACAACATTGATATGAAAACTGAATGAACATGTGGCTTTATTCTAGGGTGATGAAATGTTGTAGAACACGGCACTAGTAAAGGTTTTAAAATTTCATGAATATACTAAAACTCACTGAACTGTACACTTTAAACTGATATTACATAGCATATGAGGAGTTATAGCCTAATAAAATTTGTATATAAGAGTGGCATAGGTATAAACATTCACTGCTAAAATAATAGAAAAATTAAAATGCATATTCATCACAGGAGCAAAAACATAAACGGAGAGATATATCATATCAACAAATATCATGAGACTGGAGAACATGAATAGATCAGGGGTGAGCATTACTCTAACTCCCAAGTTTATCCATATGTTGCTTCAGATGCACAACATATGTAAATGAAAAATAGATAAACAAAATGTTGTAGGAATAGACTATTTTCAGAATATTCAAATAGAATAATATTTCAAACCAAGAAGTAAATGATATAAAAGAGAATTTGATAAGCTAGAAGACAAAAAAAATATTTGCTACTGTTGTGATTTTTCTCACTAAAGGATCTATTAAGAAAGTGTAAATATGAACTATTAAACTGATTAAAATATTTTAAACCATGTATTTAATTAAGATAAAATATGTATTTTAATTTTAAAGCATGAAGAAATACCCAATTTCAAAAATATTTTTAAAAACAAAACATAAGCAAAATAGAATATAAAAAAGTGAATTATCATGCCCTAAAAGAAAATTACAAACAGTGAGGAAACACATGGAAGATGACTGGTGTTATGTGAAAATAAAAAATGCAGGTTAAAAAATGTTGTATATGTTCAGCAGAAGAAAAAACGGCAGGGAGGAGAGAGGAAAGAGGCCTGGATCTCTTAAGTGTGTCAGTGTTCACATTCTGCTTGTTCCCTGCACTGTGGACTTAGAAGATGCTAGCACTGGGTTGAGTTGAAAGAGCACAAAAGAATCCTCTGTGTTATGTCTTAGTTTGTTTTGTTTTAAGACAAGATCCATGCATCCTGTGTTGGACAAGAGCTCTATGTAGACCAAGCTGGATTCACACTTGCCACAACCCTATCACTGACTAGGAAGTGCAAGGATTGGAGTCGTTTTTAACCATACCCAGCTTTCTGTACAATTTCTCATATTACTCTATAAATATATGATTATATCATAAAGTACATTAAGACTTTGTTTCTAATATGCTAGCAATGAGAAATTCAAAATAAAAAATAAATTCAAAGCATTTTAATAACATCTTAAAACATAACAAATTTAAAAGAATGAAAGTTATATGCAAGAACATCTTATTAACAATGATGATTCGAATCCTTGTTGGTCAAACAAAATACACATATTACAATCTGTTTGGGACCCTCAATGCAGTCCACTTCTGGATAATACAGGAAGGAACAAATGCTTTGTAGGACCTATTTCCCAAAGCCTATTTCCTCTAATTTATTCTCTTATACCTAATGCATTTCTGGGTGCTTGTTCATCCCACACTGCAATTTCCTCTCACTAGAATCCCATTCTAAGGACCATAGAACACATTCAAGGGCATAAATCCACACACTTATTTGGAAGCAACATCCCCAGTCATTTGCTTTCTGAAATCACTGTATCCCAGAGCATAATGTTCTGTCCCTTCATTCAGTATAGATTTTAAATGTCTTTCTTTGAGACATAAATGATAGAGAAAAACAGATAAATAAAATGCACTGTGAGTCCTCTAGGCATCCACACTATTGAGGACGGTCTAATTCACTTAGAAGACCTCCAATTACAATAGTCCTGTCTCAGTAAACTTATATGAAACTTAAAAGACCCCAATTGCCTGTCTCCTTTTCAGCCATTTCCAATCTAACCATTGCCTAAGGACTGATTTTCTTCGATCCCGTCCCATCCCCTCCAATTGCTCTATGTCTTGATCAAATGAATTTCAATGACACACACATAATACAAGAAAGAGAAGGTACAAGAAAGAGAAAA
Organism: Lophiomys imhausi; assembly: GCA_907164525.1. NCBI lineage: Eukaryota > Metazoa > Chordata > Mammalia > Rodentia > Muridae > Lophiomys > Lophiomys imhausi. The sequence continues at coordinate 729,603 of CAJQZJ010032551.1, forward strand.
TAGAACCTAGAGGTGGTGCACATTGCTGCTGTAGGCTGTGCTTGTCTCTGTACCTCAACTTCTTCAGGGAGCCTCAGAGTGATTAGATTAGTCCAGTGGTATTACTCCACTTGTCCTGCAGACACAAAGACTTTGTTCTATGGTGGGCCCCTCACTCTGTGCTGACTGGAGGGAGTGGCTTCACTACAAAGAATCTGGGAACTCGTGAACATATGTTATTGTTTCTACTTTTTAATTGATGGGAGCAAAGATATTAGAGAAGCTTTTACAGGGAAAGAATATCAAATAAATCTGCACTGTAATACCATACTGCATGGTATTATAACCAATAAAGGGACAAACAAAAAGAATATGCTACTTTCCTCATCAAAAATAACAAAACATCAAAACAGAAAACCATTGCAAGAAATACTGCAGGCACTTTTCCTCTGATAATTCCGGGCTCTTTCTCATTGTAAAAACAAACAAACAAACATATGTGTGATCTGGGGATGTGAATAGCTACAATAGAAAGACCTTCCCACACACACTTTTACACACAGTGAAAAGCTTTTGTAATCTGAACTTGGATAATAATTAAACTAAAGCAAAGGTTCCAATTCATAACTCTAAAATTAAGAAATTTTTCATTCCTTAAATGGAAAACTAGGCCGAATGATAGAGTGCAATTCCTATGTCTTTGGAAACTGATGCAATATACACATGGGTCCATCAAGATTGAGCCACCACATGTAGAAATCAACTGGCATTGTGAGCAAGTGCTGCAAAACATTCCCAACACTTGCCACATGGACATTACTACTGCATACATTTTTGATATGATGAAATTAGTCAGAATTGAGGAAAATATCAATGTACACACAGACCTCCAAAATAACATAATTTAAACAACCTTGGAAAATTGGAGGCAACCTTCATTTCAACCACAGTATACAATAATTAATTAAATGATGGTCTTTTTCTCTGATAGATCCTCATGTCACTGAAAAATAATTGCGAAGGCTTCTTAGAAGCCTGTTAGGTGAAAATTGGAATATAGATTATATGTATCTATCATTTCAACTACTCAAAAAAACATGTATTCATATGCAAAAAAAATCTGGCCGAGCACACAAACAGTATTATACCATGTATTATATACGTGTCACTGGAATTCATTTGATCGAGAAGATAAAAGAATAGGAGGGGATGGGAGGGGAGGAAAGGGGAGGAAATCAGTCCTTAGGTGATGAGTAGAATGGAAACTGTTGCCAGGGAGACAGGTTACTAGGCTCTTGAAATTTCGTAAATGAGAGATGATGAAATTCTAAACCAAGGCAGAGCCTGTGAGGATAAAGGGAAAAAGAAAATTGAGGTTATTATATATTTTAAAGAAAAACCATTATCAGAAAAATGTAGGCTATTTTCCCTCATGATAAGGTAACAACAAAAACACTGAAAGCAAATATCACCTGGGTTTTCTATTATAATCATTTGGGATAATAATATTACACATTGCTTGCAAATAATTTGAAATAATAATAGTGGGTACTGTTAGTTAATTGCTTAATCAGTGCCAACCATTTCATCTTGCCATCTTTTTATGCAGCACATGTGGTTGTTTCAATCAGTATTCTCTATTTAAAGAGGTGACTGGGGTTAAGTAGCTGGCTCTACAGCATCTAAAACAGAAAACACAGCAGGAAGTATAGAATTTCTGCTAGAGGATAGCACCTTTGGTTCTGAACAATATGTCCAGTACCTGAACCAGAGTGATCAGATATACAGTCCTGGGTCAGCCTGAAAATCTGTGTGTGTGTGTGTGTGTGTGTGTGTGTGTGTGTGTGTGTGTGTGT
>CAJQZJ010032551.1:732923-828519 GCA_907164525.1 Lophiomys imhausi
GATAGATAGATAGATAGATAGATAGATAGATAGATAGATAGATAGATAGAATGTGGCAATTTATACAAGCAATTTTTGGGAAAAATGCCTCTTAATTAGCAATTCACAAAATAGTGATTTTTAACATTCTATGCCTCATAGATATGGTAGAGTAGCAAGTATTCCGTAAAATGCAGAAGAAACTGAAATGAAAATAACCTCAATCTGAAGTGAGGTAAAAGCATATTTAAACACACTATCATAAGATTCTCTCAAAGTGTGCACATGGACAACATTGTTAAAAAGTAATCCCTGCCCTACATCAAATGTCTGTCAGAGAAACAGGACCCAAAGGCTGAAGACTGATGCAGGAATGTATGGAGAGAAAATGGGAACTGTCCAGGCAGTCATTGGTATGTCCTTTCTTAGTTTTGGAAGCTGCAGGCCCTGCACTTCCTATATAAGCAGATGTATTTATCCCTCTCAGGTCTCTGAGGTGGTTGAAGAATAGACAACTAGAGTCTCATAGTTAAATTCTGAGTTGTTTAGGAATCAAGAGGGTGTTATAGATCTAAGAAGATACTCTTAAAAGTGTGTTGCAAGTTAATATGAATGTTGAGTCAGATATAGACCTTTAAACTCATGGAGATGGTTAGATAGTAGAATGTTAAAGTCAGGGGCCAAATATGTATAAACTGGACATTGGGAAGGTATACTGGGTCACTTAACTCTCATAAATGTGGCATATTTATATCTGTTGTTTTGTATAGTATTCACTGTTATAAGAGAAGGAACCATCTGTTGGACTGAAAGGGGAAACTTCTGGGGGGAAGAGGGTGGAAGGGCGGGATAGGGAGGGGTTTGTGACTGAGATGTAACTTGAAGAAAAAAAATAAAGTATTTATATTTAAAAAAGTAAATAAACCCAAGCAATGCTTATATGAAGATAATTAAAAGTACTCGCGGTGAACTGACTCAGTGTGTTAGAACAATGGCTATAGAAGCATAAGGAGCTGAGTTAAGATGCCAGCAGCACTGTGAAAGATGCTGGAAAGGACTGAAGGCATGCCTTTAACTCTAGCTGAGCTGAGGGACACAGGAAGATTGCAAAGGGTTTTTGGCCAGCAGCCTAGCACCAGGTTGAATGAGGGACACCATCTCAAAGAAATAGGATTGAAAGTCACAGATAAGGACACCCAACATTCTCCTTTGGCCTTATGGGCACACACATGCATGCTCATTCCCATATGTGCAAAAATCTCCACACACATATGCCATCCAGACATATACAAAGACTAAATAATAATTGATGATAGTGATGGTGATGATATAGAGGGATTTACTGGAGTAATATTCATTATGAATGTCTTGCTATCTTAATTATTCTAACTAGAAATTAGTGTTTTAAGCCTCCAAATATAAAACATCATTTTCTTTAAAAAGAAACTTACATATAGACAACTACAGAAATAATTCAAAGTAGAAATAAGAATATTATAAAGTTTCTTCTTTCTACTAGTTAAAGCTCAGAGTCACATCAATATGTATAACTGAATAATAACTTGTTTCTAAATCCCAGATATGGTGAACATGCTGAGTTAACACACTGTCTTTCACATCACTGGGAGTTAGGGCATGTGTACTAGTCCACTTTCCATTACTGTGAACAAATGAGACAGCAAAGTAAGTCAGGAAATATTCCACCAGCAACTCTTGAGAGTTGTGGCCATGGGTCATGGAGGCAGCATAACAGCTCACCTTACGGCAGGCAGGAAACAGAGGTGGAACACCTGTACTTATGATTTCTCCATTATTCTATCTGGACCCACAGCATTTGGGGTGGTACATTGCACATTTGAGACAAGCCTTCCTCTTTAGTTAATCATCTCTGGAAATTCCCTCACAGACGCACTCAGAAGTACACTTTCCAATTCAACCAAATTGGTAGTAAAGATCAATGACCATACCAAACAAATTTCTTTTAAAATGGGCAAAAATATTTCCAAGTCATACCTCTGATAGGTACCAAGCAATTGGAATCAATTTTAAATGTCTGCTGGCCTGCTGAAAATGAAATAATAGATCAGGTAATGAAGGAACAACAGAAATTCACTTCTGCTATTGTTGAAGTTTGGGAATCCAAACCTAGGGCATCCTCAAATCCAATATTTGATTCTAAAAGAATGGCTCTCACCTGTTCCTTAGACAAAGGGGCAACTGTTTACCAGAAAAAAAGAAAAGCAGAGGGAATTTATCAATAGCAGATCCAACATGTAAAAAGAAAGTAAGACAAAACCTCTCTGTAATCAAGTCACTAATACTAGTCAAGAGAGTCTTCACAAAGGTCATGATCATCTACCATTGACCCCATCTGATATATAATTCTAGAGGTTAGAATTTCAACATACAAATTTTTAATGTAAAAAATATTTAGACTGCAAAAATAATCCCCTATGACTCAGTTTTCTAAAAAAGACAACTCAATTTCAAATTTCATCAAAAAATTTAGCCAAGAGTCTTCTAAGAATCTGCACAATTACCAAATAAACACAAGAGACAATGTTTCAAATCTATACACTTAGAGAACTAAGAATCAAAACTACAGTACACAAGTTTACACTAGTAGGATAACTTTGCCCATTAAGGGAGGATGTAATATGCATTGGTAGAAATGTGGAGAGGCATATTTACATGGAGATGGGGGCAATACACAGTAGTTGGATAATTACTCAAAATATTGAAAAGAACATAATTATGGAATATTATAGAATTGTAGCATTGAAACTTGATACATCTTACCTATAGCTGAATGAATTTCCTTCATATATGGTGGAGAAATAAACACTTCCCCAGACAAAGAAAAACTGAAGGAATTTATCAATAGCAGATCCAACATGTAAAAACATATTAATAGCTGAAAATAAAATAATTTATAAAAGCACATGATTAATAAAAAAGGAAGTGAAATTAAAGACATATACAGAGAGAGATCATCCTCATGTATATTTTATAAATGTATATATTTCATCCATTAAAATACAATATATATGAAATGTTTATTCCTAATGACAAAATACTTATTGTTGAGCAAACAGGAACACAATGGTCCCTAAGTCAGTACATGCAAAACCTTCCCTGACCTGGAAAACAAGCATGTCACTCAGAATGACAAAGTAGTGATGGCTTTGGAGATCCAGGAAAGATTATTTCTTATATAAAAGGAATGTACATAGCACTCCAAAGCCATGTGTAGAAATGCAGTTAAAAGTGAGATGCTCATGGATCAACCCCTGTAGAGAACACCAAACTCAGAACTCCAAGAGTCATACAGAATCTGGGAGCACAGGCTAGAAACAGAAAACAGAGCTTCTTCTACTCTGTACCAGTTGGAACAATAAAGGCTATGAACAAAATTGTACAATGATATGCCCTGTGTTAAACAGCAACTAAAAATGCAAGAAAGGAAAATCACAGTCTGAAGAAATGAATTATTACATTAAGAAAAATATAATATGAATTTTGCAATTATACCAAAGACTAAAACTGTTTGGACCAATATTCTGAAAACCCAATCAAAAAGTTGGTAATAACAAAAGTTACTAAGGAAATTTCAAATAGAAAGAGAAAGCAGAAGTAAGAATGTGATGAAACAGGCATGACACAGTTCAGGATCAACATGAGGGAGGTTCAGTATGCTATGCATGGTGGTGGATGTCCATAACACCAGTAGAATTAAGTGAGGAGAAACAGTCAAGAGGAAGGAACATGGTAATTTTGAGTGTAGATAGGCTACATACTGAGCTTCAGGCCAACCTAAAGTACACAATGAGATCTTTTATCAAAGTTAAAAAAAAAAACAAGTATAGACTATAGATGGAGTTAAATGGCACATCAACTGCTTATAAAGACCTAGGTTCAAACAACAGTACTGAAATAGAAACACAATGCCTACAATGAATGTGTGGTAGTATTGATATGACCAAGTAAAAAAACTTTTATAACATTTTCTCCAGTCCACCAGGAACATGACAGCAGAGGTAAGCTTCATGAGGCCTGCACCTCCAACCCCAGCTTCATTGCTTTCCCACTTGAGGAGCCTGTCAGTCTCAAGAACACCCAGGCCTGCAGTCACACCAGACCAGATAGGTTAGAACATGTCCAACCTTTCCCTAGATGGCCAGGCAGACTGGGACACTAACAGAAGAGGGAAATCTGGGCCCAAAGCTCTCCCTGCTTCCCTGAGGAGTCTGGGAAGTAATAAATAAATATTTTTAATCCCATCTTCTCTAATTTAGAAAGGAGTTGTTGGAAAAAAAGAAGAAATTAGAGAGTTCTCATACAAGCAATGTAAAAGCAGACCTAAAAGCTCTAGAACAAAAAGAAGGAAACAAATCCAAGAAGAGTAGGTGGCAGGAAATAATCAAATTCATGGCTGAAATCAATAACTTAAAAACAAAGAAAACAATACAAAGAATCAGTGAAACCAAGAGCCTGTTCTTTGAGTAAATTGACAAAATGGACAAACTCCTAGCCAAACAAACTAAAAGACAGAGAGACACTGTCCAAGTTAACAAAATCAGAAACAAAAAGGGGACATAACAGCAGAGGAGATCCAAAGAATCATTAGGTCTTACTTCAAAAGCTTGTATGTATTCCACAAAATTAGAAAACCTAAATGAACTGTCAATGTTCTTCATAGATTCCACTTACAAAAGTTAAATAAAGATGAGGTAAACAATTTAAACTCTCCTATAACCCATAAGGAAATAGAAGCAGTCATCAAAATTCTCCCAACCAAAAAAAGCCCAGGGCCAGATAGTTTTAGCACAGAATTCTACCAGACTTTCAAAGAAGAGTTAATACCAGTACTCCTCAAACTATTCCACAAAATAAACACAGAAGGAACATTACCAAATTCATTCTATGAAGCCACAGTCACCCGATGCCTAAACCATACAAGACTCAACAAAGTAAAACACTTTCAGACTAATTTCCCTCATGAACATTGATGCAAAAATACTCAATAAAATACTTGCAAACTAAATCAAAGAACACATCAAAAACGTCATCCACCATGATCAAGTAGGCTTAAACCCAGAGATCAAGAATGGTTTAACATACAAAAATCCATCAATGTAATCCACTATATAAACACACTGAAAGAAAAGAAAACACATGATCATCTCATTAGATGCTATAAAAGCATTTGACAAAAATCCTTTACCCTTCATAATAAAATCTTGGATAGATCAGGAATAAAAGATCTATATATAAACATAATAAAAGCAATATACAGCAAGGTGATAGCCAACAACAAATTAAATGGAAAGAAACTTAAAGTGACAAGGCTTCCTACTCTCTATGTCTATTCATATACTACTTGAAGTTCTAGCTAAAGCAATAAATCAACTACCTGAGATCAAGAGGATACAAACTGGAAAAGAAGTCAAAATATTCCTATTTACAGATGATATGATAGTATACATAAGCCACATCTAAAATTTTGCTAGAGAACTTCTACAGCTGATAAACACCTAAACACCTTCTGCAAAGTGGTTGGATACAAAATTATCTTTAAAAAATCAGTAGCCCTCCTTTACACAAATGATAAATGGGCTGAGAAAGAAATTAGAAAAACAACACCCTTCACAATAGCCCCAAACAATATAAAAAATACCTTGCTGTCGCACTAGCCAAGCAAGTAAAAGATCTGTTTGACAAGAATTTAAGTCTCTGAAGAAAGAAATTGAAGAAGATAGCAGAAGATGGAAACATCTCCCATGTTCATGGATCTATCAGTAGGATTAATGTAGTAAAAATGGCATTCTTGCAAAATCAATCTAGAGATTCAAAGCAGTTCCCATCAAAACACCAACACAGTTTTTTACAGACCTTGAAAGAACATTCCTCAGCTTCACATGGAAAAACAAAAAACTTAGAATAGCTAAAACAATCCTTTACCATAAAAGAACTTCTGGAGGCATCACCATTCCTGACTTCAAGTTGTACTGTCCAAAAATAGTAATAAAAACTACATGGTACTGGCATAGAAACACAATGGTTGATCAATAGAATCTGATCAAAGACCCAGAAGTAAACCCACACACCTACAGACACTTGATTTTTGACAAAGAAGAAAAAAAATATGCAATGGAAAGAAGAAACCATCTTCAAAAATGATGCTGCTCTAACTGGATGTCTGCATGTAGAAAATGCAAATTGATCCATATTTATCTCCTGTACAAAACACAAGCCCAAGTGGATCAAAACCCCAACGTAAAAGCAAACACACTAAATCTATTAGAACAGAAAGAGAGGAACAGCTTTGAACTCATTGACACAGACGACAACTTCCTGAACAGAATGCCAGTAACCCAGGTTTTAATATCAACAATCAACAAATGGGACCTCATGAAACTGAAAATCTTCTGTAAAGCAATGAACACTGTCAATAGAACAAAAGAGCAGTCTACAGATTAGGAAAAGATCTGCTTCTGCACCAACCCTACATTCGATAAAGGGATAATATCCAAAATATATAGAGAACTCAAAAAAGTAAATACCAGCAAACCAAATAATCTAATTAAAAAATGTAGTACAGAGCAAAACCAAGAATTCTCAACAGAATAGTCTCAAATGTTTGAGAAGCACTTAAAGAAATTCTCAACATCTTTAGTCATCAGAGAAATGTAACACAAAATAACTCTGAGATTCTATCTCACGCCTGTCAGAATGGCTAAGATCAAAAACTCAAAGGACAGTACATGTTGGCAAGGACATGGAGAAAGAGAAACACTCTTTCACTGCTGGTGGGAGTACAAACTTGTACAACCACTTTGGAAAGCAATCTGGAGCTTTCTCAGAAAATTGGGAATAGTACTTCCTCAAGACCTAGCTATATCACTCCTGGACATTTAACAAAGATGTCCCACCATATCTCAAAAACATTTGCTCATTTATGTTCATAACAGCTTTGTTCATAATAACCAGAAACTGGAAACAACCTAGATGTCCCTCAACCAAAGAATGGATAAAGAAAATGTGGTGCATTTATACATGGAATACTATTCAGCTATGAAAAACAATTAAAACATGAATTTTACAGACAAATGAATAGAACTAGAAAAACTCCTGAGTGAAGTAACCCAGACCCATAAAAATACTCATGGTATATAGTTACTCAAAAGCAGATTCTAGCTATATAGTTTAGGATAACCATACTACAATCCATAGACCCAAAGAAGTTAAGCAACTAAGAGGGCCTAAAGGAGGATACTTGAGTCTCACTCAGAAGGGGGAAAAAAAGACAGTGGAAATGGATGGAGAGAACTGAGTAGGAGAGGGAGACAGGAGGTAAAAGGGGGCATATCAGTTGTAGAAAGAGCAGGGGAGGGAGCTGAGAGGGCTGGGAGAAAGATAGGAAATTGAGGGGGAGAGCATCTCTGAGAATAGCGGAAATCAGCAACAAGGTAGGCCCCTAGGAGGATACAGAGGTGATTCTATCTGAGATGCCTAGCAACGGGATATACAGACACTGAAAAGGCCTTCTAGCTAGGTAGGATTTCTAGGGGAGGGAGGAGATCACCCGACCACAAAAACTTCAACCCAAAAGTTACTCTGCATACAAGAAGTGCAGGGATAAAGATATATAAAAAATTGAGGAATGTCCAACCAATAACAGGCCCAACCTGACACATACCCCAAGGGATAGAGCCAACCTCTATCACTACTATTGATGCTCTGTCATGCTTACAGACAGGAACATAGCATAAGTGTCCTCTGAGAACCTCCATGCTTCAAAGGATCCAAACAGAGGCTGAGACTCTGCCAAACATTAGGCAGAGCATGCAGTGTCTCATTGAAGATTTGAGGTAAACGGATAGAAAATCCAGAGGAGATAAGAACCCCACAAGAAGACCTATGGAGACAACTAACCTAGAATCACTGGGGCTCACAGAGACGGAAGTACCAATCAAAGATCATGCTTGAACTGGACCTGAGCTCCCTACATATATGTAAGCAATGGGCAGTTTGGTCATTATATGAGTCCTTTAGCAAGGGGAGCAAGGGCTGTCTCTGATATGGATTCTGATGCCTGCTTTTTTAGCGCTTCTCCCTAACACGGCTGAGGTGCCTGACCTCAAAGGAAGAGGATGCACTCAGTCCTGCTGCATCTGGGGTGGGATGGTACGGGGGTGCTCCCCTTTTCTGTGGAGAAAGGAAGGAGGAATTGAGAAAAGGAAGAAGGATAGTGGGACCCAGAGGAGGGGAAGAAAAGGGCTATGATCGAAATGTAAAATGAATAAATGAACTTAATAAATTTTAAAAAATCTTTAACTAAATAACCACTATGAAATTACAAAAACTGAGACAAAAAGGGAACCAAAAATGAAGAAAAACAGAACAAGCAAAATAATTTGTATAATTGGATTTCCTAAAGAATAGGAAAAATAAAACAGAAAAAGGTTGGTATTTCAAGAAATAATGACCCTTAATTCTAAGATTGTTAAAGAAAAGCAAGTATGGTGTCATACTCAAATAACATCGAGCCAACAGACAAATCATGTACAATCCTGTGAAATAAAAATGGTGAAGAAAATATGGATGGAAGATAACTGTATGAAGAATCAGAGAGAAGCAGAGATGTCACAACACACACACACACACACACACACACACACACACACACACATTTGAACTTTCAAACACCAAAAGATTAAAATCCTGAAGGCAGTTACTTTCTTGATGCTCATGGCACTATTGAACCAACACCTGGCATCTCTTGCCAGGCTGGTAATTATTATAGGTCACACGAGTCATAGCTGAATAATATTTATAATGAATTTTTCCTCTGGTACTATGTGTAGTTCCTTTGAGCAGTATGAAAACTACCCAATATTGATAAAATGTACAGATGTCCCCCAGCTTTATTTCTCAATGTTCTATGAATAACCTACTTGGTGTCCTCATTTTCACAGACTTATTAGTACTGTGGCAGGATAAATAAGGGCATCTGTGATAGCCTATAATGTGTGTGGGTCTATAGGATCTTGCTGGACAATAACTACAAAAAGAGTCTCATTACTGGCACCAGGATTTGTTTTGTTATCCTTTGATGTTTAGTAGGAGTAATTTTCCCTATTATAATGTCACTCCATTTTAGCTCTCTTTGTATGTGTGTAGGTATATATTTTAGAAATCTTCTATTGGGAAACACGTTTTCCTATGACTTTTTTGAAATAGCTTTAGTGTCTGTGATCCCTTCCCATATTCCTTCTTGTACCCTCCCTTTCCTTCCCATTCACCCTTCCATTTTCATTATTCCCCATTAGCCCTTTATAGTAATGCATTTAATTCACTCTCCCTTAAAAACAACTCCACATCGGAGGAGCAGGATGGGTGGGATAGGGAGGATAGGGTGGGAGGGTAGAACCAGGAGGGGTGGAAGGAGGGCACTGTGAGGGAGATATAACTTGCAGCAATAAATAAACAACAACAATAACAAAAACAACTCCCTTTACCACTTTAATGATTTCCGAACCTGTATGGATATTTCATATAGAAGACACATATCTACAGATTCAAAAGTAACATCTAAAAATCATAGAGAATATGTGGTATTTATCTGTTTGCATCTGTGTTACCTCACATGAATAATTGTTAATAGCTCCTTCATTTTACCTTCAAAGTTTAAAAGTATATTTTTCTTAACAGTTCAGTAAGACACAGTATGTAAATGTTCAAATTTTTATTATCATTCATCAGTTGATAGTTCCATCTTAGGCCCAGTGCACAAACTAGAACACAAACCTAGTCAGAGGCAATAATAGAGATCCTATTACTATTAATTTATTAAATGAACATTGTGTTAAATGGACTCATAATGATTTATCCACTTTTTAATGTTTATTACTTCAGGTTACATCTCCATCAGAGTACCCTCTTTTAACCCCTCCCAGTTCTGCCTTCCCACCCTGTACCCCATACCCCTTCCATCCCACTCCTCTGGAGTGGAGTGTCCTGACATAACAGTCCCCAGTACAGCATTAATATGAAGGCCAAGACCCTACTCATACACTAGAGGCCTACAAGGCAGCACCACTAGGGCAAAGAGTATCATTGACAGGTAACAAAGTCTATGTTCCTGTTCCCTTTGGTGCACTGGCTCTAGTATAGTTATCCTGTACTATATAGCTAAAAAATCTGACTATAAGTGAATAGATGTCATGTGCATACTTCTGAGTCTAGGTTAGCTCACTCAGGATGAACTTCTCTGGTTCCATCCATTTGGCTGCAAATTGCATGATTTTGTTGTTTCTGATAGCTGAGTAGTATTCCATTGTGTAGATTTTTTTATCCATTCCTCAGTTGAGGAATATCTGGGTTGTTTCTTCTTTCTAGCTATCACAAAGGAGGAATCTCTAATGGCTGAGAGACACTTAAAGAAGTGCTCAGCGTCCTTAGTCATCATAAAAATGCAACTCAAGATGACTCTGAGATTCCATCTCACACCTGTCAGAATGGCTAAGATCAAAAATTCAAATAACAGCACATGCTGGCGAGGTTGCGGAGAAAGGGGAACACTCCTCCATTGCCGGTGGGAGTGCAAGCTTGTACAGCCACTATGGAAATCAGTCTGGAGATATGTTAAAAACTTGGTATAACTCTGCCTCAAGACCCAACTATACTATTCCTGGGTATACATCCAAATTATTCCTCACCAAGCCACAAGGATGTTTCCTCATCTGTGTTCATAGCAGCCTTATTTGTAATAGCTAGAAACTGTAAACAACCAAGATTTATCCATTTTTATAACATACTCTTACTGTACTATAAACAAAACAATTTATGAAAAAAACTTTCCTTTCAATTTTGGGGTTTTTTCCTTTTCTCCTTGTTTAGATATTTCTTTTATTTTTTCAGATTATTACAATGTATCCCCTTCCATTTCTTCCATCTAAACACTCCCATATACACCTCCTTGACCTCTTTCAAACCATAACTTCTCTTTATTAATTCAAAATTTTATTAATTTTGTTAATGAAATTAATTCATTAATTAATATATTGAATTATATATATATTATTAAGTACATTAATGCAGCCTGCTCAATTTTATAATTTACTTATATGTATGTTTTCAAGGATGATAATTTCATATTGGATAATCTATTGGTGTGCTCTTCCCTGAAGGAGACTATCTCTTCCATTCTCAGAATCCCTTACTTGCCTGTCATTCATTGTGTAGTATTGAGGTTTCTTAGATTTTTACTATTGTCCTTGTTCAGCTCATGTTTAAGTATTTCTGTTGGTGAGTCTTTACTGGTGTAGCCTCTGAATTCCTAAAAGATATAATATCATAACAAACACTCTGATCCTTGGGCTTTTATGATCATTCCAGCCCCTCTTTTATAATAATCCCTGAGCCTTGGGTTCAGGAGTTGTTTTGTAGATGTGTCTGTTGGGATTAGATTCCACAACTCTTCATTTTTGTTGGTTGTAGATTTCTGTGATGGCCTCTGTCTGTTGCAAAGTCATTTTCTTGATGAGAGATGAGGACTACACTTAGCTATGGATACCAGGGCTTAGAATGTAGTTAGGGATTACCCTGATTTAATAAGGTAAACTTGTAGGGTATAATTAGTTTTCTTTGGTGAATTAGTATGCAGATTGGCCTGGTGTCTGGCAATATATGGACGTTTTCAAAGCCCTGGAAACTGAAGGAAGGCTTCTCAATGCAACCACACTTTGAAAGACACTAGCTGAAACTTTTGGCTGCTGAATGCTTCTCAGCGGCTGGACACATCTTCATTTTGAAGGACCCAGGACTGGCCAAAGACTTGCAGCCCAGGAGAGGCAGAGAAACCCTTTGGAAAACACCCCTGGAGGGGCATGGCTAAAAAGTCTCAGAAGCCACGGGAATTGCCAGTTTCCATGAGATAACTTTAGAGTAATTGGGACACCTTGAAAGACTGTGAGACCACACACTATATAAGCCAGGGATCTCCATGTGAAGCTCTCTTAGCTCCCATGGATGGAAGAAACAAAAATTCTTGAGGAAGAATTACGAAACAAGGTATGCCATCTGCCAACCTTTAGGCAGCAATAGCCCTGAGGCAAGTCATCAGTCAGAAGCAGTTACAAGTAAACTGAGAACTGCCAAGAAAACTGAAAAGCGGAATCTGAGAAAGAGACTCTTACCACAGGTCAGCCCAAGAAGGTTGGCAGAAAAGGATGGCATAGAACCTTCTGAAGGATAGTTCATGAAAACTAGACACTAAAGACATCTGTATAGAGGCCTGAGAATGCCGGGTGAGTAAAATAGGTGCTAGGAGGTGGGCAGAGTTCAGAAGCTATAACGAGGACCTTAAAAACAGGCAATAGGGGCTGGAGAGATGGCTCAGTGGTTAAGAGCACTGTCTGCTCTTCCAGAGGTCCGGAGTTCAATTCCCAGCAACACATGGTGGCTCACAGCCATCTATACTGGCATCTGATGCTCTCTTCTGGCATGTAGGGGTACATGCAGATTGAGCTCTCATATATGTAAAATAAATAAATAAATCATATTTTAAAAAAGAAATAAAAAACAGGCAATAGGGTGGTGGCTCCTGTCAGGTGAGGCTGTAGAGTCTTTAAAGACAAGGCTGCATGTGGCACAGCATCTGTGCCATGTATAACTGAAGTCAGCCACAAGATGAGAGGTGACAAGCCAATTGGCCATGTGAACTGGTGGACAGTGGCAATTCTAGGCCTGGAAGAAGCTGTGCCAAGCTAAAGATAGTACTGCTGTGACTGCCAGAGCCAGACTGAGAACATTTGAAGTGTGTCTGTAGATAGAAAGATGACCAAGGTGCCCACAGGGACCTACACTACAGAATCCTAATGTCCTTTCAAGAGGGTTAAAATAGGATTGCTTAGATGTTCTTAACACTAAGGTATTAAGTGTTTATAGGCATTAAGCTATAGGTTATAGATATTAGGTTATAGGTTATAGGTATTAAGTATTGTAGGTTAGAGTTACTTTATAGGTATTTATTAAGTATTAATAAATATTGGTGTTTTAAATAAAAATTTTCATTTACAGTAGAGTCCCCTCCAAAATCCATGACTTTACTAGTCATGGGTAGTGGGCTAGATATCCAGTACCAATCATGATTTCTCTTTCTTTGAGCAGGACTTAAGTTTAATGAGATAGGTGTTGGTTGCCACCAGGGTGTATGTACCACACATGAATCCTAGGTGCATGCTCATCATTGTTGTGGTCATAGGCATCACAGATAGGTAGAACTGTTGGTTGCTATCCTCCTGTAAAAGCCTTCATGGTGCCTTATGATACCAGGAAAGCTAGTCATCAGAAAAGAGGCTTTCATTTCAGCTACTGATTAGGGTTTCTGGGCCCTGTGTCTGATGTGTATGATGTCTTCAGCAATAGAGACTCATATCCCATCTCAGGAGGGTAATCAAAAGCAATACCAACAGCCTATAATGTTTTGGAAGTCTCTTAGACAACCCTGAACACTCAAAATAGTTCCTTTTATTAGGGGTTTTGTGTAATGGGCTTTGACTCTTGAAGAAAGGGATTGCCAGCAGAATTTTTTTTCATTTAAACTGCATATGTATATTTATACACTGACTTATATGTATAATAGTTATTTTTAGATTATAGTTAGTAGTATAATTCCTAATGTGTTTTTCAAACATTCTTATTGTAATTTTATCCTCCTTCTTTGTATATAGCACTCTTCCCCCTCCATAATTAGCATTCTGTATTTTTCCTATTTTCTCCCATTGGATAACTCTGATATCCCCCACTCTAATAGTCACCACCCCAATACAACCCCACCAATGTGGTCTCTTTTACTTTCCTAGGTTTTGTAGTTAATCCAGATTATGTACTTACATCTGAAGATTTGACTTAGGATCCCTTGATGAAGGAGAACATAGGATGTTCATCTTTCTCAGTCTGGGTTACCTCACTCAGTATGAAAAAAGTGGAACATATACACTATGGAATACTATTTAGATGTAAAGAAAATTTATTATTTTAATACCAATATATTAGTTCATTTTCTCAATCTTTTCATAGAATATTCCTCTAGCAGTGTATGTAAATTAACACAACTGGCCAGTGTACATAGTATGAGAAACTGAATAATGCTCACCTTTTGATGGGACATCTTAATCACACCCCCCTAATCCCAAGGCCCAAGTATCACTGCAGAAAATGAGGTGGATGAGTGTAAGCCACAGAGCTTGTAAAAGAAAAAATAATTCTGGTTATATAAAGTCACAGAGACTATGGAAGCATGTATATTCTATTCAGGAAGACCTGCATAGATTCAAATCAAACAAAAATCTCAGCCCTGAAAAGGGGAAGTGGACACAGCATTCCACCATTAATCAATACATGTATTTGCAGTTGATCCCTGCTAAGAAAGAAAATTAGTTTTCTTCAATGAAGTGTCAGAGAGTATATCAACCATACTCAAAAAGCAGGCTTCATATCCTCCAATAGTTATCCAACATAAGGTAAATTTCATGCTTTTGTTTCTGTTTTATTTTGGAGGGGTTGGGAAGAGAGAACTTTTTGTTTCCTTTTGGTTGTATTGTTCTCACTTTTTTGTTAATTTCTTTTTGAGATATTTTGGAAAGAGAGACAGGGGGACAAGGGAGGGAGAACATGAAGCATGAAGTGGATGGGTAGGGAGGTGAAGGTAATTAAAAATATATTGTATAAAACCACCAAACTACAAGGACATTGGCTCAACTATGCTCATAGCAGCTTTATTTGTAATAACCAGAAACTGGAAACAGCCCAGATCTCCTTCATCCAAAGAATGGGAAAAAAAACCTATGGTACATTTACACAATGAAATACTGCTCAGCAATTAATAACAAGTAAATCATGCAATTAGCAGCCAAATGGATGGAACTGGAAAGTTCATCCTGAGTGAGCTAAACTAAACCCAGAAAGATACACATGGTATGTACTCATGTATAAGTGGATATTCACCATATAATACAGGATAGCCATCCTGAAATCTACAGACCCAGAGAGTCAGGAACCTGGCATAACTATCCTACAAGTGATCACACCCAGCAGTGGATCAAAAGAGGTGTTGAGAAACACAGCCAAACATTAGGTGGAGATCTGGGAGTCATGTATAAGAGAGGGAGGAGGAATAGAAGGATCCAGAGTGAACAAGAACTCCACATGAAGACCAACAGAACCAACCAATCTAGGCCTCTAGAAGCTTAGAGACTAAAACACCAACACCTCCCCCCCCCAAAAAAAAAAACATATACAGACTGGACCTAGGCAGCTTGCAGATCCCTTGGCAAGTATCTCTGACATGGTTGTTGTTGCCTGTTAGTAGAACACCTTGCCCCAACCGGGCTGACTTGTCAGGCCCCAGTGCAAGAGGAAGTTCTTAGCCTTCAAGTAACTTGATTAACTGAGGTGAGTCAATATGTGAGGTGCTCCCCTCATCTGAGAGAAGAAGGGGGAAGAGGATGGGAGGGTGGGACCAGGTGGCGGGTGAGACAGGGTTGCTGTGGGGATGTAACTTCAATAAATAATTAATTTTTAATATAAATGTTAAAAACTAAAACTCTGAATGTCAAAATCTTAATAACTAAAATCACTATGTAAAAGAGGGAGACGGATAAGAAACTTAAAAAATTTAAACTGATAAAGGAATTGGTAAGGTCATGTATCTAAATAACACATAGATGCACCAAAGGATTGCTGCATTAGCTAATGGCACATTAGACTTCATCACAAAATAAATGAATGTGGACAAGTTCATTGAGTCAAAACACACATTAAATGGTAAACTATTCTTTTATTATGGATTTGATGATTTCATTTGCCACAAACATAGAGAAAAAAAATCATAAACCTCACTTTTACTCATGGTTAACATTTTCAAAACTGTTTTTTGTGTGTTGAAAATGTTTATTGTCTGTTTATCCATGCACCTGTTGGATCTCAGCATTCTCTTATGTAGAAGCAGAGAGAAGTGAAGCATTTTTTAAAACTTATTTGAAGATGTACATTTGTTAGAAAAAAAGCCCACAAACCATATTTAACTATTAAAATGGATTTCAATGTATAGCTAATGAAGGATTTTATTGTTATTGTCATTTTTCATTCAAATCAATAATACAATTGGTGAAATATTTCAAATTATTGGATTGACAAAATATTTAAAAAAGATTTAACTTAAGCCTAAAATTATAACATACCATCTTCAGATTAAACATGTATTTCATTATATTTCAGGCACACATTGCTATAGGGGTAAGCATCTGGGCATTTCACTGTCTGTTATAACTTTATGGTGGGCATACCTAATTAAAATAACCATGTTACTGTCATTAATAAACCTCAATGTTAGTGCTTTCAGAAGTACTTGTTATTAACATTTTTCTCATGTGATATCAAGTTGTATATGAAGTATCCTGACACACTTATACATTTCTCAAATAAACCCAGTTTCACAAAATAATTAATATTCTTATATTACTGTGAAGCTCAGTGCTTCATTTCAGTATACTAAATGGACATCTTTTTTCTTGGACTCTGCTATAAAAAGACAAATAAAATATTTTTTAATTAGATTTAGGAAGGTGGCTCAATGGGCAAAGTGCTAGAGACAAAACCATAAACTAGTGTTTATGTTCAGAGTCCCAACATACTTGTACATACTGAATGAACATGCCAGATTGCCTGTGGTCCCAGTGTCCCTGAAGCAGAGAGAGGAGCTCTACAGAGCAAGGTGGCTAGTTAACTGCATGCTGAGTAGCTAATCTTGCTACATCAGTAAGATCTGTATTCCAGTGAGAGTCTTTCTCAATATGTAAGGTTGAGAGGAAGACAACTGATGTCAACCTCTAACCTAGGAGCAAAGGCACATATGTACACAAATATGCACATGTGCCTCCTAATATATGTACTCACACAAATGACAATGGGTACACACATGCACACACAGGAAAAGATTTTTAGAAATTATTGGTTGGGTGAAGTAAGAAATTTGATCTTAAGCCATTCTGACAGGTAGAGATGGAATCTCAGATTTGTCTTGAGTTGCATTTCTCTGATGATTAAGGATGTTGAGCATTTCTTCAAGTGTCTCTCAGCCACTAGAGATTCCTCTTTTGTGAATTCTCGATTTAACTCTGTTTCCCATTTTTTGATTGGATTATTTGGTTTCTTGGTGTTTAATTTCTTCAGTTCTTTATAAATTTTGGATATTAGCCCTCTGTCTGATGTGGGGATGGTAAAGATCTTTTCCCAATCTGTAGGTTGCTTTTTTGTTCTAATGACAGTGTCTTTTGCCTTACAGAAGACTGTCAGTTTCATGAGGTCCCATTTATTGATTGTTGGTCTTAGAGTCTGAGCTATTCAGTTCTGTTCAGAAAGTTGTCACCTGTGCCAATGAGTTAGAAACTTCCTCTTCGATTAGACTTAGTGTGTCTGGTTTTATGTTAAGGTCTTTGATCCACTTGGATATATGTTTTGTACAAAGTGATAAGCCTGGGTCTAATTTCAATTTTTTACATGTCGACAACCAGTTAGACCATAACCATTTGTTGAAGATGCTGTCCTTTTCCATTGTATGGTTTTGGCTTCTTTGTCGAAGACTAAGTGACCATAGGTGTGTGGGTTCATTTCTGGGTCTTCAATTCTCACACCTGTCAGAATAGCTAAGATCCAAAGTTCTAATGACAGCACATGCTGACAAGGTTGTGAAGAAAGGGGAACAATCCTCCATTGCTGGTAGGAGTGCAAGCTTGTACAACCACTATGGAAATCAGTCTGGTGATATCTTAGAAAACTTGGAATAGCTCTACCTCAAGACCCAGCCATAGCACTTCTGGGTATAAATCCAAATGATTCCTCACCAAATCATATGGACTTTTACTCATCTATGTTCATAGCAGCCTTATTTGTAATAGTTAAAAATTGGAAACAACCCAGATGTCCCTCAACCCAGGAATAGATAAAAAAAACTGTGGTACATCTACACATTGGAATACTACTCAGCTATCAGAAACTACGAAATCATGCACTTTGCAGCCAATGGATGGAACTAGAAAATCTCATCCTGTGTGAACTAACCCAGACTCAGAAAGATGCACATGGTATCTATTCACAAATAATTGGATTTTAGCCCCAAAGTACAGGATAACTATTGTACAACCAACACACCAAAAGGAACAGGAACATAGACTTTGTTGATGAGAGACTTTGCCCTAGTGCTGCTGCCATGTAGACCCCCAGTATATGAGGAGGCTCTTGGCACTCATATGACTTCTGAACTGGGATGGGGAACTGATGTGTGGGGACACCCCACTCTGGAGGGATAGGATGGGAGTGTTGGAGAGTGATACTAGGATGGAGGGGAGGCAATGTGATGGAGATGTGGCTTGAAGTAGTGAATAAACATTTTAAAAAATAGTTGTTGGCATTCTTTTCAGGAAGTTGTCACCTGTGCTAATGAGTTCAAGGATTTTCCCCACTTTCTCTTCTAGTATATTTAGCGTGTCATGCCTTATGTGAAGGTCTTTGATCCACTTGGACTTAAGTTTTGTGCAGGGTGATAAGTATGGGTCTAATTTCATTCTTTTACATGTGCACATCCAGTTGGACCAACACCATTTGTTGAAGATGCTGTCCTTTTTCCATTTTATGGTTTTGGCTTCTTTGTCAAAAATTAAGTGATCATAGGAATGTGGGTTCATTTCTGGGTCTTCAATTTGATTCCATTGATCCACTGGTCTGTTTCTATACCAGTGCCATGCTGTTTTTATTACTATTGCTCTGTAGTACAGCTTGAAATCTGGGATGGTAATACCTCCAGATGTTTTTGTTGTTGTTGTTGCTTTGTTTTGTTTTTGTATAGGATTGATTTAGCTATTCTGGGTTATTTTGTTATTCTGTATGAAGTTGAGAATCGTTTTTTCAGGTCTATAAAGAATTGTGTTGGTATTTTGATAGGAATTGCATTGTATCTGTATATTGCTTTTGGCAGGATGGCCATTTTTATTATGTTGATCCTACTTATCCATGAGCATAGGAGATCTTTCCATCTTCTTATGTCCTCTTCAATTTCTTTCTTCAATGACTTGAAGTTCTTTTCATACAGGTCTTTCACTTGCTTGGTTAGAGTTACCCCCAGGTATTTTATATTGTCAATAAATGGGACCTCATGAAACTGAAAAGCTTCTGTAAGGCAAAAGACACTGTGATACAAACAAAATGGCAACCTACAGATTGGGAAAAGATCTTTACAAACCCCACATCTGACAGAGGGCTAATATCCATTATTTACAAAGAACTCAAGAAATTAAATGCCAAGAAACCAAATAATACAAACCAAAGGAAAAAGTGGGTAACAGAGCTAAACAGATTCACACAGGAGGAATCCCTAATGGCTGAGAGACACTTGAAGAAGTGGTCAGCATCCTTAATCATCAGAGAAATGCAACTTAAGACCAATCTGAGATTCCATCTCACACCTGGCAGAATGGCTAAGATCAAAAACTCAAATGACAACATATGCTGGTGAGATTGTGGAGAAAAGGGAACACTCCTCCATTGCTTGTGGGAGTGCAAGCTTGTACACCACTATGAAAATCAGTCTGGAGATATTTTAGAAAACTTGGTACAGCTCTACCTCAAGACCCAGCCATACCACTCCTAGGTATACATTTAAATGATTCCTCACAAAACCACAAGGAAGTTTCCTCATCTATGTTCATAGCTAGAAATTGGAAACAACCCATACATATCTCAACCAAGGAATGGAATCATGCAATCTGCAACCAAATGGATGGAACTAGAGAAGCTCATCCTGAGTGAGCTAACCCAGACTCAGAAAGACGCACATGGCATCTATTCACTTATAATCCGATTTTAGCCATATAGTACAGGATAACTATACTACAACCAATGCACCAAAGGGAACAGGAACATAGACTTTGTTACCTGTCAATGAAACACTTTGCCCTAGTGGTGCTGCCTTGTAAGCATCCAGTGTATGAGGAGGCTCTTGGCCCTCATATGACTGCTGAACTGGGGCTGATATGTAGGGACACTCCACTCCGGAGGAGTGGAATGGAGGGGATAGGGCTAGAGGGTGGGAGGGTGGGACTGGGAGGGGTGGAAAGAGGGCACCATGATGGAGATGTAACCTGAAGTAATAAATAAGCATAAAATTTTTAACAAAAAAAAAGAAATTTAACATAAGATCAAGTGCATCCTATGACATGTAGTGACCAGGACAATGTCAGTATGAAAGCTTATTTTTAAAAAAATAACCTAGAAACATTAAATTTTTAGAACTATATTTTCTTGGTTTTTGTATTCTTAGACTTCAGAAATTTTTAATATTTGTGAATTTTGACGGATGTGATTGTAGTATTCAAGACTGGGTTTTCTAGAATCATTGCTCAAACCCCAATGGAAAGTTTTTATATGTTAAGGTAAAATAGAAATCATATTAATGCTTAATTCTCTAGCCAAAATTACCTAAGCAAATTTTGTTCAACCTTTGGGTGAGGACATTTCTCTGACTCTGCTTGAATATACTTTGTCCAACCTACTAGGATGAAATTGTCAGAAATATTATCCAGTATAAATTTCAAGAATTCAGGTCTTCTAAAGACTGAAATATAATGACTATAGGACATCTTTTCTCCTCTTCCATCTTGGAAGCACACAAACAAGGGCTAAAAGATACAGACTCTAACAGGAAGCTTTAGAAATGATCGAGAGAAACAGGAGATACCACCAAAGAATAAGAATGATGTGAATCCCTGACATCAAGAACTAGTGGACATTAAGTGAAGCTACACTCTTATTCTTAATAATATAAAGTTATACATAAAAGACAATTAAGCTCCTTTCAAATTATCAAATACGATATTACCTACTTCCCACAAAAAATTACAAACCAAAGGGATCCAATATTAAGGCCTGAAGCTACACATAATTATCAAAATTAGGCTGTTGAGATTCAACCATCTTAATTAACAGACAAGTAATTTAAAAAACTCATGCAAGAACAAGTGAATAACATGAACAGAAACATGTACCTATATGAAATAGCTGAAAATACTGGCCATTTAAAACAGTGTAAGAAAAATGGAAGATGACTATATTGAACTCATATTTAGATTGAACACAACTAAGGAAGGAAAAAGGAAATAGCAAGCTTGAAGTTTAGTACATAAGTTAGCTTTCTATTCTCATCATAATTTGCTAAATTATCACCTCTAAAGAAGTAAAGCTGTGTTTTGGCTCACAGTTTCAGATACTAGAGTTTATGATTGGTTCATGTTAGCTCTGTGTAGGCAGCAGCTCTTGGCAAGTGGCGGAGGGTGATGGTTACTTCACAGTGACTATAAAGCAAAAGGAAGAGGAGAAGGGGATGAAATGCCAACATCCTTCACAAGGCCCAAAGACTTAACTTTCTTCTATATGGCCCAGCTTTAAAGGTAGCAGCACTTCACAATAGGTCTACAATCACAGACACTTCATTTATCTACTATATAAATTTGACAAACAGCACAAAATCCAGCAACATTTTAAACATGCAAAAACTCAAATTTTAAACAGTACTGACTATAATAAAACCCCAGACTCAGAAGGACACATATGGCATCTATTCACTTATAGTAGGATTTTAGCTATATAGTAGAAGGTATCAATACTACAACTAACACAACAAAGGGAACTTGGACATAGACTTCTTATTTTTAATTTTTATTATTTATTTATTTTTTATATATTAGTTATATTTTTTCTATTTTTTAGTCTTTTTTATCTATTGTATGCTTATTGATTTGTTTGTTTAGTAGCTCTCTCTCCCAGGCAACGAGACACTTTTCACTGATGGTACTGCTTCATAGATCCCCAATGAATGAAGAGGCTATTGGCCCTCATATGACCTCTCAACTGAGATGAGGGACTGTTACATAAGGACACCCCACCCGAGAGAAATGGGATGGAAGGGTTAGGAGGTAAAGAAAAAAAATGAAATGTGATATTTCAGCCTTTTACTACTAACTGTCATGAACTGTTTAGGATAATTAAGAAATGCAAACTAATGGTTATGCAAACCAGCCATTCTGTTAGGTACTATGACAGCCTATTATAGTTACTTGCTAAGCTAATCAGAAATAAACCTGCTAAGAGACAAGCAACATCTGCTTACCCTAATATAAGAGATAGATAGGGCCTCTTCAAAAACCTCAAGAGATCTGCAGAATATGGCATTCAAAGATGTTTTCGTAACTTTAGATTTTTTTATATCAAGACATATCAACTCCTGACAGCACCCCCTATTCTCCTCCAAGTAGAAGATGAGCATCGAAGAATCTCCAGTGGGAGATGATTGAATTAGTCGCAAGCCTATCTCTTGGTAGGAAAAGTCCCTTGCTCCAACTGTAGACAGAATGCTGTCCAAAAAAGGACAAAACCTAGAAGTAGGTAAGTCGACAGCCTAGCTCTGCCAAGACAGGGTAGGTAAGTCCTTCATAACCCCTGCTCTACAATCAATGTCTGTCAGAGAAGCGGGGCCAAACGACTGAAGAGCGATGCTGTAATGTATGGAGAGAAAATGGGAACTGTCCAGGCAGCCACTGGTATGTCATTTCTTAGTTTGGGAAGCTGAAGTCCCTGTACTTCCTATAAAATCAGATATATTTATCCCTCTCAGGTCTCTGAGGTGATTGAAGAACAGATAGATAAAGTCTCATAATTAAATTTTGAGTTGTTTAGGAGTCAAGAGAGTGTTATACATCTAAGAAGATACTTTTTAAATTGTGTTGCAATTAGTATGAATGTTGAGTGAGATATAGAACTTTAAACTCATGGAGATGGTTAGATAGTAGAATGTTAAAGTCAAGTACCAAATACATATGGAGTGGTCACTGGGAATGTACGTTAAGCCATATAACCCTCATAACTGTGGTCTAATTACATCTGTTGTACTGTATTGTATTTATTATTATAAGAGAAAGAGCCATTTGTTGGACTGGAAGGAGAAACTGTAGGGGGAAATAAGATATACCTTAAACTTAAAAGGAAAAAAAAGGGAAGAGGATGGGGGGTTGAGGGTGAGAGGGTGAGACTGGAGGGGGAATAGGGAGGGGACTGTGATTGAGATGTAACTTGAAGAAATAAAAAATAATGGAAAAAAAGAAATAATAATGCACAGTTAAGGTTATGCAAGCTAGTCTTTTTCAACATTACTTATTTCTTCAAGTTACATCTCAATCACAGTTCCCTCCATCCTACCCTTCCCAGTCCTACCATCCTACCCTCTTCCCCCTCTCCCTCCTATCCACTATTTTTTTTCATTTGAGGTGTATCTTCTTCCCCTCAATAGCTCCCCCTTTTAGTCCAATAAAAGGCTCTTTTTCTTTTTTTTTTCAGCGATTTTGAGATTTTATTTTAATTTCAGTGAACGTGTGGTAAGACCATTAAAAACATTTGGTTATAGAGTTTAGAGATGAATACATTTTATCTGCCTCTTCTAGCAGGTTCTGTAATGTAATCTTGTCTGTAATTCTGAAGCAGAAAGCAATGTCTAAATTGAAGTTGCTTTTTACTTGCTTTGCAAACTCCTTCTATGCTGAGTCTCAAAGGCTCTTCTTCTTGTAGCAATAAATACAATACAAAACAATAAGAA
Organism: Lophiomys imhausi; assembly: GCA_907164525.1. Lineage (NCBI taxonomy): Eukaryota > Metazoa > Chordata > Mammalia > Rodentia > Muridae > Lophiomys > Lophiomys imhausi. Next base: position 756,607 of record CAJQZJ010032551.1, read on the forward strand.
CAATTAGGCAATAATTATGATAATTATAAGGTATAACATAGATTTCCAATGTCCTGTCCATACATATTTGGCAACTGATATTAATATTCTATTATCTATCCCTCTCAATGAGTTTATGTTCTATACCTAACTCAATTTCTGTCCTAACTTGTATTACCAACTTAAAGACATCTTCTTAGACCTAGAACATACTTTTAATTCCTAAACAACTTAAAACTTAGCTGTGAGACGATAACTATCTAGTCTTCAACCACATAAGAAATCTGAGAAGGATAAATATATCTGCATATACAGGAAGTGCAGAGCAAACAGCTTCCAAAACTAAGAAATGACAGACAACTGGCTGCCGGACAATCGCTAATTTCTCTCTATAATGTTGGAGCATCTATCTTCAGTCTTTTGTCCCCATTTCTCTGACAGACATTAATTGTAAAGCAGGAATTATGAAGGATTTGCTTACCCTGTCTTGGCAGAGGTAGGCTGTCAACTTACCCGCTTCCAAGTTTTGTCCTTTTCAGACAGCATTCTGTCTACAGTTGAAGCAAGGGCTTACTCTTGCCAAGTGACAAGCTTACCACTAATCCAACCAACTCCAAATGGAGATTCTTCAATGCGCATCATCTATGCAAGCTAGTCTTAAACATATGGGTTTCAGAGTATTTGGGAGAATCAAAGTATAACAGTAATCAAGTAAGAACTAGCTAAAATATTTGGGCTCAAACAGATTTACTACGTCCCAAATCAGCAGGAAGTCATTTATGAGAGTGATGTCCCAGGCCTAGAAGGTGGGGAGGGTGTCCCTCCCCCTTTGGTTATTCGATGGATAACAGAAAATTTTGTCACTTAGGGGAAGAGACTACAAGCTGTTAAATGGTCTTGTTAAATGGGTTTTGGAGGTTATACCTAGCGACTTCTCTCTTTTTCTTTTATGTATCCTTCTTTCTCTCCTATGTAGGAGTGAATAGACTTGAAAAAAAAGGAGACATAGACATAGTATAGGAAAGATCAATGAAAAAGGACAGATTATTGAATAAGCCCTTATACCTTTGTATATTGATACAAAATTAATACTATATTAGGCTAAATTGGTATTGATCATTGTATATTAATGCAAAATTAAGATTGTATTGGACTACATCAGTACTGATCATAATATATTGATACAACATTAAGAGTATATTTGGCCACATTGGTATTGATCTTTGTATATTGTTACAAAATTAAGGGTAACACTTCTTAAAGTTATTGTACCTAGTAATGCTTAAAAAGGAAATGTGAGGTTTTGGCCTTTTACTACCAACCATCATAAACTGTTTAGGATAATTAAGAAGTACAAACTAACAGTCATGCAAGTGTGTCATTTTGTTAGTTACTATGACAGTCTATCAGTTATTTTCTAAGCTACTCAGAAATCAAGTTGTTAAGAGACAAGCAACATTTGCGTATCTAAACATAAGAGATAGATAGGGCGTCTTCAAAAACCCCAAGAGATCTGCAGAGTATGGCATTCAAAGATGTTTTCTTAAATTAAGATTTTTTTGATATCAAGACATGCCAGCTGCTGACAGCATCCCCTATTCCACTCCAAGTAGAAGATGAGCATCGAAGAATCTCCAGTGCGAGATGGTTGAATTAGTGGCAAGCTTATCTCTTGACAAAAAAAAAAAAAAAAATCTTAATCCACCTTGCTTCAACTATAGACAGACTGCTGTCTGAAAAGGACAAAACTTGGAAGCAGGTAAGTCGACAGCCTAGCTCTGCCAAGACAGGGTAGGTAAGTCCTTCATAATTCCTGCTCTACAATCAATGTCTGTCAGAGAAACGGGGCCAAACAGCTGAAGATTGATGCTGTAATGTATGGAGAGAAAATGGGAACTGTCGAGGCAGCCACGGGTATGTCATTTCTTAGTTTTGGAAGCTGCAGGCCCTGCACTTCCTATATAATTAGATATATTTATCCCTCTCAGGTTGAAGAATAGATAGCTAGAGTCTCGTAGTAAAATTTTTAGTTGTTTAGGAATCAAGAGGGCGTTCTGGATCTAAGAAGATGTTTTTAAAATTGTGATGCAAGTTAGTATGAAAGCTGAGTTAGATAGAGAACTTTAAACTCATGGAGATAGATAGTAGAATGTTAAAGTCAGGGACCAAATACATATGGACTGGACATTGAGAATGTATGCTAAGCCATATAACTCTCAGAATTGTGGCCTATTTATTTCAGTTGTTTTGTACTGTATTTATTGTTATAAGAGAAAGATAACCATTTGATGGACTGAAAAAAAAAGAATTATGCATTCTGGGGGAAGGGTGAGAGGGTAGGAGGGTGGGGCTGGGAGGGGTGGAGGGAGAGGGCTGTGATGGAGATGTAACTTGAAGTAATAAATAAACATTAAAAAAGAAATTAAATGAAAAGACAGTATCACAGAATATTCTAGAATTATATGACAATTTCTTTTTTAATGTTTACTTATTATGTCAAGTTACATATCCATCACAGTCCCCTCCTTCCACTGTTCCTGGTTCCAAACTTCCAACCTCTTCCCCTTCTCACAACTATGCTACTTCTCCAGTGTGGGGTGCCCTACCTGCCAGCCCCCTTCACTTCAGCAGTCATATTAGGGCTAAGAGCTTCCTCTTACACTGGGAGTCTACATGGCAACTCCAGTATACAGCACACACAATACAGGAAACACAGACTGGAATAGAAGAAATATTTTAAATAATTATGACTAAATTTTTAAAAATAAATAAACATGTCATCAGTACAACAGATATAGAAAACATCAAATAGGATAAAGACCAAATAGTCTAGATGTAAACATAGTCTATTAAAACTTGAGAAAACAACAATTAATTAAAAGAGAGGCCACAAATTTGAAAGGGAGCAAGTGGCGGTATACAAAGGTGGTTGGAGGGTTGGAAGCAAAGGAGGAAATTATGTAATTATATTAATCTCAAAACTAAAATACATTTAAGAAAATTTTGAGGATAAAATAATGTTGAATGTTTGGGGAAAGGTGGAAGGAAATGAGGCATGGTAGCATACCGTTTAATGCCATAAATCTGGAGTATGTGGGCAGCAGATTGACACATACTGATACCTTTTTTCAAAAAGACAGAGAAACACACAAAAGTTCAGATGGGGAAGATAGAGTATATAATGTGCAAAGAAAGAAGAGTTGGATTTAGATTTGATTTCTTCATTGTGAACCAAGCAAAGAAGATCAAAAGGGACAGATTGTAGCAAACATGAAGTGTGATGCACTGAGAAACTAACTCAGATCATTTTATCCAAAAAAAAATTGTCTAACAAAACAAAAGAACAAAAGCTGGCATGGGCTAAAGAGACGGTTTAAATACTAAGAATGATTGTTGTACATGTATGAGAGCCTGTGTTTGAATCTCCAACATCCATGTAAAAAGCCTGATATGGGCACAGCTGCATCTAACCCTGGTCTTGGAGTGTGAAGAAGAGCTGACCTTGAGAGCTCACTGCACCATAGCTAGAATAGCAGGCTTCAGGTCCAGTCAGACACCCTCTCACCAAGGAGTAAGACAGAGTGACAAAGGAAGTCAATTAGCAACTTCCTCTGGCTATCTGCCACATACCTGTACCCATACACACATGCACACATGCACATGCACACACACACGCACATGCACATGCATACTAACACGCACACACGCACACATGCACATGTACACACATGCACACATGCACACATAAGATTATGTACACACTACACATGCATATTAACATGTACACACATGCACAATGCATAAACATACATAAAAGCAGAAGCACACATACATGCATAAACTTACATACATATACATAAATACACAATAATGCCTACACATATATACTTATTACTCAAATATACACACATGCATACACATGCACATATATACAAACAAACATAGGCACACTTACATAAACGCATGCATGCCTATATGCATACATACATATATACATATGTACATTCACATTCACATAATCACAACCATAAACACTTAAACAAGGTCACATATAAACTTACATACATATACATACATAATACACTCATACATGTACATACACATGCATAGACATAAACATGTATAGATACATATGGGCATAGATTCACATTATATGTACACACATTTATATACATACATTCATATACACATAGATTTACAGATATATACATGCATTCATACATTCTACATGCACATACATGAAGATTAATACACACAGAATTTTTAATTTTTTAAAGATGTTTAATGTTTTCCTCATTAGGAAAATGCAGCTCAAAAGGATAATAAGCACATACTAGTGGGCAACTAGTAGCACTAGTACAGTCATACCTAAAGAAAGAATGTTTTCATGAGTTGGTGACATTGTAGTAAAACTGGAAAGTTTGTACATTGTTCATGAGAATGTAAAAGTGTTCATACACTTAAAAGTAGGTTTGTATCTTATATAATGATTGAACAAATAAACATATGATTCAATTATTTTTACCCATGAAAAACAAAAATATATTTCCACACAGAATTTTATATTAGTATTTATAGAATCAATGTTTAAAATATGAAGAAGTCGATATAAAATTTAATTTCCATTAAGCATCAAAAAGAAAAAAATGTTATTTCAATTCAGTTAATATTATTGAACCAAAAAAAAGAAAACACTAATGCATACTCTATATACATAAATGTTGAAAACCAAAGTGAAGTAAAATAGCCAGTCACAAACACTCCATTTTTTGTATTTTAATTTAGATTCCGTGACTATCATTTCACATATAAAGATAAGCATTGCTGCTGTTGCCTAAGCCCAAATGAATGTAGCATTTCAGAGACTTGTACCTGTTTTTTAAGTGTTTTGCCAATGAGCTACACTACAAGCTCATCAAGAAAAATCTCATAACTACTAGGCAGAAAGTTGTCAGAGAAAATAAGTAAAAGAGAAATTTCATGTTTTAAGATTATAGAAATCATAGAGTACCTTACTGAGTCAGAAATCAGATCACTGCTGAACTGAGGAGACAAGACAGTGTGTAGGAGAGCAATTATAATAGGGCATGGAAAAAAGAGGTAATGTGTGTATTCATTATATAGTGGTAATGGATACATGGATACACATGTCAAGAATAGTCAAATTATACCCTTTAAATATGTGAGAATCATCAGTAGACTCTTAATAAAACAGTGTGAAACTGTGATACTTTGTCTGTATGAAAGTAAAGTGTAGATAAATCAATATCTGTGGAGCAGAGGTATCTAAAAGCACATATATGACAGCAGTAACACATTCCTTCTGCTCCAAGACGAGTGGGCAGCAAACTTCCGAGGAGAAGCTCATGATTCCATGCCACTGTCCTATATGACCAATAATGTCATTGAAGCTTGTCCTGAAATATAAACACTTAAGTATGAAAGATAAGGTACAATAAACATCAAATTAACAAAGCTTCAGCACCAGAAAGGGTGAAGATTTATCTGATATTTGGTGAAAGGCTAGACATAAAAATCTTTTTTGTATTTGCATCTGATTCCAAAATCTCCTGTAATATTTTTCAGTTACAGGAGTGCCCTTACTGCAATGACAGTAATTTAAGGCTCAGAGGATAACTAAGAATCAAGAACATTATTACCACTATGGATACTTCAATGGCCTGGTATTGGGTGCTCCTGGGGTTCTGGTTAATCATCTCACTAAGGACTCAAGGCAACCACATCTATCTCACAAAATCTCTGAAAACTGTATCCAAGTGATCCCTCCATATTCATGAACAAATGGATGCTCGGGGAGAGTGACCTTGCCTGTCCAGATGGATAACCCACGAAGGCCCAGCACTCCCCCAGACCTCAGTGTGTGCGTGTGCTTTGGAAGAAACCTGAGGCCATAGGTATCTTGCCTCAGCAAGCTTAGTGAGTCATTCTAGTGAATTACTGAGCCTGAGATTTCCTGGCATATTCCAAATGTGTAGAAATTCAGAAGTGTCAGTGTCCTAGGACTCCTGAAGTGCAGCTAATACCTCAGCAAATGAAAATCTTACGGAGATTGTGCCCTTTAGATCATATGATGATTCCTAACTCTGATCACAGCCAGAATTTTCAGCCAAACAATTGAAGCAAAAGCAGAGTACACGTAATACAATAAACTAAACCCTAGTGGAGTTATAAATCACCAAATGGTACATTAATAATGCCCAGCATGGTGGCACACAACATTAATCCTAGAACTCAGGAGGCAGAGGCAGGTGGATCTCTGTGAGTCTGAGGCCAACCTTGTCTACAAAGGGAGTCTAGAACAGCCAGGCTTATTACACACACAAAAAAAAATTTGCCTCAAAAAAAACTAAACTGAAAAAAACAGTATATTAATAAAAAAGAGCCAAGTAATATCATGAGAGAAAAATAATTTTACATGGTTTCATACGACTATGCCTTTACAAAAATTAGTATTTGGTAAACCTTATTAACAGGCATAAGTAGTCTTCTGTAAACTGAAAACTTTGAAACACACAGTAAAAATAGAGTGCTGATTTCATGACTAATGAGTATGAGTATACTAAAAATGAGTGGCTGAAAGCTTGGTCTTAATTGATCAATGAAAGGCCGTATCCAAATCCATTATCTATCAAACTCCTAAAAGTGGTAACTGTACCCAATGATGCTGAAGAGAACACATTCCTTCTTGAGACTTATTTGGACTCTTTCTAGCACCCCTTGTCATCATTGTGGCTTCTCCATCCAAATTCTGTAGGTCTCCGTTTTGCAATCAGCATTTGTATTTGTTTATTTTTCTTTGGCTATGTTTTAATACGAAGCTCATGCTGTCCTGGAAATTAATGTACACATCTATCAAAGTAAACTGTGAAGATATTACTCAGTTTTCAAAAGTTCTGGGATTATACATATGCATCCTAATACCCATTTAATCATTTTAGTGCAAACATGTGTGTGTGTTTGTGTGGTGTGTGTTTGTGTGTGTGTGTGTGTGTGTGTGTGTGTGTGTGTGTGTGTGTGTATGACATAGCGTTACAACCTGCAGGGATTCATTCTGTCTAATCTCCATTTCTATTTAAAGACTTGAATTCAGGTTGTGGGCTTAGTAGCAAGTCTGCTTACCTGTTGAGCCATTTCACCAATCTTCGATTCTTTGTATCCATCCCTCCAAGGAGATAATCTTTTAAGAGAAAGAGTTTCTTAGAACTTGTTTTTATTTCTTTTTTCAAAATCCCATGTTAATCTTACTTCTTAGCACAATGAAATATCTCCAGTCTAGGTTAATTTAATCTGTGTTTTGTCATTGTGGTAGACAATACATATAGAATCCATTAAAATATATGAAAAATATATAGAGTCCTTTTAAAAATGACTATGTCCCAATCTCTAAAACGTGCAAATATTCATCTCATATGGAAACAAACAAGCAAGCAAGTCAACAAAGTATCTTTACAGATATGATTAAGTTAAGCCCTTTGAAAAGAGTTTCTTAGTCTTAAGATGACCCTGAATCTAATAAATGATACCCTTAGTAACAGAGTGAAGACCAATGAAATGGAAGAATGGTGAGATGGCCAGTTGAGGACAGACAGATACAAGAACCATGCTGCCACAAGCTGGAAAATAGAAAGAGCCATTTATGCTTACAAAAGTAAGGAAGATAGACCTGGAGTTACATACTTATAATTCTAGCACCCTGGAGCCTAAGGAAGCAGAGCTATAAATCTAAGACCAGTCTGGCATACATAGCATGATTCTTTTATAAAATAAAATAATAAAATGAAATAAAATCAAAGGGAAGCTAAAAGGTATTCTTTCATAAAGCTTTTGTTAAGGACATGAACATTCCAACACTTCATTTCAGTGCCCTGGCTGCCAGACCCATGACACTATAAACTTATCTATTTGGAAGCCATTAATTCTATTTAAAAAAATGGTGGTAATAGACCTGACTCTCAGATCAGACACAAGAGCAGCAGGAGATTTGCTGCTCTAGCCTATAATTCGTGGTCCTCTGAGCCCCACCAACATCACTAGGAAGATTTGTTTGATCTGAAGACCCTGCAGGCTGGAATAACTCATCTCACAATGGGAAGAAACAAACTTCAACTGGGACCACTGAGACCCAGTCCCTATCTCAAGACCCCACCAAGCTTGTGATAAGCTACAGACCACCAAGATTGCAAAGACTCTACACCAAAACTCCTTCCTTGTCACCATGTCCAGAAGACACCAGTAACAAGCAGCTTAGGGCAACCAGATGGCTAAAGGTTAACAAAAGAACGAAACTGACAAAATCAGGGAAATATGACTCCAACAAAATTCAGTGAGATTAATACACCAAGCCCTGAACATCCCACCATAGCTGAAACATGAAAATAATGACAAATCTATGCTTAGGAAAATGATGGAGTCCCTACAAGAAGAAATTAAAACCTTGAAAGAATCTAAATAATCCTCAATTTTACAAATGAAAGCAATTGAGAATACCATTGGAGATGTCCAAGCCAACATAGCCCAACTTGAATGGGAAAAAGACAAGGCAATGAAAGATTTGAAAGGTTTGAAAGATTTGCAGACAAAGACAAGCAAATTGGAGCAAGAAACACATAAAACAATCAAAATTTTACAAGACTTGAAATTGGAAGTGGATGCAATTTTTAAAAAACACACAAGCAGAGTCAATCCTGGAAGTGGAAAGTCAAGGGAAGAGAACAGGAACTACAGACATGAGTATCAAAAATAGGATACATAACAGTCACCCACCCCAGTTCAGCAGTCATATGAGGACCAAGAGCCTCCTCATACATTGGGGGCCTACAAGGCAGCACCACTAGGAAAAACTGTCTCATTGACAGGAAAAACAAGTCTATGTTCATGTTCCCTTTGGTGCATTGGTTGTAGTTAGTTATGCTGTACTATATGGCTAAAATCCGACTATAAGTGAATAGATGCCATGTGCATCCTTCTGACTCTGGGTTAGCTCACTCGGGATGAGCTTCTCTGGTTCCATCCATTTAGCTGCAAATTGCATGATTTTGTTGTTTCTGATAGCTGAATAGTATCCCATTGTGTAGATGTACCAAAGTTTTTTAATCAATTCTGGGAGGGGTGAAAAGAGGACACTGTGATGAAGATGTAACCTGAAGCAATAAATAAGTATTTTTAAAAACTAAAAAAAAAAAAAAAAAAGGATACAAGAGATGGAAGACAGAATCTCAGGCATGGAAGATTTGATTGGAGAAATCAGTAAAACAACCAAAGAAAATGAGAAATCTAAAAATATTCTCACCCACAACATCCAAGAAATCAATGACTCAATGAAAAGATGGAACCTAAGAATTATAGGATTAGAGGAAAGAGAAGACTCCCAACTGCAAGGTTCAGGAAACATCTTCAAAAAAATCATAGAAATAAATTTCCCAAACATAAAGAAAAAATGCTGGTAAAATTCCAAGAGGCATATAGAATACAAAACAGATAAGAACAGAAAAGAAACTCCTCTTGCTACATAATAATTAAAACTCCAAATATACAGAACAATGAAAGAATATTAAAAGCTGTAAGAGAACAAGATCAAGTAACTTATAATGGCAGACCCATCAGAATTACACCTGACCTCTCCTCAGAAACTTTAAAAGCCATAAGGGCCTGGGCAGATGTCCTACAAGCCCTAAGAGAACATATACCCAGGAAAATTCTCTATCAACCTAGACAGAGAAAACAAGATATTACATGAAAACAGACAAATTTAAACACTATCTACCCACAAACCAGTCTTACATAAGATCGTAGAAGGAAAATTCCAACCCAGAGAAGATAACTACAACCAAGAAAACAGAGGAAGCAAAAAACTCCACTGCAGCTAAACCAAAAGAAACACACAATCACCACCTACATCAAAATAACAGGAAGTAACAACCTTTAGTCATTATTATCCTTCAACATCAATGGACTCACTCCCCAATAAAAAGATACAGGCTTACAGAATGGATCTGTAAACAAGACCCATTATTTTGCTGCATACAAGAAAGGCATCTCAGTAACAAAGATAGATGCTATCTCAGAGTAAACGGCTCGGGAAAGGTTTTCCAAGCAAATGGGCCCATCAAGCTGGAGTAGCCATCCAAATATCAAATAAAATAGACTTTCAACTGGAGTTAATCAAAAAATATAGGGAAGGACACTAGATACCTAGATACTCAATTAAGGAAAAATTCATCAAGATGACATCTCAATACTGGATATCTATGCCCAAAATACAGGGGCACCCACATTGGTAAAAGAAACTCTTCTAAAGCTTAAACCACACATTGATCCATACATATTAGTAGTGGGGGACTTCAGCACCCCACTCACGACCATGGACAGGTCATCCAGACAGAAACCAAACAGAGAAATTATGAGTCTAACAGAGGTCATGAACCAAATGGACCTAACAGATATCCACAGAATGGTTCACCCAAAAACAAAAGAATATACCTCCTTTTTAGCACCTCATGGAACCTTCTCCAAAAGTGATCATATAGTTGGACACAAAGAAAGCCTCAACAGATACAAGAAAATTGAAATAACCCCTTGTATCTTATCAGACCACCATGGAATAAAGCTGGACTTCAACATCAACAGAAATAACAGAAAGCCTGCATATTCATGGAAACTGAACAACGCTCTGCTCAATGACTACTGTGTCAGGGAAGAAATAAAAAAGGAAATCAAAGACTTCCTAAAATTCACTGAAAATGAAGGCACAACATACCCAAATTTATGGGACACAATGAAAGCAGTGTTACAAGGAAAGTTCATAGCACTAAGTGCTTTCAAAAAGAAAATTCTGACAGTTCATATTAGCAAATTAAGAGCAGAACTGGAAGATCTAGGGAAAAAAGAAGTAAACATTCCCAAAAGGAGCAGAAGGCAAGAAGTCATCAAAACTAGGACTGAAATTAACAACTTAGAAACAAAAAGAATAATACAAAGAATCAACAAAACCAAGAGTTGTTTCTTTGAGAAAATCAACAAAAACAGACAAACCCTTACCAAATTAAATAAAACGCAGACAGAAAAAAAAAACAAAATCAGAAATGAAAAGGGAGAAATAACAACAGACATTGAGGAAATCCAGAGAATCTTTAGGTCCTACTTTAAAAATCTGTACTCCACCAACTTTGAAAACCTAAATGAAATGGACAACTTTCTTGATAGATTCCAACTACTAAAGTTAAATCAAGATCAGGTTAAGAGATTAAACAGTCCTATAACCACTAAGGAAATAGAAACAGTCATTAAAAGTCTATCATTCAAAAAAAAAGCCCAGGGCTAGATGGTTTCAGCACAGAATTCTACCAAAACTTTGAAGAAGAACTAACACCAATACTCTTCAAACTCTTCCACAAAATAGAAAGAGAAGGAATACTGCCAAACTCATTCTATGAGGCCACAGTCACCCTGATTCCTAATGACACAAAGACTCAACAAAGTAAGAGAACTTCAGACCAATTTTCCTCATGAACTTAGATGCAAAAATACTTAATAAAATACTGCCAAACTGAATCCAAGAACATATCAAAAGTATTATACACCATGATCAAGTAGGCTTCATCACACAAATTCAGGGATGTTTCAACATATGAAAATCCATCATCGTAATTCACCATATAAAAAATGTGAAAGAGAAAAACCACATGATCATCTCGCTAGATGCTGAAAAGTCATTTGAAAAATCCAACACCCCTTCATGCTAAAAGTCCTGGAGAGAACACCTATACAAGGACCATAGCTAGAAATAATAAAGGCGATATTCAGCAAGCCAGTAGCCAACATCAAATTAAATGGAGAGAAACCTAAAGCATTTCCACTAAACTCAGGGACAAGGCAAGGATGCCCACTTTCACCATACCTCTTCAACATAGTACTTGAAGTTCTTACTAGAGCAATAAGACAAGTAAAGGAGATCAAAGGGGATGCAAATTGGAAGCAAAAAAGTCAAATTATCCTTATTTACAGAAGATATGATAGTATACATAAGTGACCCCAAAATTCCACCAGAGAACTCTTACAACTGATAAATACCTTCAGCAAGGTAGCTGGATACAAAATTAATTCAAAAAATCTGCAGCCCTTCTTTATACAAAAGAATGGGCTGAGAAAGAAATTAGGGAAACAACACCCTTCACAATTGCTACAAACAATATAAAATACCTGGGAGTAACTCTAACCAAGCAAATGAAATACCTGTATGACAAGAACTTCAAGTCCTTGAAGAAAGAAATTGAAGAGGACATCAGAAGACAGAAATATCCCCCATACTCTTGGATAGGTAGGATCAACATAATAAAAATGTTCATCCTGCCAAAAGCAATATACAGATTCAATGCAATTCCTATCAAAATATCACCACAATTCTTTATAGACCTGGAAAAAAACAATTCTCAACTTCATATGGAATTTAAAAAAAACAGAATAGATAAGTCAATCTTTTACAATTAAAAAAAAATCTGGAGGTATCACAATCCAAGATTTCATGCTATACTACAGAGCAATAGTTATAAAAACAGCATGGTACGGGTATAGAAACCGACCAGTGGATCAGCTTTTTGACAAAGAAGCCAAAACCATACAATGGAAAGAAGACAGCACCTTCAACAAACGGTGCTATTCTAACTGGATGTCGACATGGAAAAGAATGAAATTAAAGCCATACTTATCACCTTACATGAAACTCAAGTCCAAGTGGATCAAAGACCTTAACATAAAGCCCAACACACTTAATCTACTTGAAGAGAAAGTGGGGAAAACCCTTGAACTCATTGGCACAGGTGTCAACTTCCTGAACAGAACACCAATAGCTCAGGCTCTAAGACCAACGATCAATAAATGGAACCTCATGCAACTGACAAGTTTCTGTAAGGCAAAAGACACTGTCATTCGGACAAAATGCCAGCCTTTAGATTGGGAAAAGATCTTTACCAACCCCATCCTATATTTGCTAATATCTGTAATTTACAAAGAACTCAAAAAATTAAATGCTAAGAAACCAAATAATCCAATCAAAAATAGGGTTCAAAGCTAAACAGAGAATTCACAACGGAGGAATCTCTAATGACTGAGAGACTCTTGAAGAAATGTTCAACATCCTTAATCATCAGAGAAATGCAACTCAATACAACTATGATTCCACCTCACACCCTGAAGAATAGCTAAGATAAAAAACTCAAATAGCAGCACATCCTGGAAAAGTTGAGAAGAATGAAGAATGCTCCTCTGTTGCTGGTGGGAGTGCAAACTTGTACAACCACTATGGAAATCAGTCTGGTTATATCTTAGAAAACTTGGAAGAGCTCTACCTCAAGACCCAGCCATACCACTTCTGGATATACATCCAAATGATTCTTCACCAAACCACAAGGACATCTCCTCATCTACTTCATAGCAGCCTTATTTGTAATAGCTAGAAACTGGAAACAACCCACATGTCTCTCAACTGAAGAATAGATAGGAAAAAAAACCTATGGTACATTTACACAATGGAACACTACTCAGCTATCAGAACCAAGGAAATCGTGCAATTTACAGCCAAATGGATGGAACTAGAAAAGTTCATCCTGAGTGAGTTACCCCAGACTTAGAAAGATGCACATGGCATCTATTTACTTATAATTGGATTTTAACCATATACTACAGGATAGCTATCCTACAACCAACACACCAAAAGGAATAGGAACATAGACTTCGTTACCTTTTAGTGGGACTCTTTGCCTTAGTCGTTCTGCCATGTAGGCCCTCAGTGCATGAGGAAGCTCTTAACCCTCATATGACTGCTGAACTGGAGTAGGGGGACTGATATGTAGGGACACCCGACTCTAGAGGAGTAGGATAGGGAAGAGAGGGGGGAGAGGATGGGAGGGTGGGAATGGGAGGGGTAGAAAGAGGGCACTGTGCTGGAGATATAACTTGAAGTAATAAGTAAACATAAAAAACTCCTGTTTTAATGTGCCCCAAAATAGATGTATGAAGGAATATTATCTGCTATTTTGGAAAAAGGTTTACATTACCTGGATCTGTAGACATTGCTCTCTTTCTTCTCTCCTCCCTGGTTTTTTTGTTTGTTTGTTTGTTTGTTTGTTTGTTTGTTTTTGGTTTTTTTGTTGTTTTTTTTTTGTACCTCTCAGTGGTTCTCCTTTCTGGTATTCCCAAGGAGGGTACAGGTGGGATATTGTGATACACATTATACTCTTGCACAAGAAAAATGATACTTCTGTGCCAGGAATATTTACTATAAAGAATCTGGCACCAGGAACTCAGAGGATGATAATTCGTATCTTTTTTACCTCCAAAATTTCTCAATTCAGGCAAGATATTTTATGATTATTTAGCCATGTTTTTGTGTGTTTAGGGGTTAGATGGAACGGCAATATATCACTATCTATCTCTGACTGTCCTTGAACTCTGGACCATCCTGATTCCACTATGGAATCCTGGGATTCAAATTAATGCCACCATTCCTGGTTTATGCAAGTTTATGATAAGCATGCCCACTCTGTGTTCCTAGGAATTGTGATCCATTCTGTCTGTATAGATTTCCAACTGATCCTGCATATCAGTCGCACAACAATGCTTACTCAGACCCACTTCTGAGGCAGACTCCTGTTGTTCCTATTTTTCACCTCACCACCACTTCCTTGGCATTTCTACTGAACATTCTTTACTTCTGTTCCAGGTTAGATGGCAAAATTGTAGCTCATTCACAACATACATCAAAATAATCACTACTTTAATACTTGATTTTTTAAATTTGTTTTTCTTCCCATTTCCCCTCCCTATATATCATATGTTTTTTCTGAATTCTATCCCAGGCAAAAACCCAAACAATAGTTGTAAAAGGAGTGTCAAATGTCTTGTCTTCTCAGAACCACCCCCCGTTTCTTCTTTATCACTAGCTCCAGTATTAACTCTGTGTTCATGTGACTATTTAGGGCACACTCTGGATCCTAGTACTCTCTGTGTATAAGCTTGATGAGTCATGAGTGTGGACAGAACTAGATTGGGCAGTTTGGGAAGTGTGGCTCGCCTAAAAAAACAAAACAAGCAAGCAAGCAAACAAACAAACAACAAGAAGAAGGCTAGAGTTCCACCCCATAGGGAAGATGCAGAATATTACATGTCAGAGGCTGGCCTTTCCTCCTCCCTCAAACTGTGGAATGCAGCCTTCTGTTGTTGATTCCTATTCTTTTCTAACAAAAAATGGACTTAGCTTCCCAGTAGTCCCAATGTCACGTTTATCTATGACAGTGAACTACTTTTCAAAATGCAGATTTTACAACTACAACAGACATTGCTCAATAATATTTGCTGAAATATTAAAATGAGCTCTCTGTTTTAGTTTCTTGGCCTGAAAAGCCATGTGGGGCCCAATTGGGGGCTTCCAGAGAAAGGTCACTGCCTATGTGGACAGGAAAGAGCCATGAAAAATTCACATTTCATCCAAGTGCCCTGCCCTAACAGCATGTGCAGTATCCTCAGGAGGTTCCAGGATGACCACCCCCCCACCCCCGCCATCCTCAGCTCTCTATGCAAGTCAGTGCCAGCACAGGCCTCTTCAGAGGAGTCTGCCAAGAACAGCCTATTCCACAGCTGTAAAATCTGTTCCTTAATACTGTCTGAAGTAACCCATTGGAAAAACTGTCCTTTCCAAAAGATCTGAAAACATAATGTCTCCATTTTCTTTCTGTATCTCTTTCCGAATATTTTTTAGAGACATTAGTGAAAGCTTCCTGCGTTTGCTTCTAAGCCTCTGGTAATATGGCTTCAAGTGACATTAAAAGTGATAATAATAAGTCCCAATGCATATTTGTAACTTGTTTTAAACTTAAGGAAACAAAAAAGGGCTAAGGAATCCCATAACTTAAAAACAAGTAAGATGATCAAATCTAAAGACTTCTGGTTTTG
Organism: Lophiomys imhausi; assembly: GCA_907164525.1. NCBI lineage: Eukaryota > Metazoa > Chordata > Mammalia > Rodentia > Muridae > Lophiomys > Lophiomys imhausi. Next base: position 772,552 of record CAJQZJ010032551.1, read on the forward strand.
GAAGCTTCAACAATGGACATTATATAAAGAATAGTTTGAGGTACTACCAGCTTCAGATTACCTTCTATCAAACTCCTTTTTTATTTAATCCCTGAAAATGGTCACCAATATGCTATATCTCATTCATGAAAGACTATTAGACATTTTCTAAAGAAACTGCATTTAAAATATACTGAGAAGGATTTGGATGTGCTCCCAAAATGGAATTAATCATTTGCTGACAACATACTATGAGAGATAGATTTCTTATCAACTCAGAAGATGTAGCAGCAATAATTAGGGGAAGAAGGGCACTTGGAAAACATGACAAATACATGATTATAAAATTTGTGATGATAAATATGGTGATCATTTTCCTCTAAAATATTAAAGATAATTTTAAATAAAATCAAATTAACTAAATATAAGTGGAGAGGCAAAATACATAGATATTAAAATAATTGTAAATCAACAAACTAAACATCCAGTGATGGATGAATGCATAAAATATCATATGTATATGAATATACATGTGTACAGTCACTTGTATACTTACACATATGTGATTATATGAATATAGAAATATATGCATATATGTTAACACATGTGTCATATGCATATACATATATACCTTCTTTTTTATATATACCTTCTTTATAACTAAATTGATGTATTATATATACTATAATACTATTTATTACTTGTGCCATCGTGTATGAACTTGTGTACATTGTACGACATGAAAAAAGGTATACACACAAAAAATGTTTCATGATCTACCACATTTGTGGAAATGAATTAAGTTGCTGTTATATAAGTAGAGAGTAGAAAGTTGGTTACCAAAGGCTGGGAAAAGAACAGGGAAGAGCAACATAGAAATATTGCCTTCTGATACAAGTATAGAGTTAGGAACAATATTCTCTAGTGTACTATAGCAAAGAAGAGTGAATAAAATCTGCTGTATATTTTTAGGTAGGAAAAGGTATTTTGAGTATTCCTAATATTTGAGATGATATGTTAATTATACAGATTTTCTCACTACATATTGTACTTGTGTATTGAGACAAACTGCTCCCAGTAAATATAAGCACTTCATTTGTGTCAATTACATGGGTGTATGTGCTTGTGAATGCATTCAGATGTCAGAGAGGGATGCTTTTCTTTCCACTCTATCATTCTCTACCTAATTTCTTTGAGACAGAGTCACTGAACCTGATGTTAGGCTGGCTCCATCAAACCCTTGTTACCTTCCTAATTCCACTTCTCAGGACAGGGTTTACAAACATAAACTACATTACCACCATTTTCATGTCCTACGGATTTAAACTCAGGTTCTCATGTTTGCACTACAAAAGCTCTTACCCATTAACCAATCCCCAACCCAATTAAAATTTTAAACTCAAATCAAGTATGCTATATAACTCTATTACTTCCAAAACATGCAAATCTCGTATCCATAGCTACACTTTATAGTTTTCCTTGTTTGACCTGCACTCAGATTTAAGGATTTATCTCTGTTGATTCCTCAACATTCCAATCGTAGACATCACATCATCTTCACAAGGTACACACTTTCTTAAAAAAAAAAAAAAAAAGCCCTTACTGCCTCTCTTATAATTTTGCAGAAAACCCAAGTTCAAGAATCAGTCGGCCCTTTCTCCACTTAACTTGATTTTGCTCAAATTCAGTGTGTACTAATTTGACTTCATCTCAGCTACATCTTAAACTTGCTTCTTCTGCCAATATCATCCATCTCTGGCCAATACAAGAGAACAGGAGATCTTTCCCTTAGTGTAGTGGGACCCTCCCTCAGACCCCAGTGGTTGGGCTTTACTCCTTCACTCCTAACCAGCCCTACCACCCTTCTGGCTTCCAGACAGACATGCGCAGTGTCGAGTCCGCCCCGCCCGGCCCGCTGCTGCGGAAGGCACAGTGCTCTTTAAGGCGCACTTCCTCTGCTAGTGTCTGCCGCCGCCGAGGGAGTGCCGGCTCCAAGAGCTCCAAGTCGCACCGGTCCTGCTCTAATCAGAAGGCGCCGACATGTCGGAACAAAGTAAGGACCTGAGCGACCCTAACTGTGCAGCTGAGGCCCCCAACTCCGAGATGCAAGGCAGCCCTGAGGTTCCGGTGGGGGTCCCTCCTCCCGCGTCTCTGGCCGCGAACCTCGCAGGGCCATCAAGCGCTCCCGAAGGCCCAATGCCAGCTCCACAGGCTTCGCTGCCTCCTGCAGAAAGGTTCGAAGAGGTTGACCCTAAGATCCTGCAGCAGGCCGCAGAGGAGGGCCGCGCCCACCAGCCTCAGAGTCCAGCCCGACAGATCCCAGCACCGCCAGCCCCGGCCCAGCTGGTGCAGAAGGCGCACGAGCTCATGTGGTACGTGTTGGTCAAGGACCAGAAGAGGATGGTTCTCTGGTTTCCAGACATGGTGAAAGATGTCATGGGCAGCTACAAGAAATGGTGCAGAAGCATCCTCAGGCGCACCAGCCTCATTCTCGCCAGAGTTTTTGGGCTGCACCTGAGGCTGACCAATATCCACACCATGGAGTTTGCCCTGGTCAAAGCACTCAGCCCACAGGAGCTGGACAGGATGGCACTGAACAACCGGATGCCCATGACAGGCCTCCTGCTCATGATCCTGAGCCTCATCTATGTGAAGGGCCGTGGGGCCAGAGAGGGTGCAGTCTGGAATGTGCTGCGCATCCTGGGGCTGAGGCCCTGGAAGAAGCACCCAACCTTTGGGGATGTGAGAAAGATTATCACCGAGGAGTTCGTCCAGCAGAATTACCTGAAGTACCAGCGTGTGCCCCACATCGAACCTCCTGAGTATGAGTTCTTCTGGGGGCCCAGAGCCAACCGTGAAATCACCAAGATGCAGATTATGGAGTTCCTGGCCAGGGTCTTTAAGAAAGATCCCCAGGCTTGGCCTTCCCGGTACAGAGAGGCTCTGGAGCAGGCCAGAGCTCTGCGGCAGGCTAATCTTGCTGCCCACTATCCCCGTCCCCGCAGCAGTGTCTCCGAGGACTAGAAAGGTCCAGCCACACATTGATAGTTTCTGACCCATACTTGTGCTGTGTAAGGGTGGGGTTGGGTCATTAGAGTATTCCAGATTCAAAGTGCAGTATTTCATGTGTAACGTCTAAGTTTTCCGTACAGTGCTTTTATACCTTTTAATGCAATGTATTCATTTGTGTACTCTTGTGTAGTGTTTATGCATGTGTGTTTATAAGTAACCAAGTTGGTGCTTTCACTTTTGTGTTTCTTGGATTTTTGCACAAGAGATGTGCTGTGCTAAAATTGTGAAATACATTGAGATGTGTATCTTGTTCTTTGTACGGGACTGATGATCTGCATCGACAAAGAAGGCCCTGGAGAGTTAGCGGGACTCACCAGCAACACAGGTCTAAGAGAAAGGTCAAGGCCCCTCTCTATATGAACTCAGCTGGCACAGGAAACATCCATGTGGAATGGACTGATTTGAACTGGAATGTTCTCAGTGCAGGCACTTAGCACACTTTATTAAACATGTGTACAACCCCACCATAAATAAACTTTAAAGTGAGCATTAAAGCTCCTGTGAAATAATTTCTTTGGGGGGCATTTATTTTGTTTAAAGGAGGAATGGGAATGGGTAGGGATGAGAAAAATTTCCCCCAGGTACAGCATGAACAAATACAGTGTGTGTCTAACAGAATGGAAAAGCACCACATATGACCACTCAGAAGTTTACAATTTTATTTAGTTTTAATGAAATTCGTGGTGATTCAAACACTTTGACACATTATAAAAGGTATAATTTTGACATATTATAAAAGGTATTATAACCAAAGAAAAGGTCATTATCGCACCACATGGAGGTAATAACAGGCATTATGTAGTGACTGTCCCTTTTCTATTATTTTTAATAGTCTTTGATGGGCACTTAGCAGAATGAATATTGTTATTAAAACCTTTTCTCCTTTATTGTATCCTCCTACCAGCCATTTTCAGGTAGGAAGTTACAGTATCAGCATGGAGCAAGAAATATGAAAAGTGTTGGTGATGAACTATCCTTAAAATCATAGACTTTATATACTAGAGTCTTGACTCTTAGCCCCCCATGGTCACCACTCACAGGAGCAATCTTGCCTCCCTGCTACAAACACTAAAGATTTGATTTTTCTATATATTGCAAGAGTTACACACGCACACACACACACACAGAGAGAGAGAGAGAGAGAGAGCTTCTGAATGTACAAATTAGGAAACTTAGTTACAGAAAGAACTGAGGACCTAATCCAGTGCTTATATTGCTTAGGGTTGAAGACCAGATCTGAAACTTAATGTTTCCAGAAGGGTGAAGATGAGGGAAGGTCCTCTAGCTGGGGTACCAGGAAGAGCCATGTCCCTTATGAAATAGAGGAGGGGTTGGGGTTAGAAAGTTACCCCCAGCAACTGTAAGTCGCAATGGCCAGTAGGCAATGAGTGTGGAATGGGATAAGTCACTCTAACAGCAATAACTGTGGGAAAATGTTACTAGGAAGCTTTTGGTCTAGGGAGAAAGGGGGAGAAGAGGCTTCAATGAGATTAGAAATCCTTTAGACTCTTAAGTGGGAAGTCATTTAGTCAAAGCTAAAACCTTTTTTTCTGGGAAAGGTGAATAAAGGGGACACCCTTGTCACAGCATACCCAAAAGTAAACTGGGAGTCATATTGACATACAGAGCTGCTAACACTTAGTGGCATTGCATAGCTGGTGGTACAGGGAATGAAAATGCTTATAAACAAATGTGTCTGCTAAAATGGCACCTATACTATTTAGTTGTCCCCATATTGTTTCACCGGAGTGAGAATGGTGAGAGGATATTGTCAGTAACCCTACTGTTAGTGACCCAGCTACTGCATACTTCTTCATGAAGAACTGATGTTAGTTGTCACGCCTATTTTGAAAATTTTTGTATTTCTCTGCTGCAGAAATCTTGACTTTGTTTTGCATAGATCTGCAAAACAGATTCAAGATTACTGACACTCTCACGTTAGCCAAACCTTTGCCAAGGAATAGGATTGTGAGAAAGAAGGCACTGATTTCAGGCAGGCACAAGAGCAGGGCTGCTCTCCAACTGTGTTGTTGTCTTGGAGAGAGCTAGCCATAGAGGAGGAAGCTTTGCAGACACAGAGTGTTTAATTCATGACACCTTGTTCTGTGGACGCAGCAGCCTGGGGACACAGGGAGGAAAACCTCAATAACTTGCTTATATTTTCATACTGGCCTAAAAATTAAGATAGGATTGTTTTCCAAGTGTTTTAGAAAAGTCCTTAAGAAACTGGAATAAATCAGTCAGGAAACAGCAGACCCTCCCTCAGCTTGAGAGACCCTAGCTGTGATGCTAGGATAAGCTAACTGGGAAACATTTCCCTGATTATTTTTATCTGCTAAGAGTAACTTCATTTATTACTTTGATATTTTACTCTTACAGCACAGACCTATTTGCATTACTTTCTTTTATTTTTCAATTAAAAATTATTTTATTTTAATATATTTGAATTGAAATAGGATTACATCATCCCCTTCCTGTTTTTCCTCCCTCCTGTCCCTCCCAGCTATTTCACATTAATATTTCTTATTGTATCACATTTTCACACTAATTGAATTCATTTTTAAAGTCATATAAGGTAGAAAGAGCATTTGGGGTTTTAGTATAAAATATAATACCTAGTCTAAGCTGACATCAGGGAAAATATATGATTTTGAGCTATACCATAATTAAATAGGAAAGGAATATTTTAGATGAACCAATAAAATTATGTCTTTCCTATATGCCCCAGTATTCTCACCACTACTGTAATATTGCCTGACCAAATCAGGACATCCCTTCCTGGGGAAGTTTAAAACATCCATTTATAAACTCCTATCCAGAATACACATAATGTTTATAAATAAGTGCATTTTGTCACTCTTTTGTGGATTATTAGATTCTTGAAGCTAAAAAGTCAAATCTCACTTGCCCATCATGGAACTAAAGTTCTTTCGTTCACTTTGAGACTGGCACATGGATGTTCTCAGCAAATCTTTTTTTCTCTTTTTTTCCAGAAGCAGAGCATTCGTTTCTTACTGAAAATTGATTTTTTTCTTATATAAATTATCCTGATTACAGTTTCCCCTCCCTCTACTCCTCCCAGCTCCTCCCCATATCCCCTCCCTCCCTGATCCACTCCCTTTCTGCTCTTCACTAAAAAATAACCTTCTATGGGATAATAATATAATATGATATAATATAGTATAATAAAATATAATAATGTAATAATATAAAGCAAAAACAAACACATCAGGATAGGACAATACAGCCAAACAGAAGGTAAAATCCAAAGAAAAGGCACAAGAGACACACATGGGTGCAAAAATCAACTGGTTTGCAAACTCAGGAAACCTATAAAAACACAAAACTAAAAGCTATAATACATAGAAGAAAATAAATGAATGCAAAAGATATTGAAAACAGAATCAAGAGCCAGGTTTTTTTTTAAACCCAATAATATAAATCTGTTTCTAAAATTTTCCAGGGATTCTGGTTTTTTTAAGCTTGCTAATGCATTTTACAGTCTGATCATGCCCCCCTCCCTTGTCTCCTCCCAGTGCTATCCTTCCACCCTCTTCCCCCATCCCCCCTCCCCTTCTCCTCAGAAAAGGCAAGCTGCCCTCATACTACCAACCCTGTCCAGTTCATCAAGTCAGATCAAACCTATGAGCAACTTCTTCCATTGAGGCCAGGCATTGCAGCCCTGCTAGGGGAAAGTGATCGGCAAACAGTTCCAGGAATTCTTAAAAGATATATAGTACAAATTAAAAACTTCTTACTAGGTAAATGGAACAAGAACACAGTGAGCTGGATGGGGCTGGAAGGAGAAAAATGGGAAAGGGAATGGTGCATTCTATGTTAATTAAAATAATTTTAATAAAAAATTAAAATAAAAAGAGGTGTTTATATCTTTAGGGTGACTGCTCTTTTCTAAAAGGACATGAATTAACAGTGGATCTTGGAAAGAGGGGAGGAGGTGTTTAGGACTTGGAAAATAGAAGGGAGGTGATATTTTACATGAGAGAAGCATAAATTTTTTAAGTTCAAACAAAAAAATAAAAAAGAACAAAAATATAGTTTTGCTGTAAAAATAAAATATTAAGTGAGAAAATTTTTAAAATCCAATTTACTAAACCAAGAAATGTTTTAAAGAGTAAGTGATTAAAAATATAGTAAAAGTGAATGAATATCCCACTCTATGACTAGCTCATTAAAATCGGCATCCACATGCCCTTCTGTAGTTGGATATATGCTACATGCTGCCTTCTCTACTCACTAGTTTGCATGTTGAGCAGCCAGTGTTCAGAAGATAAAGTGCTGGGAGATAAGGATTCAAGAATAAACAAATGATCATCGACCTGTAGACAAGATGCATTCACTAGATTGGAAAATGTAGTTGAGAAACAAGAACTACCCTTCAGCACAAAGAATGCCACTCTCAAAGCAATATGAGGGTAGAAGGTGGCAAAGAGATGCACACAAGTCAGATTTTCCAAAAGAAGCGTTGTGTGAATCTGCATCTACTGTGTGAAAGGAGTTTAACAAAGTGAAAGTGACATTGGGAAGGGGGCATTTGAACAGAACATCAATTTGTGTTTAAGGACTGTGGTGAGAACACAAAGAGACGCGTGTTATATATATTATCAGGAAATAAAAGAAAAGGAAAATTCATTTCAAGTTGCCTAAAATATTTTTAATCTCTTAATTTCCTCCATTATAGTGACTTTTGCCAAGTTATTTTCCCAGTAATTTAATATGAGAAGATATTACAGCCTCTGGTGTTTGATGTATGCATTTATTCATTCATGTATTTATTTATTTTAAAAATTGAACTTCATGGTATTGTTAACTTGTTTTACAAACGTGTAGATATTGGTAAACTTTTTTAAAAGCATGGCTTCAACAAGTGTTTAATATAAGCTATTCATTAAAAAGTATCTATTTGTCAGTAACTATCTTGGTTATTACATCAACTAAGTGTAGTAATATATGTGGTCAAAGCCATCCTAATTTTATTCAGTAATTCCCCTCAAGTTAAAATTTCAATGATATCAATGATTATTTCACCATATACGGAAAAAAACTTGCTCTTTTTTTATTTTGGAAGTTGGGGGATGGAGGATAAGGTGGGAAATGAGCAACAGGTGTTGGCTCAGGTTTCAGGCTTAAATATAGTTTAAAATTTAGTTTAACTTGATGATGGGGAAGATCAAATGTGGGAGAAAACTAGCAGTTTATGTATGGGTAATTTATGAAATATAGTAAAAGATAGATGGCTTATCCAATAAGGATACCTAATTCAAATGAGAATATCATATCCCAGCCATAGAGTAATGCATTTATGAACAGAAGTTATGAAAAAAATTGTGTCCATGATTGTATCCTGAGAACATGAAGCATTTCCTTGTTGAGTAGTACAGGAATGTCTGGCAATGTCACTACAAAGGGTGCCTGGATAAGAGTTCAAAAAGAAAGCTAGCAGAGTGCAAGGTCATAGAAATCAAAATAGCAACATTTTCAGTGAGAGGAAGTAGCCAAGGGTATCAAATGCTCTTGAAGTATCATAAACAATTTGGAAAGAGATTTTACATTTAGTAGGATACTTGCTGATTAGAACAGAACTTAAGTTTTGAGGCATACATAGTACATGGGCAACAACTCTAATAAATCAGGTGAGGGACGATTGTGGACTTAACCAGGGAAAGAGCAATGAGGATGGAAATGAATGAGGAAAGTTTGAAAATGTCTATAGATCAAGTTGACAAAAAGCAATGATTAGCTAAGTGCTACAAATAAGAAGGGTGAGAATACACGAAGAACTGTGGGCAGCTCTCTGGCATGCAGAGCTTCTTGGGTATCAGTTGTTTATTTAGGAAGTAAACACAGCAGATTCGTGTGGGAGGATGATCGATTCCATTTCAAAGAAGGTGATTTTGACATGAATATGAGACACATAAACAGATATGTGAATTTGACTGAGTGGAAATTCACAAGAGAAAAAGTTGAAATGTGGAATACAATCTGATGAACTCATGAGTGAGCATGGGTGGAAATTCTAAGATATGATGCTGGGATTTGAGAAGGCAAACTGTGGTTTTACCATGTAGCTTAGGCAGGAAATGAACTCTGCGCCTCACTTTGAAACACTAACATCAGATATGTGTGTTACCTTCCCCTGCTAAGGAAATTCTTGGGAAACTTAGAGAAAGAGAGGGTAGGAAAGAGGAAAAAGGAATGAATCTGAGAGTCAAAGAGAGAACACTCAAATAGTATGAAAACATATAGAGTCTAGTGAAATCTAGAGAATTTGTTTAGAGATGCTGTGGTAATCAAAGGGTAGTGGGGTCAGGTATGCCTCAGATCTGAAGTAATGAAATAACAAAAAAGCAGCTACTGAAATTATTTATAAAAATTACTTTTAAATTATTAGACAAAACACCAAAATTCTGATTCCAACAAAAAAAGTTTTACCAGATTGAGAATTAAACAGCCTATGTACATAAACAACTTGAATATTGAAGATTAAGAGAAGCCAGCCCTAAGGGAATGAGGTGACTTCAGTGTAAGCAATGACAAGCCTTAAAAGGAGATGGGAAGCCGGGCGGTGGTGGCGCACGCCTTTAATCCCAGCACTTGGGAGGCAGAGGCAGGCGGATCTTTGTGAGTTCGAGGCCAGCCTGGTCTACAAAGTGAGTCCAGGACAGCCAACAATACACAGAGAAACTCTGTCTCGAAAAAACCAAAAAAAAAAAAAAGGAGATGGGAATGGATGTGCCATACTGATGAGGCAAGTAGAAAAAATGATTGATAACTGCGTGTCTCTTTGTATCTGTGACAAAAATTGATGGTGTTATATTCTCAGAGGATGGCAGGAAGTAATATAATAAATGCCAATCGAAATGAGTTAACCACAGCAGACTGTCATGGCAAAATCTGGTAGATATTAGAGAGTTTAACTTACTAATATGTAAAAATAATAATACAATACCATCATGTTTTTTCCAGGAATTCAAGATTTTCTCAATATTTAAAAATGAATTGGCATACCCCCAGTATATGAGGAAGCTCTTAGTCCTTATATGACTGCTAAACTGGGACAGGGGGCTGATATGTAGGGGCACTCCACTCCGGAGGAGTAGGATAGAAGGGAGAGGGGGTAGAGGGTGGGAGGGTGGGACTGGGAGGGGTGGAAAGAGGGCACTGTGATGGAGATGTAACCTGAAGTAATAAGTAAACATTAAACAATGAACTGCCATAATTAGCCATATTAACAACCAGAAGAAGAAAATATATAAGATCATATCAATTCATACACACACAAAGAAAAAAGACAGTTGATTCATCCTGATAGAAAAAAAAATCTGTTAGCAAATCAGAAAGAAACACCAGTAAAATTAATTCTTTCTTTGTAACTGTTTTATATTTTTCCCACACTTGAGGCCTGCTCAATAAAATGGATACCTTGCCTGATACTGGAAACCTAGCTAACAATTTAGTGCTAGTAAAGTCATGGTCATTGGAAAAGAATACACAACCCCTAGTTTATTAAAGTACCATAAGCCCTAACAAAATTCTATAAACATGTATCCTTACTTCTACAGATAAGTGCAGTCTTCATCCCTCATCAAGGAAACTCCACTTTGCAGCAGAGACCACTAGGAAAATCACAAGCAACCAAAATGCAGTCATTGAGCTCAATCCCAATGGATATATCTAAAAAATAGTTCTGACTTAAGTGCCTGGGAAATTTTTAGAAAAATCAGGGGTTTTCTGTGATGTTGTATCTCCCAGCAGCATCACAAATTATACCCATAAATTCTTAACAACATGACCACCTAAATATGAGCTAAACAAGGATGATATGAAGAGTTGCGCCAAACTGAATGAGAAAAAAGTGCATAAGACGTCACCTCTACACAAAGAATTCCATGCAACTGAGAAAAGCTGAAAGTGGAAGTAGTCTTCTCCAGGGAAGAGAACACCAATTATCAGCCCAGTGCCAAATGATTAGCCCTCAAAACATAATACAAGTAACATTGTAGGTACTCAAAAGATTATATTTAGAAATATATGTATATACAAATAGATGTATGTATGCAATAATAATTTAATGAAAAAAGAGGCCATGAATTTGAAGGAGAGAAAAGAGAAATATTTGGGAGTTGTTAAAGTGATGCAAGGGAAGGTAGGAATTTTGTAACTAAGTTACAGTCCCAAAAAGAAAGAAAAAGAAGGTGATAACATGCAGTATTTATGCTTCTAGTACTAACTTACTTAATTTAACATGAGGCCATCCAAGTCAATGTATATCTCAGAAAAACTACAATGTTTCCCCTTTTTTGGCCAATAATATTTTGTTTTGTTCATATACTGCAGTTCTTTGTCCAGGATATTTATGGACATTTCAGTTGATTTCATTTGTTTGTTACTTTGAACACTGCTGCACTAACTTTGCGAGTGAAGATGTCTCTTTGATAAACATATCTCATTTCCTTTGGCTGTATACACAGCAAAGAGATTACTGGATCATGTTTCTCAACACAAAGAAATGATAAATGTTTGACAATATCAAAATGCTAATTACACTGATATGATCATTACACACTGTACACACTTGTCAAATGATCATACTATGTCAATATTTAGAAAAACCACATATCAATTAAAGTTAAAAATAAAGGAGCAGCAGCCTAGAAATATTTATCTTAAAATCACTGTTCTTAGCATTGTTTAATATTTAATAGTTAATGATAGAATGATTTTGTTAAGACTGAGTAAGAAAGAAAGGTATCCACTTTCCTTCCTTACTCTTTCTTTCCAACTTAGCAGCAAAATTCCTGTCCAGAGAAGATGAAATAAGTTGAAAAGAAAGCCATTTTACTTGCATATTATGATATGATTGCCTGCTTAGAAAGTCTCAATAACTTTACAAAACCAAAAATTAAATATTCCTGGAATAATATGTGTGTTTTGGAATAACATCAGATTCAAGATTATTAGGAGAATTTCTATTTTGTAGCAACAACAAAGGGAAAAAGAAATATAAAATCAATATAATTTATCCTAACTTAGAAATATTTTAATAGGCATCTGATTAAGTGTGTTCTGGATCTGCATGTTGAAAAGTATATTAAACATTAAAAAAATACCCAAGAAGATAAAAGAGATTTCACACTTATAAATCAGAACAAAGAGACAAAACTGAACTATAGAATTAATGCAATTTCTATCAAAATCAAATGCTTACATTTTTTCCGATTTTTTGGTACCAAAACTTCTCACTTTCTGAGTAGTGATGGTGATATGTAAAAACTCACATAAAATCTGAATAAAGCTGTTTAAGAAGAAACTACAAAACCTACTTCACAATCTTGAAACAGTTAAAGGGCTTCTGTGGTCGAATGTGAACAGAAAGGTTATGTTTTCTGAAGCTTCTGTGACTGTCTCCGCTAACCACTGATGACACAACGGTGTGCATCCTGAAAAACTGCACAATCTACCTTTGCACATTTGGAAGTCCTGTGACTTATTTGACCCATTATGCAATGTTCTGACCATGAGCAGCTTTCAGAAGCTTCTTTACCTGTAGATTTGTTTTTCTGCTTTTTGTCAATTAAGTGCTACTTCACATTTTAACATTATGATTACTGGCCATGGTTTCTGAGAATTCAGACAGAGAAAACAAGAACAACAATAATCTGAAGGCTAGCATAGTCTGGAAGGCTAAATTATGGTGTAATTTAATGGTATTTACAGGTTTCATATAAATGTACTAAAATTGCAAGTAAACAAGACAGAACATTGTGTACAGCAGAGGAAAAACATTTCAAATTGGGTATAATGGAGAATGCAGAGCAATCTCAATGCTTTTCCAGATATGAACAGCAATATACTGGGGCTAGGTGGTTTACACAAAAATCCATTTCTTGACAGCAGTGAAGGCTGAAGCACACCACCCAAGGATCAGCTGTGTTGGCTACTTTTGAGAACAAGAAGGGAAAGTTCGGCTCAAGCCCACCTTTGGCTTGCAGGTGGCTGCCCTCTTGACACTGTACATGTTTCTGAAGCTTCCTGCTGTAAAGAAACTATATTTTACCAAGTATGCATAAGAAATGCATATAAAAATGCTCCTCGGTGTCTTTGGGGCATTGTTCCAGGACCACTGTAGATACCCAAATTCTTCAAGTACCTTAAGAAACATTGTGGCATGCTTACATACACTTCATACACATCCACCCTCATACTTCATCTTTTCTCAGTGGGTCCTTATACCTAATACATACAAACTTCCAGAAAAGTGTTAATGTGTGTATTATTCAGGAAATGACAAGAAAAAATGTGTCTACATGTATAATATATACATTTTCCATATATGTTTTTAATCTGTGATTGAATGGCATTGATGCAGAATCCACAGAGTCTGAGGGATGACCATGATCTAACTGTATTAAATGTTTCCTGTTATCTCCTAAAAAGATACCAGTATTTAGTTTAAAAATGCAGCTATTTAGTTACTTAGATAAAACACATAAACAAGCACATGTACTCCTCTAATTTTCTTGATGCTTTTAAAACTGAGTAAAATTACATCTCCTGACTTATAAGTCATGACTAATGTCCTCTGGGTAAATAAAATGGGAGATGTGAAGAGCAGATGCATCGGTGCGCAGCTGATTCTGCTAGGTCTCTTCATCAATCATGCTCATTATTATATATCAAGGGATGCTTCAAATAGGAAACAAAACACGTATTCCACCTACCTCTGAGTCACTTTAATTTAAAAAATAGAACTTCCAATTATCTTCTTGTTTTTATGAAAATTTTAATTAAGTCTCAGAAAACCAAAAACAAAAGATTATTTATATCTTATTCAAACCCTCAGTAGATACTGCTCATCCATATGCATTATTGGCAGATTGTGCCAATGTAAATTTGGCAAATTCTATTCAGTCTATGAGCTTCTTATCAAAAGAATTGAAAATATATTACCTGCTAAATATTTCACAGACCACCCAGCACTGTTAAAAACAAGGATGCATGCTTGCTTGTGTTTTGAGGCTTCTGTAATTAGTATTTTAATAACTTTTCAATTTTTGGAAAACATGCAGAAACATGACTGGTATTGCTGTCTTTACAGAAGCAGAAAGAATCATGTCCTTAGAGGATACAGCTCATTACCTCCAGTCATGGGAAAGGCATAAAAGTGCTGGTTTGTCATAAAAATCACATTTTGAAAGTATATGACAAAAAATAATATCCATATAATTTGGAAACACAGGATGAGAGTAAATACAAAGAAATGATTTCAAAGAAAATTTATGATTTCCCCCCACCCCAAAAAATATTCTTGGTGATCATTGAAGAGGTTGTTGTTTCAGCATTACATTTAAGGTGCAGCAATTTAACAGAACAAAAATAAAACAAATATACAAATAGCCCAGGAAAGGAAGCGAACCAGACTAAAATTGTCTAAAAGCTGGATATATTGCCCTCTAAATTTGTAGCTGAGCATACAACTCAGAAATGTGGACTTTGGCAAGGGACAAACACATGAGTTACTGCAAAATAACACAGAACTCAATCATGTCCCCACAGGAGTTTGACAGCTGATTTCTGACAAACATGATGTAATAATGGAAGGTGGTACCACAATAAATGATATTGTATTTAAAATTCACACAAACCCAAGACTTGACATAAACTTTACACGCAAATTAACTAAAACTTAGTATAGCTCTAAATATCTATAACCATAAAAATATATTGATTTATTTATTTTACTTTGTGTGTATAGCTGTATTGCTTTTATGTATATCTGTGAATCGTGTTCATAACTGTACCCAAAGAAGTTAAATAGGGGTATGTGATACCCTAGAATTGGGGTTACAGATAGTGAGCCACCATATGGGTGCTGGAAATTTGAAGGCAGGTCCTCTACAAGAGAAATAACTGCTCTTAAAACTCAGAGACTTAAACTCCAGCCCATAAAAAATTGTAAACAGGAAAACCCCTTGCTTCAACTGTAGACAGACTTCTGTCCAAGAAGGACAAAACTTGGAAGCAGGTAAGTCGACAGCCTAGCTCTGCCAAGACAGGGTAGGTAAGTCCTTCATAATTCCTGCTCTACAATCAATGTCTGTCAGAGAAACAGGGCCAAATGGCTGAAGATTGATGCTGTAATGTATGGAGAGAAAATGGGAACTGTCCAGGCAGCCACTGGTATGTCATTTCTTAGTTTTGGAAGCTGCAGGCCCTGCACTTCCTATATAATCAGATATATTTATACCTCTCAGGTCTCTGAGGTGGTTGAAGAATAGACAGATAGAGTCTCATAGTTAAATTTTGAGTTGTTTAGGAATCAAGAGGGTGTTCTGTATCTAAGAAGATATTTTTAAACTTATGAGGCAAGTTAGTATGAAAGCTGAGTTAGATATAGAACTTTAAACTCATGGAGATGGTTAGATAGTAGAATGTTAAAGTCAGGTGCCAAATACATATGGACTGGACATTGGGAATGTATGCTAAGCCATATAACTCTTATAATTGTGGCCTATTTATTTCTGTTGTTTTGTATTGTATTTATAGTTATAAGAAAAAGAACCATTTTTTGGACTGAAAGGGAGAGCTGTTGGGGGGAAAAAGAAATACCTTAAACTAAAAAAAAAAAGAAGGGACGAGGATGGGGGGTTGAAGGGGAGGAGGGTGGAAGGGTGGGACTGGAGGGGGGAGTAGGGAGGGGATTGTGATTGAAATGTAACTTGAAGAAACAAAAAATAAATTATTTTAAAAAATTGTTAACAGGAAAATATAATGGAGAATTTACATCAATGAAGTGTTCTTAGGAAGTTCAAAACATACCTACTAAAGAATGAACTGAGAAACACGTGGAAATTAAAAAACACTGTTGCCTGAAGCACACTGTTTAGAGAATAAAAATCAAATTATCATCCTGAGGTTAATTCCTTTAATCCTAGCAATTTGGGATAAGCATAAGAAATGATGGGATGGTTCTGTATCCTGATGGCACTGATGCCTGTAAACTTGAATTCTATGATAAATTTTATGAATATCTGTAGTATATGAGAAAGTGAATGTATTTCAAAACTTTAAAAATCAGAGAAACCTCCTTCATGAATTCTCTGTTTAGCTTTGTTCCCGATTTTTATTGGATTATTGGGTTTCTTGGCAATTAATTTGAGTTCTTTGTAAATTATGGATATTAGCCCTCTGTCAGATGTGGTGGAGAATTTTTCCCAATCTGTAGACTGCTGTTTTGTTAGAATGACCATGTCTTTTGCCTTAAAGAAGCTTTCAGTTTCATGAGGTCCCATTTATTGATTGTTGATCTCAGGTCCTGAGCTGTTGGTGTTCTGTTCAGGAAGTTGTCACCTGTGCCAAAGAGTTCAAGGATTTTCCCCACTTTCTCTTTTAGTAGAGTTAGCGTTTCTGGCCTTATGTTAAGGTCATTGATCCACTTGGAATTAAGTTTTGTACAAGGTAATAAGTATGGGTCTAATTTCATTCTTTTACATACGGACATCCAGTTGGACCAGCACCATTTGTTGAAGATGCTGTCCTTCTCCCATTGTGCCGTTTTGGCTTCTTTGTCAAAAATTAGGTGGCCATAGGTGTGTGGGTTCATTTCTGGATCTTCAATTCGATTCCATTGATCAACTGGTCTGTTTCTATACCAATACCATGCTGTTTTTATTACTATTGCTCTGCAGTATAGCTTGAAATCTGGGATGGTGATACCTCCAGATGTTTTTTTTAATGTACAGGATTGATTTAGCTTTTCTGGTTTTTTTTTGTTGTTGTTATTCCATATGAAGTTGAGAATCGCTTTTTCCAGGCCTACATAAATTAATATAAATATAATAAAGAATTGTGTTGGTATTTTGATAGGGATTGCATTGAATCTGTATATTGCTTTTGGTAGGATGGTCATTTTTATTAAGTTGATCCTACTTATCCATGAGAATTCACAAAGGAGGAATTCCTAATGGCTGAGAGACACTTGAAGAAATGGTCAGCATCCTTAATCATCAGAGAAATGCAACTCAAGATGACTCTGAGATTCCATCTCATACCTGACAGAATGGTTAAGATCAAAAGCTTATATGACAGCACATGCTGGCAAGGATGTGGAGAAAGGGAAACACTCCTCCATTGCTGGTTGGAGTGCAGAATTGTGCAACCACTATGGAGGTCAGTCTGGTGATACCTTAGAAAACTTAGAATAGCTCTACCTCAAGACCCAGCCATACCACTTCTGGGTATACATCCAAATGATTCCTCACCAAACCACAAGGATGTTCCCTCATCTGTGTTCTTAGCAGCCTTATTTGTAATAGCTAGAAACTGGAAACAACCCAGATGTCCTTCAACCGAAGAATGGATTTAAAAAACTGTGGTACATCTGCACAATGGAATACTACTCAGCTATCAGAAACAACAAAATCATGCAATTTGAAGCCAAATGGATGGAACTAGAGAAACTCATCCTGAGTGAGCTAACCCATACTCAGAAAGATGTGCATGGCATCTATTCACATATAGTTGGATTTTCGCCATATAATACAGGATAACTATACTACAACGAACGCGTCAAAGGGAACATGAACATGGACTTTTTTTTCCTATCAGTGAGATACTTTTCCCTAGTGGTGCTGCCTTGTATGTCCCCAGTGTATGAGGAGGCTCTTGGCACTCATATGACTGCTGGACTGTGGTGGGGGACTGTCATGTATGGACACTCAGCTAAAGAGGAGTGGGATGGAAGGGATGGGGGTAGAGGGTGGGAGGGCGGGACTGGGAGGGGTGTAAAGAGGACACTGTAATGGAGATCTAACCTGAAGTAATAAATAAATATAAAAAAATAAAAAATAAAAGGAAAGTCTGGCATGTAAAAAAAAAATCAGAAAAACAATAATAGTCTATTTAATAGCTTTGTGGCCATTTTGTTTGAAGTTCTGTTGCCATGTAAGTTGTTATCATTGGAACAAGTTGAATACAAGTGACATGCAGCACTAATGTTATTTTTGTAACACCTCTTAAGTATATAATCACTTCAAAAATAAAAATTTAGAATAAATTAATGCTAATAATACTGCCCAAAAAAGAGAATGAATTTTAATGAGTAGATATATAAAATAAATTAAAGAAATGGAGGGCAGTTGTAGATGATGAACATTAAAGGAGACTACAAGGAAGAGATCAGTAGGACACTGTCAAGGAAAACCCTTCTGAGGAAAAGAGCTGAGGGCCTAGACTGTACTTAAGAGAGCAACAGAGATTTCTCAGTTTATGAGAAGAAGTCAGAGAGAGGCCACTGTTTCTGTGATTGTCTGAGCACCGGAATTAAAGTTAGGACAGAGGCCAAAGTGAATTGGATTCAATGAGAGAGATGGAATATAATGGAGAACTGAAAGGGGACATGTCCCACTGCCTGAATCACATGGTTAACTCAGAAAGACTATTAGCATACCCAATACTTTACAGCCCATACTCCTTTTATTATTTGTTTGGTTGTACAATTAGAATAGTGTTTCTTTATCTATGTAGAACCTTTTTTCCCCAGATGTTGCTTTGTCTGTTCCCATCTAGATTTCCTCAGAGAAATGTCCTTGGGTGTCTTTGGAAGATGTGTCTGGTTGGCACCCTTTCTAGAGTTTCTTCCAACTCAAACCTAGAGGGAGTTCAATGACATTCGAATCGCAGCATAAGTAGAACTACAACCCTAAAATCCTCTACCCTAGTTAAAAAAAGATGAGGATTCCCAAGGTCAGTGGTCAAGGGTGTGACTGAACTCTCCTGCCTCTTTGTGGCTGAATCCATATTCCCTTATAGTAAGATTCATTTTCTAGAACTTAAAATAGGAACTAAATTTTCAGAGGAGATCTCATGACAAAACAAATATGGGAACAAGACAACCCAAAGAATTTTACATCTCATAACTAAATTCAAATATGCACTTAGAGATGCAATAGAGAATAAATAGTGAGGAACATAAAGGAAACAGGGGCAGGTTGGGCATGATAATGTAACCTTGGAGGTGAAAGGGCAATTTTCCTCTCATAATTCCTTCTTCTAACTCCACTAAAACATCGACACCCTCTCCATGAGAAATGCCAAGCTATATTGACATCAGCATTTCAATGTGTCCACACACATGGTCTACTATGGAAAATTAAATAATTTCTTGTAGCCTAGATCCTTCTCCCTTCTCCAAGACAATACCTCAGCGTACAATGTTGTTAACCTCACTACTGTCTTACTTCATGAGGAAAGTAGGTGATCTCAAAAGTCACTTCAAGATTTTGACTTTGGACTCCTCACAGCAATTGTCTAGTTGCAGTCTCTGTAGTGTCACCATTTATTAAGTATAAATATAACTCTCCCCTCACCATACCAAATCCCCTATAAGGTAGAAGTCACCCTCTAGCTCATGCTGGTATATTTTCAATGACTCCCTCTCTTTGGCAGAGCTAGGTTGCAGCAACAGTTCTCTTTGTTACACATTTCTTTGGGCTACACTGTTTCACAATTCACATCTTAGATGCAGATTCTTTTCTGATAGTGGATTTGGGTAAAGTTTTGCTGCATGCTATTTTAAGTTAAAATGATTGCAGAACTATCACTTTTAGTCAAACACTGGCATTTTAATTCCTTGGTCTTGCCATATTTTCAGTAGAAAGCATACTTTCAGTAATCTTAATGTAAATCGTCTAATTTCCAAAGAATTTCAGGGTCAAGCAGGGCCATTGTAGGAGTGTCTCCAACTCCATTACACAATGATGGACCCTTTGACCTTTTGGGAAATTGTTGGCTAAAATAAGTTGGAAAAGAATTTCCACTTCTACTGAAGGATGCAAAATATTCAACCTTGACGTGAGACATATACAGAAAGATTATAACACATATCAGAGAAATGGAAACATGAAGAATCCTACGTTAATTGAATTATCCTACATTAATTAAATTTTATGATCAGGGAGCCCTTCTCAAAAGAACAGGCCTGTTGCTGCTTTGATCTCTGGGGACTGCACAGAACTCAAAGTGAATTCTCTCATTGAGGGCTATATAGAGAAACAAGACCAGTGGTTGATTTTTATTGGTTGTATGATGTCTGACTTGACAGGCCATAATTCTAAGGCATCTGACAAAAGTAAAAATGCACCCACCAAATCTCTCCTTTGGGGCTTTTCCTAACTGATGACACGGAATAACACACTGATAGCTGAGAGTGAGAGCAGGAAAAAGAATAATGGTCTCTTCATTGAGGGCAAAGTGGTGGCTGGAGGAGATTAGCCCAGGACAGGCCAACTGAGCAAACACTCTGTAATGCACAGACACCTTCTAATTGCAAGGCAGCACCCTGCAGAGGTTATGTGCTGAGAAAGAGGACAGGCACGATCTTCTCCTAGGTACACAAAACCTTCATTGAATGTGCCGTCTCAGCCTCACAAAGGCTGGAAACATGAAATAAACAGAAAAACCATCTCCTAACGCTGGAATATCCAGAAGCAGAGGTAGGTAATGAAGAAAACTCCATTACTGTTCAAAAGTTGGAAGTCTATTTTCTTTTGTAAGGAGAGAAAGAAGTGGGAAGAAAGACAGGAAGAAATATTCTGAATATTCATAAAATAAGCATCCAGATCTAATACACAGAGGTATTTAACACTTTCCTGAACTTGTATGTGAAGCTCTGCTTTAAGAAATGTCATTTTCTGCCCAGAAAATAGATTGTACCATCACAGTAAAGCTGAATCTAAGTATAATTGTAAGAAATCCCAGACAGCACTATTTTTTACATCAAAGACCACATTATGGTGGTCTGACAAAAGAAGAATAAATAGCTTTCCCTGAAAGAAAATAGGATTTATGTTAGCGTCCAATTATTTACACACATTGTCTTTTATACAACAAAAGGTAAGAAATAGGAGGTGTTGAAGTGTATTATCAACATATGAGCATGGTAATCTTGATTACAGGAATATTTAGTACACAAACTAGATGCTTGAATTGACAAAAAATAATTCAAAATAACTATAATCAATGTTCCATTATACCATAACAAAGAAAATGGCACACATGAATCAATGAGTTATTTCAGATACAATAACTACAAAATTGACAAGTGGAAATAATGTAATGGAAAAATACAATAATAAAATAAATGGTCAATTCGGTGGACTTAAGAGCAAAATGAATATAGTAACAGAACAAAGGATCACTGAAAATAAAGCCATGTCAGTGAAAACCATGCAAATTGAAGTGTAGAAAAATAAAGAGAAAAAAGAAAAAGAAAGAAAAGTGAACATGGATTTGATATTCATAAGGAGTATGCAAACATGTATTTGGTGTAGGAGAAAGAATATGACAGAATTATTTTAAAAAACAATAGGCAGGAATTTTGTTAAGATGATGAAATACACTGAACTGTACACTCAGTAAGTGTAGTAAATCCCAATCAGAATACAATTATTATTATTTTTAAACTACAAAAAGAAAAATATAAAAAAAAACCTTAAAAGTAAAGGGGTCTGAATACTATCAGTGTAGACTTAAGATTTGTAAATCAGTTTGGGTAAAGAGGTTATTAAAATATTCCCTTTTAATAATAATTTTCATGAACTATATATCACAGTGTTGATATGCCTGTAATAACTGACATATTTTGGGGTTTTTTTTTTTTTTTTGAGACAGCGTTTCTCTATGTAACCCTGGCTGTCCTGGACTCACTTTGTAGACCAGGCTGGCCTCGAACTCATAAAGATCTTCCTGTCTCTGCCTCCCAAGTGCTGGGATTAAAGGCGTGCGCCACCACCACCTGGCTGTAACTGACATATTTTATTACATAATCCCTGGACTATTAAAATTTAATGAAAAGCTTTGATATGAAAAAAGGTAAAAAAAAATGGAGGAAGTTACATAGAGTGGAACAGCAATAAGACTGACCTCAGTTCCAGAAAACTACTAAAGAGCATCTTTTTAAATTGTAACTTTTTGAGGATGATACATAAAATACAAAATGTTTACATAATTCTGGTACCTTGTGATGATTCCACATATGCACTGCTGGTGTAACTAGCTAATGTATATCTGGTTCCTAGAGTATCACTTCTTTGTAATGAAATCATTCAAAATCCACTTTCTAGCTTTGTAATTGCACACTGAAAATCATGATCCACTATCAACCTACAGTGCATAGCACTCCAGAACATTCTATTCCTGATTAGATCTTCATGTTGGAGATTTTTAGCATGTTCATATGGAAAATTATGACAATGAAATCACAAAGGATATGAGCACTTTAACTGAAGTTACACTGTTGCAAATATCTTATTCATGAACTTTGTTATACACAGTACTGAATTAAAGAGTATTACAAGTCCTCAATAGTAGTAGACACAGGTGCAATTATGAGAGGCTGAGTAAGGCAGGATTGTAGCAACCTTTGATACAAAAACACACTAAACAAAGAAAATTAAAAATGAGTATTGTGAACATTAGTGCAGTCATTATGAAAAGAAGATGATGTAACAGTTAATACAGAATAAAACATTAAATTCTACTAACATTATTCATTCAAACTGGGAAATAAAAACAAATGATACAGAAAAACTGAATCAATGTAGTCATTTCTGATAGTAATAACACTAAATGTTAATACATAAATAGCCCATAAAAATGCAAGACTCAGAAGAATAGATTTTTAAACTCAGAACACGAGTATGATCACAACATTTTTGAATGAATTTACCTGGATCATTAGAACTTGAATCTTAAACCAAATATACTCAGAGTGTTTCAGGGAGACTGTTTTAGATGAAGGTCACATTTAATTTAGCAGAATGAACAAATCATTCAGGTGGGTTGTATTCAGACAGGTGAAAGCCTGAATAGACAAAAAAGACTGACCTTTCTGTTAAAGAGGAGAGAACATCTCCTGCTTGATGGGATTCTTGCTGGGATACCAATGTTTTTTCCTATCTTTAACTCAACCTGAAGGATAATTCATATGAGATCTTGGGCATGTCTAATTCTAACTTCAACTACACCATCAAATTCTGAGGTCCTTAGATCTTCAAGACCCATCCTGGAACTAAACCACTGGTTGTCCTGGCATAACATGCTAACACTCAACCTTCAAATTTCAACTGTAACAAGCCAATTTAGTCTCCCTCTCCTTTCTCTCTCTCTCTCTCTCTCTCTCTCTCTCTCTCTCTCTCTCTCTCTCTGTATCTCTCTCTCCCTGCCTCCCTCCCTCTCGCCCTCCCTCTCTCTTTTCAGAAAGAGAAAACATGTAGATAATCCTTAGCTAGTTGTTGGATTATGCCCTGATAAACATTGTACATGAAAAAGTGTCATTTGAAAAATGTCATTGGGCTGGAGAGATGGCTCAGTGGTTAATAACACTGGCTGTTCTTCCAAAGGACCCAGGTTCAAATCCCAGCACCATATGGCAGTTTACAGCTGTCTGTAATGGCCGGGTGTGGTGGCACACACCTTTAATCCTAGCACTCAGGAGGCAGAGGCAGGTGGATCTCTATGAGTTCAAGGCCAACCTGGTCGACAAAGTGAGTCCAGGACAGCCAAGGATACAGAGAGAAAACTGTCTTGGAAAAAAAATGTCATTAAGTTGTCAAAAGGTAAAAATGTCAAAAAAAATCATTAGAGCTTACTTTAAAGTTCTCAAAACACTTACCATACCCTATAGCCTATAGTAAATATTGTCATCTGACACAAAATCTGTTTATATTTGAGTGCTCACTATGAGTGTAGTAATGTATGCAAACATATGGGGTTACTTTCTATAGCTATCACTGAAAGCTAAAGCATGCAACACAAAGTCTAAAATGTGATAATTTCAGAGCACTACTTCCCTCATGCCTGTATGGTGGACTTACAGCTAACTGCCACTACTTATCCCTGTAGAAGAATATCACATATCTATCAAAAGTCCAGTAAAATGTTAGGTGTTGGTGGTTCATACCTTTAAACTCAGCACTCAGGAGGCATAGGCAGGCAGATCTCTCTGAGTTCCATGTCATCCCGGTCTGCAGAGCAAGTTCTAGGACAGCCAGCACTACACAAGAAACTCTGTCTCAAAAAACAAAAAACAATAAATAAATAAATAAATAAATAAATAAATAAATAAATAAATACGTAAACAAAAAAGTACAGTAAAAAGATCAAATTAGGGCTGGAGAGATGGCTCAGCGGTTAAGAGCACTGGCTGCTCTTCCAGAGGTCATGAGTTCAATTCTCAGCAACCACATTGTGGCTCACAACCATCCATAATGAAATCTGGTCCCCTCTTCTGGCCTGCAGATATACCTGCAGACAGAACTCTGTATACATAATAAAAAGATCAAATTATATAAGGCAAATTATTGTTTTCACTAATGCTTGCAGTATTTTTACCTTGTTTAAGCTGAAAATTTATGAACTGAAAAATCATTAAGCCAGGGACCATATCTATATGCAACTCATATATATATATGTATGTATGTATGTATATGGATTCAGCTGAGAGACTAGGAGATCGACAGATCTCTGACAGATAGAAAATGGGCTTCAGATGGACAATGGAGAGGTCAAAGTCCTGGCTTCTTCTTTGCCCCCTGACCTGAGGAGACAAGGGCCTGGCAGAGTTTTTATCCCTGCAGAAGTCTCTCTTCTGGTTGGCTAGTCAAATCTAGTCTTGGCTAGTCCTGAACATGTTTACTTGAAATCATGAACCTATCCATTCCTCTTTCTTTGTCAAAGTTGACCAACCCTAAAATAAGGAAGGATGCTTGCTCTAAATCACCAAAAATACCTGTTTGCCTGAAGCTGGGGGCTTCTCATCTTCCCTTTCTTTGTTTAGTTTGACCCATCAAAAATTAGGGCAATAGGACCCATGCCAGACCACCAAAAACAGTTCAGAAATCTATTCTACTGGGAGTCTTTCTGTGTTCCTTGCTCTTTATCTGTCTCTGTGAGTGTGCATTTCTTCACTTTAATGAAGTTTGTTAACCATAACTGCCTGCTGTGTCTGAGATTTTCCTGCCTTTTAATTCTTTACTTAGCAGAGGAAAGAAACCCAGTCAGATCTCCAGACAGTAAAACAGTGAGCAAAAGATGTAAATAAACAAAGTATACAATGACAAAACCCCAGAAATCCAGGGTGGCCCTTTTAGTGTCAAGAAAAGAAGCTTTCAAACCATAAATACTAACAGATCTAAGAGGGTATTTTATAACAATTAAGGGGTCAAATAGAAGGACATAAACATATGTAATAAGGACAACATACTAAAAGTGTTAATGGCATAATAAGTTCAATTGTCAAATTAAGTAGGAGAAACAAATAAGTTCACACACATATTTTGAGATTTTACACTTCCAATAATAAGTATACAAGCAACCAGAGTGAAAAATAACGTGAAACTATAAGCTAAAAACTATCTACTCAGAACCTGGTTAGAACTTTTTCTCAACACAGGAGTGCATTTATAAGACGGTCTTGTTATGTATCCTAGACTGGCCTCAAACTATTATTTCAAAGTCAATTCAGTGCAGGGAATTCATATATTTATATGAATGAATGTGGCCAAATTGTACACATTATCTGATTACACTGGAATTAAATTAGAAATGGATGTGATTAAAACTTCTGTAAAATACTGAAGTGTTTGGCAATTAATTTGAAATATCCCATGAGTCAAAGAAGTCACAAAGAAAAATGTGAAATCGTTTTGAATTAATTAAAACATATGGAACACTTTATGATGCTATTATAATAGTGATTATTGAAAAAAGTATCTGATTTTCAAAACCCATATTATAAAACAGTAAATATTTGAAATCAGGGATTTGTGTATTCATATTTAGAATACAGAAAGAAGCCAGGTGTGCTGGTGCATCTTTATTCCCAGCACTTGAGAGGCAGAGGCAGAAAGATCTCTGTCAGTTCGAGGCCAGGCTGGTATGCAAAATGAATCCAGAGTATCCAGGACTATGACACATGGAAACCTTGTCTCAAAAAACAAAAACAAAACAACCAAACAAAAAAGAATACAGAAAGAGAACCAGGTATGGTGGCACATTCTTAAGTATACAAAGGCATCTCTGAGTTTAAGGCAAGCCTGGTATACATAATGAGTTATGAGTTCAGGCCAATCTTTTGATTTTGTTTTTGTTTTTATAGTTGATATTGTTGTCGCTGTTTACCTGATCCAAAAATAAAATAAAGAATTCAGAGATAAATTAATCAAAATCAATTTAAGTAAAAAATGAAGAGAATACAAGTAAGTTGAAATAGAAAATAGACTAGTAGAGAAAATAATACAAGACAAAATTCATTATAGAAAGAATGAAAATCAATGAAACAATGAGAGAGAGAGAGATCGTATGTTAGTGCATTAGCTGAATGTCAAGACCTTTGCTGAGGTTGTATATGGTGCCTTAAGAAAAAGAGGATGCTGACAGAGAAAGAGGAAGTTCAATACCATATCAAGAATGCAGAAGGAAGAGCTGACAAGACACCACAGTGGGTAAAGGTACTTTTCACACAGACCTGTGACCTGAGTTCAATCCCCAGAATTCATATACAGGTGAAAAAGGGAATTGCCTCAGAATAGCTGGGCTCTGCCCTACATATGTATCCTATGGCACACACAAATACAGCCACAATTATCATACAATTGTAATAAATTTAAAAATTAATAACAAAAAGCATTACAGCATAATATAAACATTGAAAGGGTCACAAAGGGAGAGTCTATTATCTTTTCCCTTCATTTGGGGGAAGCTGTTAAATTTAGGTTGTTTAACAATTAAAAGATTAACTGCCAATAAAGGGATACTTAGAATACTTACAACCTTAGTTAATAAAACAGACAACTTAATGAAATTCGCCTTTAAAATAACTGGAAAAAGTATTTTGTGCCAAATGTGGTGGCACATGCCTTTAATCCTAGCACTCAGGAACCAGAGGCAGGTGCATCGCTGTGAGTAGGAAACTAGCTTGGTTTACACAGTGAATTTCAGGACAACCAGGGCTATGTAGAAAGACACTGTCCATTTTTTGATTGGATTATTTGGTTTTTTGGCATTTAATTTCTTGAGTTCTTTGTAAATTTTTTATATTAGCCCTCTGTCAGATGTGGGGTTGGTGAAGATCTTTTCCCAATCTGTAGGTTGCCGTTTTGTTCGACTGACAGTGTCTTTTGCCTTACAGAAGCTTTTCAGTTTAATGAGGTCCCATTTATTGATTGTTGGTCTTAGGTCCTGAGCTGTTGGTGTTCTGTTGAGGAAGTTGTCACCTGTGCCGATGAGTTCAAGGGTTTTCCCCACTTTCTCTTCTAGTAGATTTAGTGTGTCAGGCCTTATGGTAAGGTCTTTAATCCAGTTTGACTTAAGTTTTGTGCAAGGTGATAAGTATGGATCTAATTTCAATCTTTTACATGTCAAAATCCAGTTAGACCAGCACCATTTGTTGAAGATGCTGTCCTTGTTCCATTGTATGGTTTTGGTTTCTTTGTCAAAAATTAAGTGACCATAGGTATGTGGGTTCATTTCTGGGTCTTCAATTCGATACCATTGATCCACTGGTCTGTTTCTATACCAGTACCATGCTGTTTTTATTACTATTGCTCTGTAATATTGCTTGAAATAATCCAGCCAAAAAAAAAGGGGGAACAGATCTAAACAGAGAATTCACAAAGGAGGAATCCCTAATGGCTGAGAGACACTTAAGAAATGCTCAGCATCCTTAATCAACAGAGAAATTCAGCTCAAGATGACTCTGAGATTCCATCTCATACCTGTCAGAATGGCTAAGATAAAAAACTCAAATGACAGCACATGCTGGTAAGGGTGTGCAGAAAGGGGAACCCTCCTCTATTGCTGGTGGGAGTGCAGACTTGTGCAACCACTATGGAAATCAGTCTGGCAATATCTTAGAAAATTTGGAATAGCTCTACCTCAAGACCCAGCCATACCACTTCTGGGTATACATCTAAAAGATTTCTCACCAAACCACAAAGATGTTTCCTCATCTATGTTCATAACAGCCTTATTTGTAATAGCTAGAAATGGGAAACAACCCAGATGTCCCTCAACCGAGGAATGGATACAAAAAAAAAAAAAAAACTGTGGTACATCTACACAATGGAATACTACTCAGCCATCAGAAACAACGAAATCATGCAATTTGCAGCCAAATGGATGGAACTAGAGAAACTCATCCTGAGTGAGCTAACTCAGGTTCAGAAGGATGGATATGGCATCTATTTACTTATAATCAGATTTTAGCCATATAATACAGCATAACTATGCTACACCCAATGCACCAAAGGGAACAGGAACATAGATTTTTTTTTACCTGTCCATGAGACACTTTACCCTAGCGGTGCTGCCTTGTAGGCCCCCAGTGTATGAGAAGGCTCTTGGCCCTCATATGACTGCTGAACTGGGGCAGAGGACTAATGTGTAGAGATACTCCACCCCAAAGGAGTGGGTTGGAAGGGATAGGGGGTAGGGTAGAGGGTGGGAAGGCGGGACTGAAAAGGATGGAATGAGGGTACTATGATGGAGATGTAACCTGAAGTAAAAAATAAACATTAAAAAAAGAAATTAGAAATTCACCAATATATAATAAAGGAAACAAATGTCCAACATAAAAAAAGAAAAAGAAAAAGAAAAGAAAGACACTGTCCAAAAAGAGCCAAAATTTCCAAATTTTCAACTGAGGAAATAATGAACATGAATTTCTGCTGGAATCAATGAAAATATATAACCTATGTAATTAGAAAGTAAGTAGTAGCATGAGATATTCAAAGAAGATATATAGATGGAATTTAAATACAAAAACATCTTCATCATCTAACACTAAAAAATCACCAGGAGAATATATTTAGTTTTACTTATTATTAATTTATTTTTTCAAGTTACATCTCAGTTCAAAGTCCCCTCCCTGCTCCCCTCCAGGACCACCCTCCCTCCCTCTTCCACATCTCTGTCCTCTCCTTCTTCTTGGATGAGGGGTACCCCCACTTATTAACCGCCCCCCCCCTCAATTCATCATTCATATGAGGGCGAAGAGCTTTCTCTTGTACTGGGATCTGATATTTCTAATAAGTGATTTGTGCCTCACACATGTAATGAACTTTTAAAATGCAACTAAAAAGAGAGAGAGAATCAACTAAAAAATGATATAAAGAATTAACACATAACTCACAGTGTGTATGATAGTTTGTGTGCATATGTATATGTGCAAGTGAGCATCGGTGTGTGCTTGCATATGCACATTCATACACATACACCCCGCACAGCATAAGAAAAAGCAGATCAGTGAAGGAAAATGTAATCAAGAAGACAATAGAGGGTCTTAGGACATTATTTTCTAAATAATATTTTATTGCAAACTGTCTCTATAGTTTGAGATTTGAGTTGCATTGTTTGAGATATAATTCATCAAGAGATTATTCACATCATGCAGAATAGTGCATATGTTGTACGGGTGCACTCTCTACACAATTAACAAAAGGAGTATAAGCATCCTCGGAGTTTCATATCTACTGAGGTAGTTTAAGCCACTGGTCTCCCAAATCACTAGACTGTGAAATAAGCCAGGCACAGGAGGAGAAACATCATACATTCTATGACTGTGTAGTGATGTTCATACAATACTAAACATTTGTCAAAATCCATAGCACAAACAGCACCAAGAGTCAAACCTGGTATAAATTGTGGACTTCGGATTAGAGTTGTGTTCCATTACAAGTTGATTGTAACAGATACATTGCTTTGGAAGAAGATATTGACAATGAGAGAAGTTGTGTGTTCTTCTGATGTTGGTATCTTTAGAAAGGTTCTTGATCCAAATACTTATAGAAAAAAAAATGACACCATATGACATTCTTTACAAAACACACTATGAAGGCAGTAAAAAGGACTAGAAATTTACAAGGGAGTCTGCAGAAGGAAGCTGAAGGAACTTCTAAGGCTAAAATATCCTGTATGTTAATATGCATACATTCATTGCTTATTAGTGGAAACATATCTGCCACCTCCATTATCATCATGTGAATGTCTTCAAGTGTTCTTACCCAGACTTTCATGATACAGCATACTCCATAGCTATGTAAGATACAATCTCACTATTGAATGAATAGTTACAGTGGTGGATGCATACAAGTATAGCTTCATCCAGACCCATACAACTACTACATGAGCCAGCCATTTAACTCTTAGATGTATACTCCCAAAGAAAGAAAGTTGGTATATTAAATAGATATCCAAATGTGATGTCTCATGTCTATAATCCCAAAACTCAAGAAACTGAAATAGGAGAATTGTCATGAGAGGTTAACCTGAGCTTCATCATGCATTACAGGCCTGCCAGGCTGCAGATGGAACAACTAGATAAACAACAACTAAAAGAAATGCATGAACCCCACGTTTATTAACAAATAGTTAATAATTACCAACATATGGAATTAAATATAGGTCATAGGGAAAATTGAATATGCTAAAAATAGTCATGATATATTCACAAAGTGGGATTCAACTGGGAGCTTGGGAGACAAGAAGACTCATTAGCTACATCACTGATGGAACTGGAGGGTATTACATGAAATGAAAGTCCGATAACAAAAGAAAAATACTTGTTCTCAGTCCTTAATAGAATTTTAAAATTCGGATTTAATAGGCATGGAGAGTAGGATAATAACTTCTAGTGTAATAAAGGAGATTGGAAAGTAGATAGGAGGAAGTGAGACGGCATGCACCAAAATACAGTTAGATAAGAAAAATAAGCTTTATTATTCTCAAGTACATCAGGAGGAGGGTAACTTTCATAGTTTACCATATTTTTATAAAGAACTTGTATAAATTTATTTTACGGTTCTTAACATAAAGAAACAAACACTAGTTAGGGAGATAGAAATGCTAATTACTCTTATTTTGTAACTACAGAATGCATATATGTATCTAATTATCACACTCCTTAAATATCTGCAATTATTATGACAATTATAATGTCCATCAATATCAATTTGACAAGAATGGAGTAGTCACACCAATCTGAGTATAGAATTGTACAAGCACCATTTCACATTCACTACAATACCATCATCAAAAAGCTTAAACTTACAAAATTTTGCAGTGTTGTGAGTATCTGGAATCCCTTTATATTCTGACAAAATGAGAAATTTCCTAGCCCAACTGTGCAGACTGCTTCAGAATCTTATAGACAAATACCAGATCGTTGACCTCACCATTCAACCCTAGTAATTAAGCTAAGATAAATGAAAACATATGTTACCAAGGACAAGGAAAGGAATTTACTACTAGCACTGAGTTATGACTATCTCAGATGCTGATAGGTAACAGTTAAATGAATTATAGGGTTGCAAATACAATTCTATCATTTTCAAAGTTAGATAACAAACTTCCAATAAGTACAAAATGTCTTCATCTTTTAAAAGTACATCAAAGAACAGAATGTAAAAAAAAAACATATACATACTAGTGGCATTTATGAACATGGAGAACTGTCTAAGCAAATTGAATACAAAGCAGAAGAGAAAATGTTTTCTTATGAATATAGAAAAACATCTATAATGGCAAATGAGTATTCTCTTTAATGATGAAAATATTGTTTCAATGTTAGATGCTACATGAAAGAGCTAGTTAAAACTATTTTGAATCTGTGCATTTTATTCAATGTCAATTACATAAAAATTTTGAGGATTTGGGCATCACTGCTTTTATAATCAATATTTCTGTCTTTGGCTACAAACAGACTATAATAAAATCTGCATTCAGCTATCTACTGCCAAATCTTAAGCAATTAAATTAACATTCTGGTCCTACACTATTTGTATACAGATAGTGAATGAAACCAATACATAAGGATTTATTTTAAACAAAAAACAGTATATGTAAAGATCTGAGGACAAAATTTTTATCAAATTTTTATCAAAATATCAATATTTTATCAAATAACAATCATTCAGTAATTAAGACCTTTGCTATCTTAATAAAGCTCATAGTTTTTCTTTCAACTATTTTTTTGTCTGATATCTTGGGGGTTTTGTTTATTTTCTTACACAGTCTCTCTATTTGAAGGGCATTCAAGAGTCTTTCCCAGCTTTGCTGCTGTTGTTTTCCTTTTCACTGGAGCATGCTTGCATGACAGTCAGGCACTACTTACAATCCAAGCAGAAGTGAATACTTGCTAATTTGTGTCAATACATTTTTCCACAGTGACACTAAAATCATCGCATTAACATCTGTATGGAATGAACAATAAGATCTTGCATCAGAGTTTTTGTTCATAGTTTTGTATATAGCACACTTCTAGGCATCTGGTGAATGTTTGACAAAATATATTTCACAAACAAGTGATTTGTGAGTTTGTGACAACCACAACTTACTTCCCTCATATCTGTGTATTTATACATCATCTAATATCTAAAAGGGGAAACACAAAGAATCAGTTTTGGTGTTGCGATCTCACAGCTTCTGTTCACAATCCACTACTGACCACTCCGTGTTCTCAGTGCGTTCCAAAGCAAAGCTCCAAACAGCTTTCAGATCAAACACTGCTCCTATAATGCAAGGGTGAATTTTCTTCCATTTTCCAACTACTTTCTCATATTGTTTATACCCTGACTTGTCACTGAAAGGACAGGGAGATGCCAAAATTCAATGAATGTTTCTCATATTCATTTCCATTGTGTTTTCTATGAATTTCCTTGAAATTTCAAACTTTTTGAGAAGGAAGAATGGGGTAACTCTTGGCTCAGATTTATAGGGGTGGAATGGTGTACTTCCAGAAGGACTCTGGAAGTTGGAAGATTTCACAAAGAAAAGGGGAACTCAGAATTGTGGTGTCTCTGTACTCTGGAGATACTTGAATTTTTATGTTTTAACATTGTCAGTTTTCCTAAGGGAGTCATATGCTTCTTGGTGTCTTGGTATGATTTGAGCTGGAGAGCACCAATTGCTCAACATGTACTGATCTGTATTTTGACGATGTGTCCACTTTTACCAGATATTCTGCACTTATAAAATTCTCCATTCTCAAGTTTTTTCTATTGCTGAAATATGTTACCAAGGAGTGGTCACAGTAAAGGATTTGAGTTATTTATCATCTGGTTCTAATCATACCTACATGCTTTTCTTTGTTGTCCTGAATAATTCTTAATCATTTCTTTGTGGGTTATATGTTATCTGTTGATATAAATGAATGTTCTTTCCATGAAACATGTTTGGTGGGAGTTGATGTACTGTAGCAGAACTACTCATTGATGTCTAAAACAGTGAGGATAAACATGCCCTACTGAAAACCATTTGCCATGTGGAATGACCTACACTTTGGCAGACTGAAATCCAAATCTGTCACAATTCTAGAAAACAAATGGTTAGTGGGAGAACTTATTCTGATGTGTTTATTTATGTGAGTTAGCATATGAGGAAAATGAACCAATTTTCATCAAACCACCCACAGCTAGAAACAGACATGTGGCGGAGCTCATAATAAAGAGCAAAGGGGTTATGTGTTTATGGTTAGTTCCTCTCAAAGAATTCTAACCCCTATGTCACAATTCCTGTATGGGTGAGGGCTATGAGCCTGAAGTGAGGACTGAAAACCATGACAATGTTGCAGTGTTTGTTCTGCAGAAGGCTATTTCTGCTTTGGATGCAACCTTCTTTTAAATGCCCGTAAGAGTGATAGATCATCATGAATTGCTGGAACAACTTGATTTCAATGGTCAGATTGTCTCTGAAATACAGCTCCCAAATTGTTCTTTAATTATTTAAGAAATAGTAGTCCCTGGGTACATTTCTTGTTTAGGGTCTACAATTAAATATTTTGAGGAACATTTGCCAAGGGTATCTTAAGAATGGGGTGCACCCTTCATCATCCTCTTCTGCCCCCTTGTGGTTTCATTTCCTCACTTTGGACTCCTGCCCTAGGCTGCAAACTGTCCCTTCTAAAAGAATCACAATGTTAGTTATCATCCAAATTGCCAAACTAAACTCAGATTGCCACTTAATTTTTCTGGAAAAAGAAAAATGCCAATATTCGGTAATTTTTTTTCCTTTTTATCCATTAACATGGCATATGTCCTACTGTTGAGCTGCTTTTACAGAAAGTTTTTCCTGTATTCTTTTTTTTTTTCTGGAAATATTTAGAAGTATTCCTAGCCCATTTTCTAATTTCGAGCACATTTCTTCACTTTTGATTTTTAGAATGTCTTTTACTCTATTGTCTCATCTCACCCACTTCTGAAATAGGTTCCCCCATGTTAAAATTGATGCCTTCATGAATTGCTGTTAATTAAGATCCAAGATTCCTTTTTCGTTCCTCACTAATTAGCTCGTTTTTCTCTGCCTGTCTCTACGATGTACTCAGTATTCTTCTGGATGAATTTAGGTTTTTCACTCTAAACACACTCTTCTGCAACTATGTTCACTACTGTTGCTCTGGTTTGATAAAGAATGGGCAAACTTAATTCCCATATCCTCTTAGTGATTATGGTTGTATGAGAGCACCTATGGTATCCCTGGTAGACTGACCCATGTCTTGGCAAGTACTCATCAATCCCTCTTACCCCGTGCCTCCTGCCCTTCATGTCCCTGAGAGAATAAGCTACTCCAGGAAATTCACACTTTTTGAAACAGATACCTGAACACACTCCCCATTTTTCTGCACCTTCGTTAAATTGTAATAGCTGTCTGGTATAGCTCCCCAGTCCCTC
This sequence comes from Lophiomys imhausi, assembly GCA_907164525.1. NCBI lineage: Eukaryota > Metazoa > Chordata > Mammalia > Rodentia > Muridae > Lophiomys > Lophiomys imhausi. The sequence goes on from CAJQZJ010032551.1 coordinate 807,342, forward strand.
TTATGTCAATATGCTTCATTTCTGATCTCAGACCACACCACCACCCCCGCCTTTGGACATGTTCCATGTTGCTAGTGGTCTGTCCCCACTTCATAATGCAGCAAGTGATTTTTTTTTAAGTATAAATCTGTCCTTCTCAGTTGCCTACATAAACTCGCTATTAAAGAATCTGAACTACCTGAGTTGAGGGACTATAGAGCAGAAGAAGGGATCTTGTGTCAGTCAAGACTTTGGTAGACGCCCCTCTGCACAATCCACTTGTGGTGGTCGGGGGCGGGGAAGGGGCGGGATTGAGCCCCCTCCCCCCTCCTTCTTACTGCGGAAAGCTGCAGAGCCAGCCCGCACTTCACTGAGAGCTGCGAGCTGCTAGCTGCAAGCTGCTTGGCGGAGTAAGCCAGGCAGTAGCACTTAGCTGAGAGCTGCGGAGGAAGCAAACACCACTGGCTGAGAGCTGCGGGGACAGCCAGGTAGCGCTCAGCTGAGAGCTGCCTAGGGACTCGGCAGCGCTCACTGAGAGCTTCGGAGAGTGATTCCGCACCAGTCGCTGAGAGCCTCGAAGCAAGGCAGTGGGCACTTGCTTCGTGTTCAGCTTTCAAGCTGGAGGGTGATCCTGGACAGCCACGTAGACATGCTCAACACTGGAAGAAAAAGCGCAGCAGCCGGAGGCGAGCCGCCGCCAGTCAAGCAAGGGACATGTCGCAGCTAAGTACTAATCTGGGTGATTCCAGCCCTCCGGAATCCCCTGTGCCTCAAGTCCATAGCCGCCCTACGGTTCTGATGCGGGCCCCGCCTGCTTCCTCCCGGGCTCCTCCTGTCCCTTGGGATCCACCTCCAGTGGACTTGCAGGCTCCCCTGGCTGCTTGGCAGGCTCCTCAGCCTGCCTGGGAGGCTGCAGAGGGCCAGCTGCCTGCCCCAATGGCTCAGCTGGCCCAGCCTCCTGCCCTAGGGGCCCCAATGGTCCAGGCTCCTCCGCTGGGGGGGGCGATGGCCAAGCCTCCAACTCCTGGAGTCTTGATGGTCCATCCACCCCCTCCGGGAGCCCCAATGGCCCAGCCTTCAACTCCAGGAGTCCTGATGCTTCACCCGTCTGTCCCGGGGGCTCCGTTGGCTCATCCTCCTCCCCCAGTAACCCCGATGACACACCCTCCTCCTCCTCCTGGTACCCCGATGGCGCACCCTCATCCTCCTCCTCCTGGGACCCCGATGGCGCACCCTCCTCCTCCTCCTCCTGGGACCCCGATGGCCCACCCTCCTCCTCCTGGGAACCTTATGACCCATCTTCCTCCTCCCGGGAACCCAATGGTGCATCCTCTCCCTCCTGGAACCCCGATGGTCCATCCTCCCCCACCTGGAGCTCCAATGCCACATGTTCCCATTCCTGGGACACCAATAGCCCAGCCACCAACTCCAGGAGTCCTGATGGCCCAGCAGCTGACACCAGGAGTCCTGATGGTCCAGCCTCCTGCTGCAGGAGCTCCGATGGTCCAGCCTCCTCCACCGCCTGCCTTGATGACCCAGCCTCCACCTTCGATAACTCCAATGGTCAAGCCTCCAGGTCCTGGTGTCGTGATGATCCATCCTCCAGGTGCCAGAGCTCCAATCATTCAGACTCCAGTATCAGGAGCACCGATGGCGCAGCCGGTGCTGCCCACAGGGCAGCCTCTGGCTTCGTGGGCCCCACAGGGTCAACCTTTGATCCTGCAAATCCAGTCTCAAGTCATAAGGGCTCATCAACAGGTCCCCCCTGTCCCAGCAGCCCCCCAGGTGCAGCTGGCCACACCCCCAGGCTGGCAAGCCACCACACCCAACTGGCAGGTGAGCCCCCAGGGTTGGCAGGCTACGCCTTTGACCTGGCAGGCCACGCAGGTCACATGGCAGACCCCAGCGATAGCTTGGCAGACCTCTCCACCTGTGCGCCAAGGGTCCCAAACCATTCGTTCTGGTCACCATCCCATTCGACCTGGCCCACCTCCAGGGCTCCGACAGATACAGCCTTTGATCCGTCAGACTACAACCGTGATGCGACAAGTCCCACCACTGATCAGACAGAACCCTTCGACTATCAGACCAGCTCCACATGGCATAGCAAGCCAGCCTCAGCTGTGGCAAGTCCTGCCATCCCCACCTCCACTGCGTCAGGCTGCACAGGCTCGTCTACTGCTCCCCAGAGTGTCAACGCATCAGGTGCCTGCATCACCACCAACAGTTGCTCAGATACATTTGGTGCCACAGGCAGGCCCACAGGTGCCCCAGACAGTGTTGTCAGCCCCACTGTCTATCCCAATCCCTGTACCTCAGGCTGCCTCTCAGCCTGCTCCCCGGGCTGTGCATTGCCCATCCATCATCTGGCAAGCCCCCAAAGGCCAGCCCCGGGTGCCACAGGAGCTTGAGGTGCCACAGGAGCTCGAGGTGCCACAGGAGCTCGAGGTGCCACAGGAGCTCGAGGTGCCACAGGAGCTCGAGGTGCCACAGGAGCTCGAGGTGCCTCAGGAGCTCGAGGTGCCACAGGAGCTCGAGGTGCCACAGGAGCTCGAGGTGCCACAGGAGCTCGAGGTGCCACAGGAGCTCCCAGTGTCACAGGAGCTCCAGGTGCCCCAGGAGCTCCAGGTGCCACAAGAGCTCCCAGGGCCACAGGCTCTCCCGGTGCCACAGACTCTCCCGGTGCCACAGGCTCTCCCGGTGCCACAGGAGCTCCCAGTGCCACTGGAGTTCCAGGAGGTACAGCAGGCCCAAGCAATGGGCTGGCGGGCACCCAGGGTACCCACTCACTTTTGGCAGCCTGTGCCTGCCCAGGGGGCCCAGGAGCAGGCCACTCAGATCACTCAGGTGGGACAGCAGCAGCCCTTTCAGGGAGCTCCAGCCTCCCCCAAGGCACGGCAAACTCAGCTGCCTACCCACCAGGTCCAGCCCACAGGCCTGCAGGCAGAACTGCCCTCAGCGCAGCTGCAGCCTTCTTGGCAAGGCCCCATGTTGCAGGCCCAGCCTGGAGCCTCTGCAACACCGACAAATTTTCCCAGGGGCGCCACTAGATCACATATGACTCCATCAGGAGAACCTGGCCCCTCTTCTCTAGAATCTCGGGGCCGTGCGAGAGAACGTAGGACCCCTGCAAAGGACAGAAAGGGTCCTCCAAAGGAACGCATGATCATTGGTGCCACCTTCTGTGCTCCAAGGGGAGCATCAGCCTCCAGGGCATACCTGCCAAATGCCTGGAAAAGCTTGCCTGCCACATCAGAGACCTTTCCTGCCACCTCAAGGGTCTTTCCATCTACCTCTCATTTTCAGCCTGCCTCTTCTAATGAATTTAGAGGCCCATCTGCCACCTCAGAGACCCCAAAGTCACTGCCATTTGCTGTGCAGGATCCTTATGCCTGTGTAGAGGCCCTGCCTGCAGTTCCCTGGGTTCCATATCCAGATGTGAATGCCTCACCAGCATGTAAGGCAGTGCCTACCATCCTGATGATGACAGCAGCTTCCCCCCAGGCAAGTGCCACTGTTGCAGAGGTCTCCAGTTCTTCAGAGCCACCACGACGGTCTGGAAAAGCCACCAGGAAGAAGAAGCATCTGGAACCCAAAGAGGACAACTGTGGCCAAAGGAGGGCCTCACAGGACTGGCAGGGCCCTCGATCCTGGGAGAATCCCAGAGAGAATGACTGGGAGATCCAAAGGGCTATGCAAGCTCTGGGGAACCAGGAATCCCTCTACACTCCCCCGAGCCAGAATAGCTGGGGGTGCCCCAATACCTCCAGGAATCCAAGGGGCTTGGAGGGCCCCAGCACTTCACTGGACCAGGGGTTCTCTGATGACTCAGGGGGGTCTCAGCAATGGATGGTTTCTGGGGTCCCAGGTGTCACTTGGGGATCCAGTGATGCTCAGGAGGACCCCAATGGGGACAGTCAGCCCTTGTCTCCCTTAGATGAGAGGGCAAATGCTTTGGTGCAGTATCTCTTGGTCAAAGACCAAGCCAAGGTGCCTGTCCAACTCTCTGAGATGGTAAATGTTGTCATCAGAGAATACAAAGATGACAGCTTAGATATCATCAGCCGTGCCAACACTAAACTAGAGTGCACATTTGGTTGTCAACTGAAGGAAATTGACACCAAAACCCATTCTTATATCATTGTCAACAAGATGGGAAACCCTCAGTGTAATTGGCTGGCATCCTGTTTGGACAGGCCAAAGTTCAACCTCCTCATGGTGGTCTTGAGCCTTATCTTTATGAAAGGCTACTGTATCAGGGAGAATCTGCTCTTTAATTTTCTGTTCCAATTAGGACTGGATGTCCAGGAATCAAGTGGTCTCTTCAGAAGCACAAAGAAGCTCATCACCAGTGTGTTTGTGAGACATAGGTACCTAGAGTACAGGCAGATCCCGTTCACAGATCCAGCAGAATATGAGCTTCTCTGGGGGCCGCGGGCATTCCTCGAGACCAACAGGATGCACATCTTGAGGTTTTTGGCCGCACTCTACCAGAGCCAGCCCCAGACCTGGTCATACCAGTACCTTGACTCATTGGCAGAATTGGAATACAAGGACACAAATGAGGAGTCCCACGACAGTGATGATGATTCCCATGACCCCACCAGCAATCCTCATCCTCATTGATAGGTGTTACTAAGAACATCTTATTCCTGTGGGTCCCATGCCAAAGGCAACAGACAGTGGGGGTTGTGGGGATATTATGCTTTCTGGTGTTTTCAGTATTGTTCTGTGTGTAAGTTTGAATTTTCAGCCTGTTTTTATATTTGCCAAAGCTTTTGTACAGTTTTGAGAGATGCTTATTTAAAGTGGCTGTACAGTTTTGTATTTTGGTATCTGTATTTTTAAATGAGATCTGTGGTTCCCTGTTTCGTGTCCTAATTGTTATGTTATAGTATCAGAGTTGTACTGCCTTTGTGAAGTGAGGTGACAGTCTATTGTCTCGTTCTGTTTGTGTAAAATCACAATAGAATGTTCTTTGGTTGTTAATATGACTCATCAGTAAAATACTGTCTGGAGAAAAGTTACGATCTATAACTATAAATATACTTTTAGCATACATAAAGTGTTTGTCTTTATTCTAATTTTGAAACACTATGGTGGGAGGCAAACTTTACCACAGACCATGCACACACACACACACACAAATACCAGGATTACTATCAGTGATAGTAAAACCCATGGGTGCTGACAATTTTCCGGAAGAACACTCCATTCATCCTTGAAGTGTCACAGTGATTGTGGTGGGTGGTGAAGCCAGAGATCTCCTCAAAGTGAAAGTAAAACTTTAAAGTAAGATATGCCAAATTAAGAGGGGGTTGTATGTCTCCTCTGATTTAATTTTCACAACAACCTTTCAAATTAGACATCATGTCTACTCTGTGTTTGAAGCTGTAAGACACAAATAAGTTAATTAAACTGCATATACGGTGGCACACTGGTAAAATTATAATTCCAATAGAAAAATCTCCTCAAGGGCATTTGGAAAAGAAGGACACTGTACATCAGGACTATAAAACCCAGGTTTCGAAACCACAAAAAAACTCCAAAGAGATCCTTGTCAGTCGTGAGGCTAATGGAAGTTTTCCAGTAGCTCAAATGTGCAACCCATCAACACACTACACTGGTACCCAAATGGAAATATCAGAATCCTACCAAGGGAAAAGGAAACCAAGGCTTAAGGGGTTAAAGATTCTGCAGATTACAGGGGGCCATTGCAAGGGGAGGGTGGGCAACTTCAGGGTCATTCCTTGAGATGTGGAGTTCTAGGAGAAACTCCTGAGAGGAAGTAGCTAAGTACTTGCAGCCAGCCTTTAGTTAAGTGACCACTAGGAGAAGAACTTGGCAAAGGACTGACCCGCCTGTGTGTTCTTGGGGATGAGTTCATGTGCATATGAACATAGTATGCAGGAAAAGACTGTCTGAAGGTCACAGCTTTTAGACAGGGACACAGGGTTTTGGCTTGCCACCTCTGGCTCTGTCTGAACCATTCTTGAAAAGCTGAGGGATGGCAAGACGAGTGACAATGATGGAACTTTTCTGCCACCTACTGGTCGATTAGCAGTTGCACAGCTATTTCTGAGGCCATTGTCTTAACCTCACACCCATATAATCAGGTGGTCACACTATTTACTTCATGATCTTTCCCTTCAGAAGCAGTTTTACTTCTGCCTGTGCCCAACAGTTTCATCTCTCTTATGTGATAGGCTAAGTTCAAACAACTCTCTATTTCCAATCCAGGCTTCACTCAAGAATCACTACCCTCTGTCCTGTTGCATTGTCACTTAGAACAAAATGACATCTACACTGCCATGGCAGAGCAAATTTTGAAAGGCAATTGACCCGTACTACACCCTTGACCTTCCTGGATACACGTGATTTCCCCAATGATCCACAGTGACAAGGTTTTACTGAAATTTGGAAGGTAAGAGAATCATGACAATACAGTAATTTAAACTTTAATGCTTGTCAACATTAAAACTATCCAATGTCTTGGCTGAGAAGAGGTATACTATGATAATAAACTGGCATGTGGATCTAGTGAAACTAGAACATTTTATGGTTTTTCTATGGTTTTCTAGAAATATTTTTGTTTGTGTGGGAGGTACTAGAGAAAGTTTCCCACATATTAAAATGTTTAAACTAGCATCATCTGACTTTGAAGCTATACTTCAGGCTCAGGCATAGCTAGCTTCTACATACCCTATGGGGAAAAAAAAAACAAAAAACAACAAAAAAAACCTTTTCATCACATAGTTGATACAATTGTTAATAGCTGGAAAATTATGTTAGATCATATCATGTATATGACAAGTAACAAAAGACTTTTCTTTTTTATGCATGTAAAACTAAATTATTCAAATATTTCACAGAAGAGTTTAACATTTAACACTGAAAGCACGAAACAGAAACCAAATAAACAGAATATGTGAAAACAGTGCAAAAAGTGGGGGAAAATCAAAATCTATTTTCTCAGAAGTAATAAAATGTAGGCAAACACTGTACAAAAGACTTTAGCAGTACAATAAAGGGAAATAAAATGCCTCTGAATAAATAAATGGGAAACAGTGGAAAAATGTACAAACAACAATAACTTCTGAACTGTTGTGTCTCCCTATAATTCAAAAATAGGACTACTAGGTCAGTCAGTAACAGTTTCTGTTGATTAAACTGGCATAGAAAAAAATAAAGCCACATAGAACATGAATAAGGTCATGATGAAAATTACTATAATTTATCCTCAAATCAATTCAGCTGGTGGAATTATTAAGGGCTTTAAACATACAAATAATTTACCAAAACAATCATCACATGGGGGACATATTGAGTAGAAGCAATTTGTAGTAAAGGTAAATATCTCCTCACATGGAGAGCTGATGGTGGGTGGGGAGGAAACCTAGTATTTTTAACCTTCATACAAGAAGAAACAGGCAAGATGGTTTAGGAAGTTGTTGCTGAAAGACCTTAGACTTTCTCAGAAAACAAATTACAGTTTTCCCCAAGACATCCACTTTAGAAGACTAAATATCCAGAATTACAGGCTGAAAAGTTTATGCACAAATTTTTGTTTTGTTTTGTTTTGTCGAGACAAGGTTTCTCTGTGTGTAGCCCTCACTGTCCTGGAACTCGAATTGTAGACCAGGCTGGCCTTGAACTCACAGAGATCCACCTGCTTCTGCCTCCCAAGTGCTGGGATTAAAGGTATGTTCAAAAAATATATATATGCTCAGATTTTTAAAGATTGGATGTTAGAGTACAGTGCCTATCCAATGACTGCAGTAGAAACCACTTTGTACTAAGCTAGAACTTTTATTGAAAAAGAATCACCAAAATAATTTGTTTTCTGTTGCGATATATTACTTAAATAAATTCTAATCCAAATAAAGCTTTAAAAAGTTGAGAATGAATTGGAAACTATGTACAGGGTACCAAGTTATAAGCAAGTTAATGTCAGAATATTTATCTAAAATATGATCTGTTTTTTGCAGTAATTTTATTATAAATCATTGGTCCTTAAAGCTGTATGAGAAAGGACCAATTGTTTTTCCAGGTCATACACTACCCAGATGTTTTACCAAATACAAGTTGGAAATCAATACCATGATCAAAGAAACTTTTGCTTTCTGTATGCAAATGTGGAGTCCTCTCCTGTCTCCAGTAATACTTACTCTATTCCACATTTAGCCCATGTCATTAATTTACTTAGCTTTCTGAGTTGGAGGCGCACCCACAAAACCTTGCACCTCTTCACTGGAAGATCTAATACCCAAAGAAATATAGGATCATCTCTATACCCTGCATATCCATGCTAAAAATCTGGAAATATTCTTTCAACCAGAAAAGTTTTCAGGTAACACAAGTGTTACCATCTTGTATTGTCATGGCTGTTTCTTACCTCCACACTCATGCCAGCCTTTTCTCTGTATTCTCTACCTTCAGTTCTGGATGTCTATCAGACCCCCACATAGCACCCACTGTCTCTAAACGAAGATAAAACCTCATAAGGATTCATTAGTACTGATGTTTGAGGTGGCTCTCAGCATTCCTAAGTAGGACATGGTCCCCCTCAGCTAATTTTGCTCATAAAGATGGTCAAGGAACAGCCTTGCAGAGGGAGAATCTACAAATGAGATTAGGGGGACCTCTGCTGGACAGCTCAAGAATTATTCAGAATCTATTTTTATTTAAAACTCTTTTTGTATTGAATTTGTACATAGCTTTTGGTAGGATGACCATTTTTATTATGTTGATCCTGGCTGTCCATGAGCCTGGGATATCTTTCCATCCTCTAATATCCTCTTTAATTTCATTCTTCAAGGACTTGAAGTTCTTGTCATACAGGTCTTTCACTTGTTTGGTTAGAGTTGCCCCCAGATACTTTATATTATTTGTGGCTATTGTGAAGGATGCTGTTTCCTTAATTTCTTTCTCAGCCTATTTATCTTTGTGTAAAGAAGGGCTACTGATATTTTAGAATAATTTTGTGTCCAGCTACCTTGCTGAAGGTATTTATCAGTTGTAGGAGCTCTATGTGAGAGAGGAAGGAGGAATAGAGAGACCTGGAGGAATGAAGATCAACAGAACCAACCAATCTAGGCCCCTGGAGTCTTATAGAGACTAAAACATTAACCATAAAAAAAGAAAAAGCTTAGACTAGACCTACCCCCCCCCCATACTAACATAGATGATAGGTAACTTAGTCATCATACAGATCCAATAGCGAGTGGAGGGACATTCTCAGTGATCAACTTTGTTACCTTTTAGTGGGATACTTTACTGAGCTACTATGTCAGGCCTCAGAGCAAGAGAAAGTTCTTAGCCCTCATGTGACTAAAGAAAAAGAAGGCTGATATGTGAGGGCCCCCCACCCTGGAAGAGAAGGATAGATGGGAGAGGGAGTAGAGGATGGGAATCTGGGACTGGGAGGGGAGAGGGAGGGAGCTGTGATCAAGATGTAGCTTGAATTAATAAGCAAATGTTAAAAAAAAAGTTTTTGTATAATATGTTCTGATCCAACTTCTCCCAGATCCTTCCAATTCCCTAAACATTCAATTCATGTCCTCTCCATCCTTTCCTCCTTTCCTCCTTCCCTCTCTTCCCCTTCCTCCCCACCTATCTCTCTTAGAAAAACAAATATCAAAATAAACAAACCAAAAACAAGCTGGAAGTATTTCTTCCCAGAAGTACCCTAAGGGAAGATAGTCCCCTCCCCAGTTTAGACCAGAACTTTTCTGTTCAACATTGTCCCCAGACCACAAGTGTAAAGAGATCTCTCTCTCTCTCTCTCTCTCTCTCTCTCTCTCTCTCTCTCTTTCTCTCTCTCTCATACAAGGTCTTATCTAGAGAATCTTTTGGAAAGGAAGCCACTACGTATCCACCTTGATTACATTTTTCTACCTTTTCCTGGATGTAAGCAATTTCTCTTTTCCTTGTATCTCAAGTATCATGTAGTCCATCCTTGAATCTTATGTGATTCCCTTTCTGTCTAAAATGTCTTCTGTTATTAGTTTCCTTATGTTTGTTTATTAACACTTGGGAGTGTACCCTGACTATCTCAAGGAAATTCTGTTTTCTGTACAAACAGTCCAGAGTTCTATAAGTTGACAACTCATTTATGAGTGAGATGTACTGTCTATGTTATTATTTACTGAGAATCACTCTTAGAAGAGATGGTGGTGGTACCCCACACTTTAGCATTTTCTCTACCCAGAAGATTTACTGGAGTGCCCTGTACAATGGCTAAAAATCTTCCCCTAAATACAAATATATTCACAACTTCTGAATATGTATTGGCCTTTCTAGCTTATTTGAGGTAATCTTTAAAACTGAAACTTATGCATTTTCATTCAGCATAATGCCTTTGATATTGGCTCAAATCTTTGTACAAATAGCTAATTCACTTTTAACATTGGTAACATGCTTGCTAACAAAAGTCATTTCTGTTGTTTTCTGTTTTGAGTAGTTTGTTACACAGTCAAGATGAATATTCATGTACAGATGTTTCTGTAAATATAGATATTTACATATTTGCTGAAATGTATTTAATTCCTATATTGTATGATAAACATACATTTGTTACCATCTTCTTAATTTTCATTGTATTACTATTATTACTGTTTAAAAACAGACTTAAATATTTACTCTAGTAAATATTTCTACTGGGGACATGTGAAATTTTCCATGTGTTAACAAGTTATTCTCAAATTTGCATTTGTTTCCAGGTGTGCTTATAGGTAAATAGTGGCATTTCATTGTGGTCACTTTGTTTCTCTAATGGCAGACAGCGTTGAACATGTTTCTGTACATTCACTTGTAATTTGGCCAGTTGTAGCTCAAAATCTTCAGGAAATTGGCTCTAGAACCTACAGAAACCAAAAGTTTCTCAAATTTATCATATATTTACATAAAATTTACATATGGTATTTACATAACTGACAGCCTCCTACACACTATATCTCCTCTCTTGATTATTTATCACATGTAATAAAAAGAAATGTTTTATCAATAGTAGTCTTCCCATACTCTTTAGAGATTTGGAACCAAAAGTATTGTTGTAAATCACTATAGACACAATTTCATGCCACATTTGATCTGCGGTTTGTTGAATTCTCAGATGATGTTTAGGTAAGCACAGCCGTAGCACACCTTAACCACGTTCACTGTATGTGCCTCTCTCTTTCCTCCTCTCTCTCTCTTTCTCACTCTGTGTGTGTGTGTGTGCATGCATGTGTGTGTGTGTATGAGAAAGAGAGAGAGAGAGAGAGAGAGAGAGAGAGAGAGAGAGACCAGCGAGTAGAACACAAAGATTAAAATTCTGATGTGTTACAGAGGAGCATTAAAGTTTTTGAAGTTATGGGCAGAATGGCTGACAGAAAAAAAATAATTGTTTAAGTTATTAGAGTAAGTGAAGAGAAATTATGGAGCTTAAATGGGAGCAATGTAAATGATACCTTTAGTGGAAGATCCTAGCCAACAAAATCTTGACAATCCTGCAAATGTGTTTGAAAGGTGAATGTCTAAGAAAACAGACTTCAGGGCATTCTTCCAGAAAGCAGTTACCTGAAGAAGCATTTGTATAGTCTCTGAACAAAGATGTACATGGGCCACTATACATGTTGCTCAAGGAGAACAAACTAAATCTCCACCTGCCAATATAGCTTGGTATCATCCATATGATATTTGATTTGCAAACATAAGATACAAATGTTTTACAGAGTTGTGGAGTCTTGAACCAAGAATCTCAGAAGCCACTGAGGAGTGGCAACATGCAACAGTGTCCTAATCCCTGCATAGTGCTCCTGGATGGGTTATGTGTAGATAGATAGATAGATAGATAGATGGATGGATGGATGGATGGATGGATGGATGGATGAATGGATGGATACATATATACATACAATGACAAGGCATCAGAAATACCTGAAACTTGGAGCATCTACCAAGGAAAATTACAGTTACTGAATGAAACCAGACCAAGCATCTACCAAGGAAAATTACAGTTACTGAATGAAACCAGACCAAAAGAAGGATGGCATCCCAGTACTGTTGTACACAGAAGATTCCATTAATGAACTGTAGATGTTGGAGTCAGCACTTCTTATTTTATCATGGTGGGACTTGTTCTTCCTTTTCTCTTATGTTTACTTATTATGTCCCACATATGCCTTTTTAAATAGAAATGTTTACCATTCCATTATATACTAGAAACATTTCTATTTTTTTATTTTATTTTATAGTGGTCACAGTTAAGAGATTTCTGAGTTTCAGAAGTGATGCTGAACTTGAATACTTTCCAACAATCTTGTGATTGTAAAAGCTCTTAGGACACACACACAAACACACACACTTTATATTTTTTTTTCTGGCTTCTTAACATCCACACTGTCATTATCATTCTGGAGAGTCCACTAATCTACTCTGCCTTCTGAGATCAAATTATTTAATTTATATTAGTGAAAAATATGGTGTTCAATGTAGTATTTGTCTGCATATGAGAGTAAAAACAGACAATAGTGGTCTGAGTCTGGCTTAACATAATGACTTCTATTTTCTGCCATTTCCTTGCTCTTCTGGCTATTTTTACATCAAGTTAACAAAATCTGGAGTCATCAGAGGTGAGGGAGCCTCAAATGAGAAAATGCCTTCATAAGGGCAGGCTATAAGCAATCCTGTGGGGCATTTTCTTAATTAGTGATTGAGGTGGGAGACTCAGTTCATTGTGGATGGGGCCATTCATGGCCTGGTGGTTCTGGATTCTATAAGAAATCAGGCTAAGCAGGCCTTGTAGAGCAAGTCAGTAAGCAGCACTCCTCCATGGTCTCTGCATCAGCTCCTGCCTCCAGAATCTTGTCCTATATAGAGTTCTTGCCCTGACTTCCTTTGATGATGAACAGTGATGTAGAAATAGAAGCCAAATAAACCCTTTCCTTCTCAATTTCCTCTTGGCCATGGTCTTTTATTACAGCAATAATAAAGCTAACTAGGGCTCCTGAAAATATCATAATTTTATTCAGCTTTAAATACTCTATCAATACTCTGTCCATAAATATGTACAAATATTATGTAGCAAATGAAGCAAAACACAGTTAGATTCAAAGAATTAGTTTTGACTTTCTGTAGCAAATGAACTACTGGTTATGATAAACTATAATATATCTTAAAATAACTATAAAATATATGTGTAGAAATTATTAATTTAAGAGGATCTAGAAATATGTACCACAATAATTTGATAATTCTACATTGTGCATACATCAAGGCCAAATTCAAATCTCAATACTCTATCCATAAATATGTACAAATACTATGTCTCCATAAAGATAAGGCAACGAAAACTATAAAAATTAATTTTTTAGCCAGGTACATGGCTTTACTCTCAGTACTTGGGAGGTAGAGTCTTTAATCACAGTCTAGTCCACGGAGTGAGTTCCAGGACAGCCAAGACTACACAAGAGAAACCCTGTCTTGAAAAGCAAAAATTAATTAGTTAACACATTTAAAAAAGCAAATTCAATGTTGTCATATTACAAATGCCACCAAACATCATGAGAACTTATTGAGTTTCTGAAGGTCACCTACATGACAAGGTTGACAGTATCACATTTTAGAAAGGAAAGTACAGCCATATATACCACCTGCCATGAAGGTCCTATGATAGCACATTAAAGCCTTCTGAACAACACCATATATATTCAACTTTATTTTATGCATGCCATATAAAATACTCAGTTTTAAAAGTTATTTATGGCAAGCAAAAAGCTTAGAAGTATTATTTCTCCTTCAATACGCAAAATCAGAAAATTTCTGACTTCCCCTTAGAGACATGAGAACACTGAGTGTGCAGGAACGACCTCCACTCAACATCAGGAGAAGAAATGAGATCAGAAAGTCTGGAGATAGACATTAGAGCAGAAGCCACTGATATATTTGAGCTAGAGAAAAGCTTTTCCAGAAAATCCTGTGTGAGGGAAGTCTGCCTACTACATGCAACTTTATTCTAGCCTACCTGTATTAAAAGTTTGATACCATAAATAAAAATAAAACAATTTCATGAAAGACATCAGCTATAAGTTACTAAGGCAGGAGCATCCATGTGCACGATTGTAATGTTTGAGCTATCACATACATGAATTGAGGTCCCATAACACTGTAATAGAGCTTAAAAAATCTTATCACCTGGTGGTGTTTTCTTGTAACGCATCGCTATAATGCTTGCAGCAATGCTAACATAGTTATTGTAGTCATAAAATTTAATAATAGTATTAACCAACCAAGTTATTTCTATTGTGAGTGAGAGATCTTGGAAAGAGCTTGTATCTTCTCTGCAAAGGTTAACTGAATGATTATAACTTCTATCATATGGATAGATTGGAAGGTCACAGGCCCATAATCTAATTAAAACTAATCTTAAGCTATGTTTAGCCTACTAAATAGCCATGTATCAAACCTATCGTCCTGTGACTAACAAAGCCAGACCTAACATCCTGACAAACATATAAAAATATCTTGGAAAGTGTTAAGAAAACCCTAGTTTTCCACCAGAGGGCTTAGAGTGTTGTCATACAGCATATATGTCCTATATCATTGTTTCTTATTTTGCAATAACCCTCCTAACCGATGAGTTCACCAATGTATTTAAAAGGTGTCTTGATTTATGACTTTCCTTGTTCTGTTACTATTAAAACACCGTATAATTGCTACCTCATTGTAATGTGGTATTTGGGGACACAGGAATCTACCTTCTTGGGCCATGGTCACCCATAATTGGCTCTAGAATAAACCATGTTTCATTACTTTAAGGCAAAAGCTGTTTCCTTCATTAGCAGTTCATATTTACTACACTATATGTGATGGCTATTTTTGGTTGTCAACTTTATCATATCTGGAGTTAACTAAAGTGCAAAAGTGGAGGACACACCTCTAATGGGGTTTTGCTGAATTTTGAGTAGGTATATCTACTTCATATCTGGATCTTGAAGGTCGGAAGACACATGCCTTTAATCTTGGCCACACCATCCGACAGAAACCTGTGTAAGGACATAACAAGAAAGCTTTTGTTCTTTGTCTGATGTCCCCCATCTTATTAAGTCCATCCCTTCACTGGCATGAGAGCCTACCTCTTCAGGATTCCAGTGTGTACTGAAGACCAGCTGAGACATCTAGCCTTCTGCCCTGAGCAACTACTGAATTCTTTGTCTTTCCAATCACAGCAAGCCATTTGTTAGATTAGCTGGACCACGTTCTCTAAGTCATTCTAATAAGTTCTCTTTCTAAATACAAAAAGACTCATTCTATAAGATCTGTCACTCTAGAAGAGCAGTTCTCAATCCATGGACCACAAGCCCTTTAGGGGCTGAGCAACTCCTTCACAGGGGTTGTATATAAGATATCCTGAATATCAGATATTTACATTGTGATTAATAACAGTTATGAAGTGAAAACAAAAATAATTTTATGGTTGGGGTCACAACAGTAGAAATTGTATTAAATGGTTGAAGCATTAGGAAGGTTGAGGGCCACTGCTCTAGAGAACCATGGCCAATCTAGTATATTTTCATTTTCATTTATAGATTAAACTAAGAGTAAAAGATAATGTAAAACAAAACTGTGCCTTGTGATAAAATCAGTTTTATACATCTTGTCTTGTTAACTTGAAAGGATGTAAAGTATTGGTGCCACTCCATCAGGGCTCGTTCAGGGACACTCCATCCCATGAGATTTATATAATGTTGAAATCACTGAAGGATGCATTTCTTCACTCTTGCGTTGTACATGTCTGAACTCAACTCCGGCATACAGTCAAGACATTTTGCTAAAGTACTCCACTGAATGTTTAAGAAAAAGATGCTTTCAGTCACTGTAGTGAGCTCAGGGAGAAGGGGCATGGTATTTAAGAGACCAATACCAGTTTTTATAAGTGCAAAACTAATGACTGATTTAAAATTTATAATTGGCATAGGAAGATTGCTCAGTAGGTAAAAGTACTTGCCACCAGGTGACTACCTTAGTTTGTTTCCAAGACTAGCAAGGTGGAAGGAGAGAATCAACTCCTAAAAGTTGTTATCTCTCTCTCTTCCTCTCTCTCTCTCTCTCTCTCTCTCTCTCTCTCTTTCTCTCTCTAACACACACACACACACCGGGAAAAAGAGGGATAGAGAAAGGGAGGGAGAAAAGGAGAGAGAAATGGAGGAAGAGAAAGTTGTTAAAACATGGGGCAGGAGGATCTTAACCAGCTTAGTGGTTAAGATCATGTGCTCCTCTTACAAAGGACCGGTGTCAAGTTCCAGGAATCCACGTCAGCTGTCTCACAACTGCCTATTACTCCATCTCTAGGAGACCATAGACCCACTCATGATTTCTTTGGACACCTTCATTCATATTCACAAATATATATACACATACATAAAAATATAAAATAAACAACATTTATAAATAGTGATATATAATGTATCTTATGAGCAATCTAAATAAGAATGAAAGTATTTCTTTTGTTGGAAAGTCAACACCCAGTTATGAGATTCACTTTCACAAAGTGATACATCAAAGGGTCCTCCACAACAAAGCATTCACATACAGCAACCCAACCACTTCAGAGCTTTCTTCGTGTACCAAAGATACGCCTGTTTGCTTTTCTGAGCTCTAACTCCCCCAAAAAGCATAATTTCTTTTTTTTTTTTAGTTTATTTTATTCCTTTTTTAGATCCTGGACAATACTTAAACATATTTTTGCTTATTCTCTGGGCACTTTTGCTTGTTCTTTGAGACCCCATGCTCTTCTGCCATGAAGTTGCTTGCTGAGCTCCACTTCTAAACATGACAAATTTCTTTGATCCTAACTAAAAAAAAAAAAATCACTTTCTCTTCTTCCTCTCCTTCTCCTCCTTCTTTCTTCTCCTTCTTCTTCTCCTGCTTCTTCTTCATCTCCCTCAACTTGTCTACACTGTTGTTCCTTTTCTCAAAATTTCATAAAATGGTTCTTGAGATTCTTCTGAGTCCATTCATAAATTCTGTCATTAATGAAACCAAGAACTCACATGATCTTAGTGCATGAAAGACTCTATGTATCTATCTGTGGTTAGAAATGTGTATAGCTGTGATTCTGAAATTAACATTTTATGCAAATATGTGAAAATTTAAAGGCATACGGATCTAGTACATACAAAATTATATGTGCTCTCTTTGACACAGTCATGCAGTTTATAGGGAGTGTTAATTTGCAATGGCCAGTGAAATTCTCTTGACATTTTTTCTATTTTCAATCAGTTCCATTCAGATGGAAAACCTGACATTTCAGTAATCCTGCTATGTGAAACCCTCCTCTGGTCCATATTTGTCTGTCTTTACTGAATAATTATGTTTTTATTGTACAGGTGAGACACAGATCAGAAAATTTGTTGTGATTATCAGGAATGTTCTCAACATTCATGGTAGGTTTAACATTTTATTTTTTCTCAGTGCTGTATTTACTTTTAAATTTTGCTTCTGAAGTAAAAATTAAATTAATAGAAAATGTACTTCCTCTGTGTAAAATGCTATTGTTTCCTAGGCCTTCATTTATATATGTATGTATAGCTATGTTCCTGTTATACTGTATAAGCCTTCTAGGATAGCATGCTTGAAGGATCACTCTTAAAAAAGACTTATGTGAGAAAAAAGTCCAGCTTACAACTCTTACTAAGATTGGGAACAAAATGCATTTCCCCTAAGCTTCACCTGTACCACATAGGTGAAAAGAATGAGAAGGAGACCTGCATTTAGAGTGTAGAACAGAGGAATGGATGGGCATAATGTCATCTGATCTCTGGCAAAAGGTACATGAACACAACAAATGAGGGTAGAAAATCAGATGCTCATATGCAACAGAGATAGTTGGTGGTGGAGTCACACTACGGAAATCATAAGATTAAACAAAGTGTGTACATATTACACACTCAGGGACGAACTTGCATCCAGAATGTACAAAAGAAAACCTCACAATACAGACTAAACAACTAATAAAAGAACAAAAATTTTCATATACGTATTCTACACACATGTGCAGTATGGGAGTAATCCCATGTGAGTCTTTTCCTTTTGCTGTACTTTTCACTATGGATACAGTTTTCATGAACAATTGTGTGCAGCTTCTGTCTAATAAATAGTACTGCATTAAGATATACACATGCATATAGTGGGAACAGCAGAGTAGGCTGTGTGCCTCTTTAATTAAAATGATGTTATTGAGAGTAAGTTTCAATTTGTAGTAAACAAACTGTAATTATTCTTATACTGCAAAGTCAGTAGGTACAAACATCACTCTTCAGTTGGCTATGAATTAAATCCTATGTTTCCCTCTGATGGTAACAAGGAGAAATAGCCTTTTGAATTGAAAAGGCAAAGAAAATTAGTTTCTCCTTAGTTTTATTTATCATATCGTCATCTTGTGGCTAATACATCAAACAGAAGCTTTTGTTACTTTGTTTTTATTTGGTTGTTTTTGGGGTTTTTTTTACTTGATAGACATAACAGTTTATTTACAGACATGTTATTTGTGTCAACAATCAAATTGACAACACATAAAAATCCATTGTATAATACTAACATCATAACAGAAAGCAATCCACTGTACTGAGTTATAGTTTTGGTATTTTATATCTTTTAATAAGAACTGTATTTGAAACATTGAATGTAAAAAAATAAATGTGAATGGCAGAGAAAACAAAAGACCCAATAAGAAACATCACTTTCCCCAAAAAAAATGCAAAACCATCTGCTTATATTTTTAAATAAGAAAATCTCTCAAGAAATGTGAATACCCTACTACTTATATGATACAAAGTTACAGTCCACTAGATACATTTGAAAGGTGAAACTGGATCCCTACTAGTTTCTGTGTTCTTTGTGATATTAGATTCTCTGGGTTTCTTTTCTCTTGTTTTCTTTTTTTTTTTTTCTTTTTTTCCTTTGGTTTTCCTTTTACAACCAGAATGCATTTCCCCTGCCTCTCTTCTCCCAGCCCATTCCCCTACCTCCCTGCTCTACCAGCTCCTCAGTTTCTCTTCAGAAGAGGACAGGCTTCCCATGGATACCAATCAGCCATGGCATGCCCGCCCATCTGTGGACGCTTGACCTTCAACAAAGAAGTAAAATTTATACAATAGAAAAAAGAAAGCATTTTCAACAAATGATGCTGGTCTAATTATCCTACTTCTACACATAGGCATGTAGAAGAATGAAAATAAATCCATATCTATCACCCTGCACAAAACTCAAGTCCAAGTGGATCAAATACCGAAACATAAAACCAGATACACTAAATCTGATGGAAGAAAAAGTGGAGAATGAACAAGTAAAGGAATATTTAAATGTTTTTTAGAAAAACAAATATCACAATAAACCCACTTTACTTTTCTTGTTTACAAACTTCTGGATGATATTCCCTAACAAGTGTAGTGAATGACAAATACTTCACCATTTTCTATGCAGCCCTAGGAAATCTATGCTAAGCATTCTTCTTCTTCTATGGCATTTCTTCTACTCTACTTACCATTCACTACAAACCAGCCCCAGCACTTCTACTTCTCAAACACATTCACATATGATGTGTCTTGTGTGTGCTGCTTCCTCTGATGAGAAAGTCTATTTCACACTCAGCTCCATGGGTTACTTCTGTTTTTAAAAAGGCACAAGAAGCTTCACATGAATAGTTTGATTCTCAGAGATTACAGGAGTGAACCACCTTGCCCAGCTGTTTAGTGAAAGTTCCTAAGCAGAGGAAATAGAAGAGACACTAATTGGTCTAAGAAACAATTAAAAAGGACAGCCTCTGAGGTGTTCCTATTATTCTACACCTCCTTTTGTTTGCCTGAAGACCTTGAAGCTTAAAGATAATAGATCTACTCAAGTCACCAATCACTGTGAATGACAAAAAGAGGCTTTGAAAGTTTGACCAAGGGCTCCAGGGGAAAGAATTCAACAGTTGCTAGATTCCCTTTGATGGCTTTGTGTAGCTTCACAGTCTTAGGAAATCCTAGCTGTTCTCATTACTGGCTGGATTCCATCCATTTTTTAACTTCTCACTGGAAGAGAGTGCACTGTCCTCCTGGACAGACACTCCAGTAGCCTCTGAGTAGATACAACCTGCCTACTGCCAGCATTACTAAGAAGCTGCAGGCATAACTAAGTGGCAAATCACTCAGGCATCTGGTGGCCAGAAACCTCTATAATTTAAAGAAATGTGTCACAGAGGAGATGGGGGCAGGGCATGCAAGGCAGGGTAGATTGTTCAGGGAGACAGATGGGGGAGCATCATGAAGAAAGCACAAGGGTAGGAAGTCTGGCTCTCTTTTTGTAGACAGCTTCTCATGTCTGAGACATCAGAGCATGTTTATGAGATTCCTGGAGCAAAACACAATCCACAGTGCCTGCCTGAGTTCCACATTCTTGACAACTTTATGCTAATTTACAAAACTCTACAGAGAAAAAAAATCACTGAACACTCTGGGTTTGATAGTGATTTAGTTCGCATAAAGAAGGGATAATCACTAGTATCTCTAATTGAATAATAAAAAAAAAGAATCATGCTCCAAAGTTGTGCCAAGGTACTCAACTGCATCAAAATCCTGAACTGGTTAATTCTCTGTCTGGAAAACTGCGTAGTCAACTGTGAACAAAAACTCCTGAAAAGAAGTTGTGTCTACAGAGACTGATTGACTGATTACAACTCCCATACTGTGGAGAGATTGGAATGCTTCAGTTCCAAAGGCTAATTACCTTATCTTGGGGTAGATAAAGTCATCTGGAATAGACATTTGTTGCCCATCTCTGTGTTGTAACTAATATCTTGGGACTAATAGACAAAAATCCTTTGAAATTATTAACTTGTCAGAGCACTAGCTTCCACCAGCCCTAAAGTTAAGCCACTTGAGATTGGGAAAAAAATCTTCCATTTTCTTGCTCTCCTCTCTGATGTAACCTCCTCTCTGATGTAAACATCAACAATGTATAATAAACTTGCCTTGATTTATGATTTCTTTTTTCTATAAAACTATAAAACTTCATGGAATTGCTTTCCATGTTGGAACATAGAATTTGGGCTAATCTAAATCTGTGTTCCCCACCCATATTCATTCAAATGTCTCTAGAATAAACTCTTATTCCCCTTAAGGTGAGAGGTGTGTGTGTGTGTGTGTGTGTGTGTGTGTGTGTGTGTGTGTGTGTG